>ML661897.1:29117360-29607003 GCA_007570785.1 Antilocapra americana | reverse complement strand
AAGAGACAACTCATTGGAAAAGACCCTGTTGCTGGGAAAGATAGAAGGCAGGAAGAAAAGGGGAGGACGGAGAATGAGATGGTTGGATGGCGTCACCGACTCAATGGACATGAGTTTGAGCAAATTTCGGGAGATAGTGAAGGATAGGAAGGTCTGGCATGCTGTAGTCCATGGGGTCACAAAGAGTTGAACATGGCTGAGTGAACAACAGCATCAATAAGGATCAGAGCAGAAGTGAATGAGACAGAATATAGAAAAGCAGTATCAGTTTAGTTCAGTCGTTCAGTTGTGTCCAACTCTTTGTGACCCCATGGACTGCAGCATGCCAGGCGTCCCTGTCCATCACGAACTCCCAGAGTTTACTCAAATTCATGTCCATTGAGTCGGTGATATCATCAAACCATCTCATCCTTTGTCATCCCCTTCTGTCTTCAATCTTTCCCAGCATCGGGCTTTTCAAATGAGAGAGTTCTTCGCATCAGGTGGCCAAAGTATTGGAGTTTCCGCTTCAGCATCAGTCCTTCCAATGAATATTCAGGACTGAATATTAGGATTGACTGGTTGGATCTCCTTGCAGTCCAAGGGACTCTCAGAAGTCTTCTCCAACACCACAGTTCAAAAGCATCAATTCTTCGGCACTCAGCTTTCTTTATGGTGCAACTCTCACATCATACATGACTGCTGGAAAAACCATAGCCTTGACTAGATGGACCTTTGTTGGCAAAGTAATGTCTCTGCTTTTTAATATGCTGTCTAAATTGGTCATAGCTTTCCTCCCACGAAAAGCAATATAGAAAACCAATAAAACCAAAAGTTGATTCTTGAGAAAGATGAACAGAATTAGCAAATCTTTAGCTAGATTGTTAAAAAAAGAAAGACTCAAATTACTAAAATTAAGAATGAAAAAGAGTACCACTGACCTTACAAAAATAAAAAAGATTATAAAGGAATACTCAGTTCAGTTCAGTCACTCAAACAATTAAATGCCAGCAAATTAACTATCTTAGATGAAAAGGATAAATTCCTACAGGTAACTTGCTCCTGAACCAAGTGTTATTTTTCCCAGTTGTCTGTCCGCTGAAACCATCGAATGGTAATAGAAATGATTGATAAGGCTTCTAAGGATGTTCTCTTTTGACTGACAAGAGTGTAGGGTGTTAGTCTTCTGGCATGATTTTGGGTAAACTAGAACCTGCACATTCCTTCTGATCCTCTTGAATTTGTTAAGACATGCCAAAACATAGAAAACTCATTTTTTCCTCTTAGAAACCTGGTCATTGGCTTTTCTCTTCAGTCTCTCTAGAGCTGGCCTGATAGTTGGGGATTGCAAAGGGGATCTTTGCCCCACCCTGCTGATCACGTTGTCTGCCTTGTCAGTATACCATAGAACCAGCTTTGGTTTCCTGAGTGCCCACGCTCACTTTGTATATTCTCTGGGCCAGGCTCTTGTTTCCCTGGCTTCTTTCCCAAGGCCATTCTACTCATTTCAGCTTTGAGAAATCTGCCTGCATATCCTTTGAAAAAGCAAGCAGCTGTGATACCTTGTCAAAAGGGAAATAGAAGTCTTACAAATGTCAGATTTTTATGCTTAGTTCCTTAAATATTGCCCCACATCAAACTTTTAGTGAGCTGGCCTATTCATTCATCCAGCTGATATTTACTGAGCATCTGTTTTGTGCAAGATGTTATGTTAGGGGATTCGGGTATATACAGAAATCTTTGGTAATCAAGACAGATTAAGGTCCAATAAGGAGGTTAGAGATGGAGATGAAATAGTTTTTAAGAGGAAAAGCAAGTATCATTAGTTCAGGTGCTCAGTTGTGTCTGACTCTTCAACCCCATGGACTGCAGCACACAAAGCTTCCCTGTCCATCACCAACTCCTGGAGTTTGCTCAATGTCCATTGAGTCTGTGAGGCCATCCAACCATCTCATCCTGTCATCCCCTTCTCCTGCCTTCTGTTTTTCCTAGCATCAAGGTCTTTTCCCATGAGTCATTTCTTCACATCAGGTGGCCAGAGTACTGGAGCTTCAGCTTCAGCATCTGGCCTTCAATGGATATTCAGGGTTGATTTCCTTTAGGATGGACTGGTTTGATCTTGCAGTCCAAGGGATTCTCAAGAGTCTTCTCCAACACCACAGTTCAAAAGCATCAATTCTTCAGCACTCAGCTTTCTTTATGGTCCAACTCTCACATCCATACATGACTACTGGAAAGACCATAGCTTTGACTAGGTGGACCTTTGTTGGTAAAGAAATATCTCTGCTTTTTAATATGCTATCTAGGTTGGTCATAGCTTTCCTTCCAAGGAGCAAGTATCATAAACTATATAAAATGTTTTAATTCTGTGAATTACAGTCCAATGAAATCAATTTACTGGGTTTGTTAACCACTTTTTAAAAAATTGAAGTAGACTATAAAATATCAGTACATTGCATATGCTAAGGCAATTTTATAAGATTTTTGTTTGCTATGTTATTTGTAATGAAGATGCAGTGCAAAATATTTTTTTACAGTGGGTTACAGTAAAAAAAAAATTGAAAGGGTAGATCAAATAAGCTTCAGGAGAATCAAGCTTTCTGAATGGAGGTGGTAGCTTTGAAGAATTAGAATTTTAACAAGTGGAAATGGGGAATGAGTAGAAAAAGGAACATATTTGGAAGAAAGAATTGAGGCTCCAAATCCGGTACTAGGCAGGAAAGACTGAGTTGACAAAGGCAGAGCTTTGGGTATACCTAAAGAATTTTGTAGGTGAGTGGATATGTAGAGCTAAGACCTTTTGATTTTTAGCTGTGTTAATAATTAATTGAACTCCCGAATGGATTACTGATAGCTTATCAGCTCTGGTGGACTTTGGCAGCTCTGCTCCTTGCTGGTGGCAAACAAGTGAGAATGCTGTGATAGGCCCTGTGGTAGGGTGTCAGTGTCCTCCCTCCCCTCCAGTCTCTGTGACAGGTACCTTTCCCCCCAGCCTCTACTATTGACACACTGCCGGGAAGAGCCATGGGGATTGCTTTGAGACCTCAGTTTTAGGAACAGTGTAACACCTCTTTGTAATATGTATTTATGGGCTTCAAACTGTTCAGAGCTCCCTGTATTAGAAGCATGCTTGTTTTACTTAATCACTGGGTGAGTTTCACATTCCTCTTCCAGAACTTCAAGAAAAGGAAGGCGTGGTAGAGACTGGGCCATTTCTGACAGCCCACTGGAGATGGGGTTCAGAGTCCCAAATGGATGACATCATGTCTGAAAAATACTTGAGTTTAACAAGGGAAGACAAACATAAAGGATTATTACAGAGATGAAGGGGCTCTGAAGGAGATTCTGCAGGGATACCATTACTTTGAAATCTTTTGGAAAATGAGAGGAGTATCACCCCACCCCTTAACTCCACTAGAGCACTATAATTGCAGGGTAAGGATAATTAGATTTCAGAAAAACCCCTCAGCCCAGCTTGTCTCTTCAAGTGGCATAAACATTCTGGACTGCTCTGGCTTTGGTTCAGTGCTTTCTCTCTTTTTCCCTCTCTGCCCTCCTCCTAAGGAGGAACAGCTGCCACCAAGATCCAGATTCTTCCTGCTGTCTGCTGCAGGGATTGTCTCCTTTTCCTTTCATCACAAGCATTGCTGTCCTGGGCCTTCCTCTCCCCAGGACTTGCAGAGTGGGATGCGGTTCCCCTTTGTGCAAATTCAGAGACACTTGGTGTCTACTGAGCACCAGTCACTGAGCTGGAACAGGGCCTTGAGTACTAACAGGCTGCAGTTCTGCTTAGAAGGCCTTTCCTTTGGGTCCCCTAGACACAGGTGTCAGCTGGCCTAGCTGCAGAGGAAGTAATCATGACGTCCAGCAGACTAGAACAATGGGAGTTTAATGGGTGGCTTATTTTTTCAAGAAATTTGCATTTCCAAGGCTAGATATTCATCTCAATACAACTGCTTCACATTAGAAAAGAGTTCTAGGACACTCCTCACACAAAAATTAACATTCCTACCAGCCTCGTTTAAGCAATATGGTTTCTTAGAGAGTCTGAACATTTTTGTAGAGTGGTGCGACATCTTATTCGAAAAGTATGATACGGCGTATTTAGAACCTGAACAGGAATTTTTTGTTCTTTTGTCCTGTGGCGAAATGCAGAAGAAACATTATTACCAATGGCTGCGTTCCCCCCACCCCCAGGAGTATTTCAGAATCGAGTTGGGGAGGAAAACGCAGCTTTTTATATTAATCAGATGTGTTAAGATACACACACATACACACACACACATCAGGTGGGTGGCAGTGTTACTCCGAGAGGATGGAGACCAGGTTATGAGAGCTTCCCAAAGAAGGAGAGAAAGGTCTTGATGGGAGATTTCCCGAGGAAACCTCAGTGAAAGATGACTGGAATTTGCAGCAGGGTTGAAGATGAAGCCGATAGAGCTAGGATCTTGGCGAGCTAGGGGCTAGAGCTCAGGTCCCAAGGCGCGGGAAGACGCTGGCTTGCCCCGCAAGCCTGGGCAAGCCAAGCTCCGGTCGGGTCTAGCGGGTGGCTGGCAGGCAGCACTCACAAGTCGCCCTACCACCGGCTGGAGCCCACGTGGCAAGCCCTGGGGACAGAGAGGTGGGGCGGGGCGAGGGCGGGGGCGGGCCCGGCCGTGACGCGCAGGGTATATAGCGGGGCATGCGCGCCACGGCGAGGAAGGACGCCTGCAGGGGGCTGAGGGCGCGCGTGCTGCCTGCGCGGGCACGCCGACCTAGCTGCGCTGCCGCTACCACTGCTGCTGCGGGTGGCCCGGGGGACCTGGCTTGTGAGGGTGCGCGGGGCCAGGTGGCGTCGGCCCAGCTTCAGGTGAGGGGGGAAGGACATGCGGGAGGGGCAGCTCCGTGCCCCGGGGATGGGGCATCGCTCGGAGGAGCAGTGCGCCTCCGGGGCTCGGGGTCACCGAATGGGGGTGGGGGCACGGCCGCTCCGAGGACCCGGAGCCCAGCCGCGGTTTCGGAAGTCGCTCGGGCCGACCCATGCTCTGGCCTGGACTGCATGGAGGCGACACCTGGCCACCTGGCCGCGGTGCCACGATGAGGGTTCCTCAATGGGGAGGGGGGAAGGTGCAGCTACGGCCCCTTGGACTGGAGAGCGCGGGATCTGGGCGCCAGAGAGGATGTCGGTAGCCGCACTAAAAGGCTAAGAGAGGTGTCCTGGAGCCCATGGACTCGAGCACGGAGAAAAGCAGAGAGTAGACGGGCAAATCTGGTGGGCAACTCTCGGGATGGCTCTGATGGGACAGTAGTATCTAGATGTGGCTTTTCAGGAGCTGAGTGCCCCACTTCACCTGGGCCAGACCACCTCGCAGCTGAAGACAAGCCCGGTGCCTTCCAGCTGGCCCCGAGCAGAAGCTGAAGAATGGCAAAGGAGGGACTAGCTAAACTCTGACCTGGCTCATCCTGTGGTCATGGCTTTTTAGCTATTTTTGGTTCCTACCAACCGGGTTAGGTGGTCTGGCACAGGCTGCCCTCTCTTGGTGGGTTAGAGCAATGGGACAAAATACCATCCAAGCAGTTATACTGTATGATTCGGAGGTCCAGTTGAGTCACATTTTCCTCTGCTCTGGGTTGTGGCTTCCGTTTGGAGGATCTAGAGTCGTATAGGATCTGGGTGTCCTGAGCATGTGAGCATGATTTGCTGAGGGGCTGACCCCTCTCCTGGGAACCTAAGATAGGGAAGGGATAGAGCAGCTTTGACCTGACCCTTCCTCCTGGAGCCTCCCTGGGCTGGGATTTGTCTGGAGTCATTCTTTCCTAGGAACCCCAGACTGCTTAGGTCTCCTGCTTGAGAAGCAGTGGTGAGTACTGGCCTAGCTACCTGGCCTCTGTCCCACCTCTGCTCCTGACTTGCCCCATGTCTTGTGAAAGGTGTCAGTGCTAAGGGCAAATTAGATCTGTGGTCTCTTATCCACAGCATCTACAATGAATCCTTAAAACAAGAGCCATAAAAAAGGAGAGAAACTTGATGAAGAGAAAGAACATAAAGAATCATAACTTTTAGTAGGTGAAATTTTAAAAACTACACAATCCATTTCTTGTTAGATGCTCAGAAGTGAGTTTTTCATAAACTGTGATAACCACTATATAGTGGTACGCTTCCTGGTTTGCAGGTATGACTAGAGAGCACCAAACAAAATGACTGGCCCTGTCATTTAGGCAAGAACACTGCATTGAGGTACCAGAGCCTCTCAGTATTTAATCACTTCAGTTTGTAAATACTCAGTTCCTGATCTGTGCTTGGCTCTGCACTTGGCCACTGGAGAGTACAAAGAGGGTATGGGATCTGGCTCCTGGCTCCGCTTATTGGAGGGAGAAAGAACATCCATCCTTACATGAAGAATAAGGTAGCAGCATAATAGAGGTCACATTGTTGTGTTTGGTCAAGTTCAGAGAAGATAGCACTCTACTAGGGATGGTACAAGGTGGCAGAATTCTTGGCTTTTGAGCCATGCGTGTGTGCTTGCTTAGTTGTGTCTGACTCTTTGTGATGCCATGGACTATAACCCAGGAGTCTCCTCTGTCTATGGGATTTTTCAGGTAAGAATATTGAAGTAAGTTGCCATTTCCTCCTCCAGAGGATCTTCCCCATCCAGAGTGCAAACCCAGGTCTCTGGCTTCGCCTGCATTGGCAGGCGGACTCTTTACCACTGAGCCACCTGGGGAGCCCTTTGAGCCACATAAATCTGTTCAAATCCTGCCCCATCACTCCAGCAGGAGACATTTCTTCTGCAGACCTGTCCTCACCGCTGTGCAGCATGCCATGGTTTTACCTGGAGCCTAGTAGAGGTTTGTTATCATCTGAATCAACATTATCATCCTCTTTGGGGCGAAGTGGATGATTTAGGGGTCCCAGGAGCTGATAGGTAGCTTGAGTTGTAGGAATAGTGTGAGTCCAGGCTTCATTCAGGTTGATCATCTCCTCTGGAATGTGGAGGCCACCTCCGTGCCTTTCTGAGTAGGCTCCTTTTCTGTGGCGTGCCAGGCATTGGCATGTTCACAGTTCCACAGAGCCTTTTTGTCCCCACCTTTAGTTTTGCAAGCTATGCTGATTCTTTCAGGTAATGGAAGTACTGCTTTTCCGGACTGACGATAGGCGGAAAGGACTAGCGATGTATGTGTGTCTACACGCATGCGCTCCTGTGTGCGCATGCGCACGCGCTAGATCGGTCACTGGACTGGATTCAGTTTTAGAACCGTTCCACCTACTTCCTCTTTTCCTTACCCGTTTACACCTCAGTTCCAGGAGGAACCCTCAGTCCGGGTCCAGTATTTACAGGATATTGAGATCTAAGAGTTAGTGCCGTGAACGGATGTTTATTTCTGAAAATCAGGACCTCCGAAATAATCCAGCCTTTTCGCGCTTGATGCCTGAAGAAAGGAACGCTTAGGCGTTTTTGCAAAACAGCCGATGGTGATAGGATATTGAACTGGAGGGACTTTGGAAATCGTCGAGTCTAGGCCCTTTGTTTTACAGCTTAAGAAACGATCTAAAGAGGTTAACTGGTGTTTCCAAGTCACATTACTTGCTGCTGGCCAAGAGGCTTGATAGGGCCAGCGTGCGTGCGTTCTCAGTCGCTAAGTCGCATCCGACTCTTTGTGACCCCATGGACTGTAGCCCACCAGAAAAAGGTGCAACTTTTATTCATAAGTATGATGATAAAACTGCTGGAAATCTCAGGCATTTCCTTGAAAACACGAAGAAAAAGGAACCACTTGTCCCTGTGCTTATTTGGGAGACGGGAGTTCTCGGCTTGTGTGGATAGAAATTTATTCTGGAGAACTCTTCCCCTTCTTCCAGACACCCTGGCGACACAGGAGGATGGGGAGTGAGTGAGGAAGGGTCATGCAGCTAGGGCCCTAGCCTGGACTCTCTGGATGTCTGTAGTTGAACTTCTCTGAACTCGGGCTGGCGGGCTGGCAGACTGCCGGCCAGATAAGGAGTCCAGAGTCTGCACCAGCCAGGGGCCTCATGCGCTGTCCAGGGCAAGCAGGACAGCCTCACCACAAGGTTTCCGACGCCCAGCTGTCTTTACCCTTACCTTGGCCATCGAGGCTCCCAGAGGGGACTCCTTATTGGGCCCCGGGTAAGAAGAGGCAGAGACCCTTGTGGACCCTCTCACAGGCGGGAGGGAAGGTGGCCACAAAATCAGCCTGGAGAGAGCTGTTGGCATGTCCGTTCATGGGAAACCAACTTACCTGCCTCCGATGTGACTGCATTATCAGGCTTCCTAACCTTTTTCCAACCTCAGGCCCAGGACAGTTCTGGGCTTTGGTGGAATGAGAATGTGATTGTACTGAATTTATTACTATTGGGTCCCTAGAGGCTTTTAGCAGTGTTAGTAATTAAAATGTCAGCTAAAAGTTGGGGATGTTTTTAAAAGCCATGTTTTAAACAGTTCATTTTTTCTTAAAAGCATGTGCATGCATTTTTTTCTTCCCATTTTATTGAAATAGAACTGACAACACTGTATAAGTTTAAGGTGTACAGCGTAATGATTTGATTTATATACAGTTATGAAATGAGTACCACCATAAATTTAATGAACATACATCATCCCAGAGGTAAAAGATTAAAGAAATAGAAAAAAAATTTTATTTTCCCTTATGATAAGAAGTCTTAGGATTTAACTTTCTTCACAATTTTCACATATGAAACTTTAGTGGTGGTTTAGTTGCTCAGTTGTGTCCAACCTTTGGGACCCCATGGACTGTAGCCCATCATGCTCCTCTATCTTTGGGATTTCCCAGGCAAGAATACTGGAGTGGGTTGCCATTTCCTTCTCCAGGGGATCTTCCCAACCCAGGGGTGGAACCCACATCTGCTTTGCAAGTGTATTCTTTACTGCTGGGCTAACAGGGAACCCCCATATATGACCTGTAGCAGTGTTAATTATATTTAGTATGTTACACATACTTATTTATCTTATAACTGTAAGTTTCTACCTTTTAACTGCCTTGATCCAATTCCCCCTCTCCACAACCTCTGTGTGCATATACTTCTATTTGTCAAAACTTTGATTTAGGGCTGAGGCTTTGTCTTTGGGTCTAGGTCTGCTAATTACACTTGGAAATTGTATATAAAAATCACATCTGCATGTATGACCTGTGATTTCTGGCTTCTTTTATTACAATTTTTTTTTACCATATGTGAATTATGTCTCAATAAAACCAGAAGACAAAAATTTTAACAAAAACATTTTTCCTATGCTATATAGTCCATAGTTCAAAGATTAGAAAGATAAAAAAGTTTAAAAAGCAACTACACATACATTAACTGCCCCCCCCAACTCCCACCCAGTACAGTACAAAGTCTCACCTCTGCCCACCCCACCCCATTTTTAGAAATGCTCTAAGTTAGCATTTTAGGCATTATTTAGCACTTTGCTTTTTTCACCTAGCAACTATTCTGGATCTTTCCCTATCAGCCCAGGCAGTACTTTTACTATAGCTGCATATTATTCCAGAATAGGGAAGCATGATAGTCTTTAAACCAGTATGTTGCTTCCCTCTCTCCCCTAGTTTGGGTTGTTTCCAATATTTTGTCATTATGTACAGTGCTACAGAGAATAACTTTACTAAATGGCATTTCCTACATGTATGGCTACAGAAGAAATTCTCAGAAGTGAGATTGCTGGGTGACAGGATATATACATCTGTTAATTAGTCTCCATTAAAAAATAATGATAGAGCAAGAATTTGAGACATTTGCAAATCAGTCCAGGTGCAGAATCCTACTTTTTTAATGCACACACCTAATTTACAGAGGACGAGATGGTTGGATGGCATCACTGACTCAATGGATATGAGTTTGAATAAACTCTGGGAGTTGGCGATGGACAGGGAGGCCTGGTGTTCTGCAGTCCATGGGGTCACAAAGAATCAGACATGACTGAGCGAATGAACTGAACTGGATTTAATTTTTTCCCCCCATTTGTAACACATTTTTCCAGATGAGCAGTTCTCAAACTTTTTGATCCTAGGATTCCTTACTTTAGTCTTCCACTTATTGGCTAAATCTGTTATTTACCATGTTAAAAATTAAATATAAAAAGTTGTTTATTCATTTAAAATAATAGAAATAAGCTAATTACATGGTAACATAAAATGCATATTTTTATGGAAAATAACTTCCATAAAGTCGAGTAAAAAGTGGCATTATTTTTGCATGTCTTCAGGACTTCAAAATAATAATTTATTAGATACAACAGATTATAGTAGGTATAGCATAATTTTGCTGGTAAATACTCAGTGGAAGTCTTGAAAACAAACTGAATTAATCTCTGAAAACACACATATTTATACCCTAAACTTCTCTCAGAAATTTCAGAAAACTACATAGGCACACATTCATCATACTTCACATAGCTGCTGAAAAATGAAAGTGAAAAGCTTTTAGCATCTTAATTTTCTAATAAAACTAGTTTTTAACCTCTTCAGCCTTCTCATACAGTCTCAGTGTCATCTAAGACCACAATTTTGGGAACTGTCTTTCTAGAGCACTTAGTTTCATTTTTGTAGAAATCAAAAGTTTTCCTCTCTGCATTTATATTTCAGTTACTGTTTAAAACCAAACAGGACTGGCATAAAGAAGTTTGAAAAGAGGCACAGAAGACTCTCAGTAAATGAATCCTGGACAGGGACAGTAGAAAGGGCCTCTTTGCTGCAGAGGTGGGCCCAGCCAGCAGAGCTCAGCTAAGAGAGTGCCCACTCCATGAAGACAGGCAAAACACTGTTTCTGTTCCAAGGAGGCTTCTAAAATATGTGTCGAGATGAGCTGAGTACATGTTGGAAGCTTCACATGCTACTTGTGGCATTCTTTAAGCTCCATTGAGTGAAATAGCCAAGAGACACTGAAAGAAGCCAGTGGAAGGTGAGGCGACTAGGGGCAGGAATGATCTGGGAAGGCTTCCTAGAGGTGTCATTGAGTCAGGGGGTTCCTGCCAGGGAAGCTGTGTGAATAATGATGTGTGTGTGCTTAGTTGCTCAGTCGTGTCTAACTCTGCGACCTTATGGACTGTAGCCCCCCAGGCTGCTCTGCCCATGGGATTTTTCAGGCAGGAATACTGGAGTGGGTTGCCATTTCCTTCTCCAGGGGATTTTCCCGATCCAGGGATCGAACACACATCTTCTGAATAGTGGCACTAAGATGTATGTTCCTGGATCACCAGGGTTCTCGGATCTAAGGTACCAGTATTCTCTGGTAGGTATTAGCAGTTTATCAAAGACTTGCTGGTCTTTTCAGCCTTGTCTTGGGGTCAGCCTGCTCTTTTCCAGAAAAACACCAGTGGCCCCAAATCAACATCCTTTGCACCAGTCCATTTACTCTAGCCAACCTTGTGTCCTTGATTATCAAGAGTAATGCATACTTACTGAAAAGTATAAAGAAGTATGGGAGAAAAAGTGTAATCCTGAGGCTGTGAGGCAACCTCTGTTACTCTGCTCAGTTATATCCTTCTATTGTAAATTTTTAATTTTCAACTTACTTTAGACTTAAAAGTCACAAAGAATATAGCAGAGTTCCTTTGTATGCCCTCACCTTGTGGTATAATCATCAAGAACAGGAAATCAACATTGGCACAAAATTTTAAACTGCAGTCTTCATTTAAATTTCACTACTGTTTCTGCTGACGTCTTTCTTCTGCCCCAGGATCCAGTCTGCCAGCCCACGTTGCATTTAGTTGTCGTTTCTTTGCTCCAATTTGTAACCATCCCATATCTTTCTCCCTTAGGATAAGGTCACACATTTTTAGCAAGAATGTCACAAAAATGATGTTGCATCCTTTTAAGAGCATCATATCAAGGCATTTGTGGTGTTGATGGTGATGTTTTCCTGGATCACTTGGTTACTTGGTGTCTGCTGGACCTCCACACTGGAAAAGTTACTTTCTCATGTTGAATTCTTCTCATGGTTCAAACCCCTTTAGCCAGGAGGAGTCTATCCCATTTAAGAGCTTACCTGATTAGTTCTGGCTTGTACAGGATCAGTTTCTCTGTCTTAAGGTCAACTGATTTGGTCAGCTGACACCAACAAAATCCCTTTGGCAGATAGTGTAACCTAATAACAGGAGTGATATCTCATATTTTCAGCTCCTGCCCACATACAAAGGAGAAGGTCATTGAGGCCTATCTTGGAATTCTGCCAACTCTAGCAGGAGAGTTTCAGATAAAAGATTGTTGTTGTGTGTGAGCCCATAGACTGTAGCCCTCCAGCCTCCTCTGTCCATGGGATTTCCCAGGCAAGAAATCCTGGAGTAGGTTGGATTTCCTTCTCTAGGGGACCTTTGTAACCCACGGATTGAACCCGGGTACATTGGCAAGTGAATTCTTTACCACTGAGCCACCAGGGAAGCCCCAGATACAAGATATCAAGCTTTAATTCCAGCATCTAAGTATTAGTTTCCTATGACTGTCCTAACAAATGACCACAAACTCTGTGGCTTAAAAGAACAGAAATTTACTCTCAGTTCTGGAGGCCAGAAGGTTGAAATCAAGGGGTCAGCAGGTCCACATTGCCTCCAAAGGCTCTTGGGGTACATGCTTCCTTGGCTCTTCCAGCTTCCGGTGCTTCCAGTTGTTCTTTGGCTTGTGGCAGCATCACTCTCCTCTCTGCCTCCATCTCCACATGGTCTTCTTTTCTGTGTGTCTGTCCAAATCTCCCTCTCCATTATCTTGTAAACATACTAATCATTGGATTTAGGGACTACTGAAAGTCCATGGTGACTTCATCTCTAGATCCTTAAATCATTATTTCTGCAAAGGCTGATTTCTTAGTAAGGTCGCATTCTGAAGTTTTGGGGTAGACATGGATTCTGGGAGTTATAATTCAACCCACTGGGCTTCCCCAGTGGCTCAGTGGTAAAGAATCCGCCTGTAATTCAGGAGTTGCAGGAGATAGCAGGTTTGAGCCCTGGGTTTGGCAGATCCCCTGGAGAAGGGCACAGTAACCCACTCCAATATTCTCGCCTGGAGAATCCCAGGGACAGAGGAGCCTGGCAGGCTACAGTCCACTGGGTCGCAAAGAGTCGGACATGACTGTGAAGTGACTTAGCACCCAACCATGTACAATCTACCCACTACACTCAGGATGGGGGGAACTATCCTTTGTAAATTCTGGTTCACAGAGCTGCCAAAAAAAGATAGATTTGTTTTTAAAGACAGAAGGCAGGCCTGGCTGTTGGGGAGACCAGGGCCCAGCCTCAGATCACCCGCTCCCCTCACATTGCTACATGTCTGAGAACCAGGTGGTTATCAGTTACTGAGGACTCTGGCCTCAGAGTCCCTGTACTCTAGACTCTTTGTAACGCCAACAACTTGTCTCTGTGCAAGGAGTTCTCATTGAGGGTTAGTTTCCCTGTAGGAAGGGCAGGGCATAAACGATGGTACCTGTTGGCCAGAGAGGGGGAACTGACTTCAAAGAGTTTAGATAAATCACAGGATATTGTAGCTAGTCTGTCTAGTCCAGCAGTCCTGACTAGACCAGAATGTCAGACCAGTGCCCCAGACAAGAGGCAGGCTGATCTATCAGAGCTGTGTGTACAGTTATCTGGGTCTCACCCAGGAAGCTGATTCAGGAGAACCATGGTGAGACTGCTCATGGGGGCGCCCAGGTTAGGGGACCGGGCACACAGGAAGTCCAGCCCATGCAGATTAGGACTAGAATCCACTTCCAGACTCTAAGGGAAGGTCTTTAAAAAAGGGGAGGGAACTGCCTTCCAGTTGGTCATCTTTAAGCCTTTCCTATTTCCTAATTGAACTCGAAAGTGAACTTTCTTCTTTTTTTTTTTTGGCTGTATCAGTTTCCGACCTAAGATTGAACCTAGGCCACAGCAGTGAAAGCATGGAACCCTAGTCACTAGGCCACCAGAGAACCCTCTGAACCTCTTCTTAAAGTAATTCAGGTTCATTGTAGGAAATACAGAATAAAAAAGATAACAGAAGTCACCATTAAACTCACCACCAAGAACTAGCAATTTGTTAAATATTTTTCATCTTTTCCTGTGAATGCATACTTTGTAAGGAAAACAGGTTCTGCTATACATAGAGTTTTGTAGCCTCTTTTTTACTTTTCACTTAGCATATGATGTCTTTCCATATCATTGTCTTCCTGAATATTAACATTTATTGAGCCATTACTGTATATCTAGCGCTGTATTTATACTTAGGATCTTATTCAGTTTTCTCATTTGCTCCAAGGGAGACTGCTAGTAGCTTTGTTTTCCTGTAGGACGTCTCCTTGATGTTGTGAGTTGACTAAAAGTCTTGAAGCTAGTAAATGCGTATTTCAGGATCTATACTGAGGTCTGTTGCACTTGGAGCCCAAGCTCTGAATCTCTGTACTTGAACTATATATTTTGTTATATGGATTACTTTACTTTAGCAATCTCCCCCTTTTTTCCCCTTAATTTGACTGTACCATGCAGCTTGTGGGATCATAGTTCCCCTACTAGGGATTGAATCTGCGCCCTTGGCAGTGTAAGTGTGGAGTGCTAACCACTGGACCACCAGGGAATTCTCAGCAATTCCCTTCTATAGTATGGCTTAGATTGCTTGCAGTTTTTCTCCAAGAGGGTAGGGATTTTTGTTTGTCTTTTTGGTCATTGTTGTAGTCCCTGTGCCCACAACACTTGGTACTTGATAGATATTTGTTGTTGAATGTGTACTTCCATGAAATTCCTTAAAGCTGAAATCCCCCATTCAGGATAATTTCCATAGGATGAATTCCCAAAGTAAAGTATTGGGATTTGATAAGATGACTTTAAAAGATTTTTTCTGAAAGAATGAATATGTAAAAACGGCTAAGAATAATTTTTTTTTAAGAACATAGTGAGGTTTAACTTGCTTTCCCAGAAAAAGATGAAAAAAGATTAAAGGTGACATGGACACCCATGACAGGATGGGTAAATAGAACAAAACCAAAATGTCCAAAAACAGACCTCAGTACATGTAGGAATTTAGCAAACCACAGTGGTATTATTTCTTACTAGTTGTAGAGCGATTTTGAGCAAGTCTTGGCCTCAGTACCCGCATCTGTGAAGTGGGAATGATATGATCATTCCTCAGTTTTAAAATGCCTTTTTGTTCTGTTTTCATGTTTCTGAGCTAGAGAGGTGTCTCAGTGATGTGTGTGTTTAATGTAGTATCTTTTTCTACTCTGAAAAGTTGCCGTTACTACTTATAATTAGAGAGGTACTGTAGAATCTATCCTAATAAGGTTGTTAAGAAGATTAAATGAGCTAATGAAAACAAATTGCTTAGCACAGTGCCTGCCTGACAATGATAAATCCTAGCAATTCCTATTATTATAAAATTAGGGAAGAAAGGATTGTGGATGAGTTACAGGAGTGTTCGGATGCAAATACCAGAGTCCAACAAGGCTAGTTTAGGCAACAACATGTAAAGCATCTGGCGATCAGCCATAGAAGGAGGCTGGGTTCCTGCTTAGTGTTGCCCGAAGGGACCCAGGCTCTCTCAGTGGATCTTTCTGCTCTGCCATCCTTGGCAAGTGGGACTTCCTTCTTGTGATCTTTGAACCTATATTTCTGAACAGGAAAGAGGAAGGGGAAAGAGAAGGCACCCTAGCCATGCTCTTAGAGTTCACTGGCAGAATGGTCCCCTGTGGCTTTTCTTTGCACAAAGGATGCTGTTGACTTCACCCCCGTTTCTTATCTTCTATATACTTTCATATTGAGGTTTACAGGGAAAATAGACCGTTCATTAAAAAAACACTGGGGTAGTTAGCTAACTCCTTTTTTTATTTAAAGTGAGATTCTCTTTTTCACAGTATGTCAAATTAAATCCTAAATAAATTAGAGATGTAAATTTTTTTTTAATGCCAGAGAAAAGCAGGTATATATTTCTAAAATTTCAGGGTGACAAAGGGTTTTCCAAGTATGCTACTAAAAGCAAAAACATTATAGGAAAAGTGGGATATATTTGATTTTGTTATTTAGTTGCTAAGTCATATCCTACTCTTGTGACCCCATGTACTGTGACTCCCAAGATTTCTGTGTTACCCTCTCAATGCTGGAGCGAGGGGGCAGACCGGAACCCAAACCCATTGTTTTATTCTCATTTTTACTGGATGCCTGAAAAGTTGGTTTGTGTGGGAGCAAGTGAGGTGGGCATGTGTGTCCTGCTAGTCAGGGGAAGCCATGTAAGTCCCAGGGAGTAAGCTGTACTGCCGGCTACCCTCTTCCTTTCCTGGAAACCAGAGGGCTCCCGGCCAGCCCTGGGGACTTGCTCTTCTCAGAGCACAGAGTACGAGAGGCTTGGGGCGAGGTGGAGCTGTGCTGGCTGGCAGGGGAGCTGGCCCAGCTTTCCCTGGTGGAAGGCCGTGGACTCCCTCCCGCCTCTCCCCCTGCTCCCAGAAGACACACCAGTGACACTGATGAGCGTATTTAGATTTCATCGCTGACCATTTCCTATCAACGCTGACCATTTCCTATCTGAGATGCTGGGCAAGTCCTCAGGATACCAGATGCTGGGGAGTTTCCAGGGGGTAGCAAACCACAACTGTTTTCTCATCACTGTTCCCAACAAAGCACAAAATGTACAAAGTCACCCACTCCCCCAGACTCGGGCCACTAGCCAGAGTGCCCTCAGAGGCAGCCTAACCAGCTCTCGGAGCAGATTCTGTCCCGGCTCCTGTTGCTCCCGCCTCAGCCGCCTCCTGACATCCAGGGGTCCTCCCACAGCAGAGGCCTTGACCGTGGGTGAACCTGGTGTGCATGGCTCTGCTGGCCAGATCGCGCCTCTGACCTTGGCTGCTCACACCGCTCCCTCTTCTGGGTGGCCGTGGCCACAAGCCCCTCCCCCCGAATTTCAGGATGTGTGCAGCTGGCAGAAAAAGAGTGGTTGTGATCGACGGGACCAGACTTGAGTTTCCATGACCAGCTGAGAAATTCTAGAAACCGTCTGTACTTGGGGGTTTCCTTTCCTTTTCTCTGTCTGCCACGGAGAGATGTTAACATGGTATTCTTGGCCATGTGATCGGATGGTGGCGTGTCCTTGGCACATTTGCTGCTGGGGTGGGGAGGGAAGGCTGCCTGTCTGCACCTCTTCCCCCACCTTCCTTTTGGATCCTCCACTCCACCTGATGTTCTACTTTCTTTCTTTCTTTTTTTTTTTTCAACTTTACTTTTTTTTATATATTCTAACTCCAGTTAGACTTCTCTGGCTCTCTGGGGGTGTCTTCAGCTCTACTGATGCTGCAGAAGGGGGTGTCCCTCCCCCTCAAATTGCTAATAGTAGTTTAACTGAGGGAGAACAGAAAGATTCTAAACTTGAAGACACTGCAACAAGGAGGGGGATGGTAAATTAACACATCGTTAAGCAGATATTCTTTGGGATGGAGACTCAGACATAGAGAATAGACTTGTGGACACGGGGGAAAGGAGAGGGAGGGACAGATTGAAAGAGTAATAACACTGAAACATGTCTGTTACCATATGTAAAATAGATAGCCAGTGGGAATTTGCTGTATAACACAGGGAGCTCAACCTGGTGCTCTGTGACAACCTAGAAGGGTGGAATGGAGCAAGAGAGAGGAGGGAGATTCAAGAGAGGCAGGGGGACATATGTATACCGATGGCTGATTCATGTTGATATATGGTAGAAGCTAGCACAATATTGTAAAGCAATTATCCTCCAGTCAAAAATTTAAAAAAATAAAAAATTATTAAAGAAAAAATGTTATTCTTTGGGGATTGTCTGGGTGCCAGGTACTGGCCTCTCTGGGCTCGGGGAAGAAAATAGACCGAGTCTGTCTCTCTCTGCTGTTGTGGAGTTTACAGTCAGTAGGAGGAGATAGATAATAAACATGTAAGCAAAACAAAAGAAAGAAAACTCTGTTAGATAGTGATATATGGTAAATAAAACAGGGTGTTGGGACTTTGAATGCCTTGGGAGCAGGCTTTTTTTTTTTTTTAAACTGAATGCACTCCATTTTGAGGAGGTGACATCTGAACTGAGATTTGATATGAAGATCTAGGGGAGAGGCATTCTTGGCAGAGGAAATAGCAGGTGCAAAGGCCCTGGGGTAAGACTGCTCCTGGTGTGCCAAAGGGACAGAAAGAAGAGTGCTGGATCCTGATCTCACAGTGACTTCTAGGCCAGAAAAAGGGATTTAGATTTGATCCCACTTGTTTTTGTTTGTTTGGTTTTTGAGTGCAGTGTGTGTCAGGCAGGACTTTAGTTCTCTGCCCAGGGGTTGAACTCATGCCTGCTGAAGTGGAAGCATGGAGTCTTAAACTACCAGACCACCAGGAAAGTCCCAGATAGGGTTTACTTGTGCTGGGAGGCCATCAGGGTTCAAAGCAAAGAAAATGCTGTGGTCATATTTGTATTTTTAAAAAATGATACTTTCATTGAGCTGTACACTTTAAGACTTGAGTGTGTCATGTGTGTGTATATTACTTTAAAAAGAGAGAAGAGACTTTGACAGTCTTGGGGTAAGTGCCCAGAGGAAGCTGAAAGTCTGATTAAGAGATTTGATTTTATTTTAGTATTTTTATTTCTACCAGCATTCCAGCATTTCCTTCACTCAGATTCCCTGTCTTTAGATTCAGGCAGTCCTTCCAGATCATCTGGAGGAGAAGTCCTGAAGAATGAATTGTCCTTGAGCAAGTAGCATTCAAAAAGCAGTTATTGAAAGCTTGTGATAAACACTTGGCATTACTATTGCTGTAGTTGATTCATGTTTTGTACTATTCTGTTGTAAGAGTCGGTTAGTTTATTTATCCACTCTCCTGCTGATGGGCTTTGGGTTGCTTCCAAAGTTTTTGTTATTGTGAATAGTGCTACCACAAGACTTCTCATATCTGTCTTTTATTTTTTCTTTTTCTCCTCTCTGTTTGGGTTTGAGAGTCACCCAAACTAGAGGATGTCTGTAGTAGTAATGTTAGTCAATTAGTTGTGTCCGACTCTTTGTGACCCTGTGGACTGTAGCCCGCCAGAGTATTCTGTCCATGGGATTTTCCAGGCAAGAATGCTAGAGTGGGTTGCCGTTCCCTTCTTCAGATGGTCTTCCTGACACAGGGATCAAACCTAGGTCTCGCACTGCAGGCAGATTCTTTGCCATCTAAACAAACTAAAGTCAGAAACCCTTTCCAGGTGGCATTCCAATTGTCCCCCTGGTGTTGGGGTTGGCAGCAGAGGATAAGCCTTTAAGTCTGGTTAGAATGTTGATCCCTTTTTAATAGGCAAGCAGTTGGTAGGGGGTGGGGGAGGGCAAGTGGAAATTCATTGTGACGGTAGGGAAGTCACTTACGGTACTGGATTGTCCAGAGACTGCCATCTGAGAAGGGGGAGCTTGTCCATGTGGGTCTTCTCTTGGCCCTGATCCATACCTGAGGATGATAGCCAGAGATATGTGATTGCCTTTGTTCTGGAATCCATCTGAGTATACTCTTGACAGTCTCTCTTGAGCTATGGTTGGGCAGAGATGGGGAATCAGGAGGGCAACGTATGGGAGTCCTTATGCTGTCCTTCTCACCTTTGAGAAGATGGAGCTTTGAGATGACGCTTGTCCTTTCCTGCTCTCGACCCCCTGGCCCTAAATGCTGCATCTTCAGTGCAGTGTGTCACCCTGTACTCTCTAGAGAAATGAGGTGATGTCTGTGTACATACGCATTTGTATTTACATCTTTGTGCAGCAGAATCCCAGAATCCTCCCAGCCTCCTAGGATTGTTATGAAACAGCCAAGGAAAGTAACTGGAAGTGTTTGGAGTGTCACTCTGAGACAGTTACAGCATTGAGACAGAGAGGCTGGAGTCACAGGCGGGTAGGGTGGGACTTGTGCTGGGAGGATTTGGAATGGTCCAGAGATGGTGCTTTTTCCTACAGTTCATCCTTTTTTTATTTTTGGTTGAGCTGGATCTTCCTTGTTGCTCCAGCTTTTCTCTAGTTGCAGTGAGTAGGGGCGACTCTTCAGTTGCAATGTGTGGATGTCACATTGCCGTGGCTTCTCTCATTGCAGGGCACAGGCTCTAGAGTGCTTGGGCTTCAGTAGTTGTGGTGCAGGGGCTTAGTTGCCCTGCAGCATGTGGGATTTTCCTGGACCAGGGATTGAACCCGGGTCTGCTGCCCTGGCAGGCAGATTCTTTACCACTGAGCCACTATGGAAGCCCTATCCTTTTTTTTTTTTTTTTTCAAACACATCCAAGCGCTTCACACTTGTGGAGAAAGTGCTTGGAACACACTTTCAGCTTTCTGACTCTGACTCAGCTTTCTGTTCAGCTTTCTGACTGTTGGTAGAACCAGATGTTAAGTAGTCGTCCCAGGCCTGGTTTTGTAGGCGGTATAGAGACAGAGCGTGCAGGGGTGAAAGGGAACAGGGCTAGGTGTTCTGGGTGGAGCCCAGGGTCCCCGTCAAAGAGCAGTGGCTGCTGAGGGTGAGAGGTGATAGGAGCCTAGTTGGAGGAAAACCCTTGCCTGCCAGACAGAGGGACTGAGCTTTGCTGTTGGTTAGGGGGAGTGATGGAAGGTAGGCATTTTAGCAGGAGAGTGATACGATTGTTGGAGGGGGTGGGATGGAGCGGGTGTTAGTGACCAGTGAGACTGGTGCAGTGGTTTCTCCTCTGAATCCCAAGAAGAGGGGTCCACACTGGGGAAGCAAAGGACTAGAGAAGGCCTCTCACCTCAGTAATCTCATGGGGACGGCCAGTGTCCTTGGACCAGGGAATGAGCCATGTGGAAGTTTGGGAAGTGGGCAGGAAAGTGAAGGAATATGATTCAGGAATGTCATTACTCAATCTTCCCCCTGTCTCATCACCTTTCTCTCTCTGATTTGGAAATATGGACTTTCCCCCTCTTTTTCCCAATTACCCTCTTTCCCCTGAGAGTAGGGCTCATTTTTGTGACTCATGCTGGTAAATGTTTATGGTCACTGAGAAATCTCAGACCCAAGATGTAGCCTGTGTCTTCCTGCTGGGGCCCTGGGCATGTGCTCACAATGTGAGCATCCTCTGTGTCCATCGTCCTAAAGATCTCCATCGTCCTGGAGAGCTTCCTAAAACATGGATTGCTGGGCTCCACCTAGAGTTTCTGATTCAGTAGATTTGGGTGGTGCTAAGAATTTTTTCTTTCCACAAAAAAATAATTGTCTGAAGGAGGGGGTGGGTAATTTGTATTTTCAATAGGTTCCCAAGTGATGGTATTGCCTGCTGGTTGTGGAACTGAGAACTACTTTCCTAGAGAAATTATCATGCCCAGTTCAGCATCTCAGCTGTATAGACTGTCATGGTCAGAGCTGAGGAGGAGCGAGGGGACTTGCCCCTGGCTTAATGATGTGGGTAGGGGGAGATAGTGGTGTAGCAGGACATGATGTGAAGAGCCAACTCATCGAAAGAGACCCTGATGCTGGGAAAGTGTTAGTCGCTCAGTTGTGTCTAACATGGATTGTAGCCCGCTAGGCTTCTCTGTCCATAGGATTCTCCAGGCAAGAACACTGGAGGGGGTTGCCATGTCCTTCTCCAGGGAAATCTCCCCGACCCAGGGTTCAAACCCACATCTCCCACTTTGCAGGCACACTCTTTACCATCTGAGCTGCCAGGGAAGCCCAAGAATGCTGAGAAAGATTGAAAGCGAAAGGAGAAGGGGCAACAGAGGATGAGATAGTTAGATAGCATCACTGACTCAATGGACATGAATTTGAGCAAATTCCGAGAGAGAGTGGAGGACAGAGGAGCCTGGCCTGCTGCAGTCCATGCGCTCACAGAGCCGGATGAGACTTAGCAACTGAACAGCAAACAACAAGGACATGAGGGACAGAGAAAGGGTGGGCTGGCTGCAGGACAGAGAGTCTTTGTGCAGGCCAAGTAGTGGAGCTGACCTGGAGCCTGGCTTCTAGTAGAGAGAAGTTCCTTGCACCAGGGAAACCCAGCCCTGAAACCTCCGCCTGCTGCAGCCACAGGTTCTGTGAAGGCTCACTGTCCAGAGGGCTCAGAGCACTCCTCTTACCCATTTTGGGAAGAAGGGAACATAGGAGACTTCTTGTGAGAGGCCCCTGGTGGCACATTCTACCCACAGAGTGATGCTGCCCAGGAGTTGGAGTTGGCCTTTATAAACGGCCCTCCTGCTACAGCAAGAGAGTTGAAGTATTCGCCTGATAGAGGAAATGATGTAGTGGGAGTTTGGGGAGGATTGTTTTCAAATTCACTCACACTTTTGGTTACCAGGACAGTGATGTGACTTGTTTCTCTCCTCGTAACTGCTAAAGCGGAGCCTTTTTGGATCTTTATAGGCTTCCCTTCCCTGGTGGCTCAGTGGTAGAGAATCCGCCAGCCAATGCAGGAGATGTGGGTTTGATCCCTGGGTCAGGAAGATGGAAATGGCAACCTATGACAGTATTCTTGCCTGGGAAATCCCACGGACAGAGGAGCCTGGTGGGCTGCAGTCCATGGGGTCACAAAGAGTCAGACACGACTTAGCGACTGAACAACAACAACAGTTCAGGTCTTTAATGGAAAACTGCCAAGCCAGCAACCCCACGAGGCAGGGAAGCACCCCAGGCTGGGTTGAAGTTGGGAGAACAAAGTCTTGCTCTTACTGGGTACTGTGTTCTCCTTCCTGGGGTCCTAGCTCTCTTCTTGCCCACCTCTGGTCTGTTCTCCAAACTGCAGCCTGTCCAGGATACTAAAAACACAGATCTGCTGGTACCTTAGCTGAAAATGATTGCCACTGCCCTCCAGATGGGTCCAGCCACCTTAACTTGGCCTACAGGCCCTTCCCTGTCCTGGCCCCTGCCACATCCTCTTATGTACGCCCTGGCCACACTGCGCTCTTTAAGTTCTTAGATGCGGCATCTTGGCGGAAGCATTCCAAAGGATGCTACACTTTCCTAGAACATCCCGCCCCATCCCCACCCCATCACTTTTCACCTGGCCCACTGTTACACATCCTTTTGTTGTTGTTCAGTCACTCAGTTGTGTCTGACTCTATGCGACCGCGTGGACTGTAGCATGCCAGATTTCCCTGTCTGTCACCATCTCCAGGAGCTTACTTAAACTCATGACAAAAAGTGGTCCACTGAAAAACGAACGGCAAACCACTTCAGCATTCTTGCCTGAGAACACGTCCTGTAGGTGTCAGCTAAAACAACATCTCTTTCTGGAGGTCTCCCCTGACCCCTGACTCTAGGCTTGACTGTCCTGCTATGTTCTTCAAGCTTCCTTTGCTCCTCATCATGACCTACGGCAGATGCTGTCAATTGGCTTGTTCCCCAGGAATCCACCCTGAGGCAGCCCTGGTCCTGGTGTGTTTACTACCAGCAAACTCCTTTCACTATTGCGTACATTACTTTGGATAATAAATTATGGTCTAAGCTACTAAATGTAGAGAAAAACAACACTTTCCACAGACATCTTTCCACTGGAATTCCCAGTGTGACTTGCATTCTGCCAATGAGCCACATTGGATCTAGTCTTAAATATGTGGATATCCTCTTCCTCATGATGGACCTGGGATGTCCATGTGCTGGTGTGGATTATGGCAGCTTCCTTGTGCTATTAGCTTCCTGATGGTGGCAGGTCAGGGCAGCAGCTCCTTGGAGAGCTGACTCCACTCTGTGATTTTGGGACTAGCTCCTGGAAGCTCAGTCCAGAGTCTGTTTCTTCCACTCTTCCCATGATTCTCTGGGCCATTTTAATATGTTATGCAAAATCTCTTTCTGCTTAAATTGTCTAATTGAACTCCAATCAATACAAAACTCTTGTCATCACTTGTAAGTTGGTTGTTGAATTGTTTGCTTTGTGGCTCTGTGAGGGCAGGTACCAGCCTTTCTCCAGCATTATTTTTGGTATGAAATCGGTAGGCAATGAATATTTGTTGAGTGAATGAACTGTTGGAATGAGTTTTTTTTTCAAGTTGCAGGTGTAGCTAACCTTCTGTTCAATGAATATAAATCATACTGAAGGAATGGAAATTGTTTAGTCTGGAGGAATAAATGGTCTGGACATCTGACTTCAAATAATGTATGAAGGCCCCAAGGCGGTAGGGGTGGGTAAGGGGTTAGAATGTCTGAAAGGAAGCACTAAGTTCTATGTTCATCAAGCTGTAAGGGTGATGCAAGCAGACAATAGTTAGGTGGGAGGCTGGACTTGGCATCTTCTAGCTGAAATTTTCTACTTCTCCCCTCTTGTGTGCCCAGCACTGGTCAAGCATAAGGGGAGGACCCCCTTGCCTTCATGGAACAAAACTCTGTTGGGAAGGCTCCCTAAGAGACCAGATCATTAGGAGTTCAAAGTAGTTGGAGATGAGTTCTCAGAGAGTGGTCCAAGAAGGCTTCCTGGAAGAAGTAATCTGAGACTCGATAGGTTCAAGTCTAGGTGAAGGGATTGGCCTGAGAGCTTGGAAGATAGGGAGCAGAAGGAAGAGACCTAAGTCCATGCTGTGTTATGACCTTTAAGCTCCCTCTCATCTATCAGAGTCCCCCTGAGAGGCTGGGCGTTTCATAGCCTAATCATGCTGGGGGCACATGGTAGGTTAGTGGCAGGCCCCAAATTTGAACCCAGATCTGCCCGACTCCTCCTGCTGTCTGATGATCTAGCCACCAGCACATACATTTTACTTATGCATTTGACCCTGAATAATAAGTTGGGAAGTTCTGCTTCAAGAGGATGATGTAAGCGGTGGTTGTGAGCACCTTGTTTCCTAAGCCACACGCTGGGCCCTGTGATCTGACAAACAGGAGTGGACTTAGAGGACAACAGGTCAGAATTTTGCAATGGAGTATCTGGGAAATGTTGATGGATGAATGATGAGAAGAGAGATTGGGGGGGCAGTCCTACAGACTCCTCCTTACCCGGCTGCCTGACTCATTTCGTTGCTTTTGGAAGGCTTCCTTGCTCCGTCAACCCCAGGCTCTGCTGGGCCTGGGGAGCCTGGCAGATGCACAGTTCTCTGCTGGTCCAGCCCTCAGGGCTCAGCGTGTGGTTAAATCAACCTTCCCAGCCGCCTGTGCTGGCTGCCCAGGGCCCCCGATGCCGGTCTCTGCCCTACCCAGCCTCCCCCCACAGGCGCTGACACAGTGGGGGCTCAGTAAATATTGGTTGATGCGCGGCAGGCTGCTGGTTCTAATTTTGTTCTCTGCTTCTGGCTCACCACTTTTTTTCCTAACTTTTTTCATCCTGCCTCTCCCAGCACCATGAGGTTTCATAGGGACAGTAAGTGGGCCACCGATTCTAGGTACCCTCTGCCTCACCTCCACCCTACCCGCTCTCTTGCACTGTCTCTGGAAATCCCCCACGCTGGGTGGCCTCTGGCTGAGCCACAGCCTGAGGCTAAGGTTCTGGGAGTGTGAGCTGGAAGCAGAGAACACATCCTTTTAGGGATATAGGAGAGCGGTTAAGGGGAGGCCGGAGAAGAATGGGCCTGTTGAGCCCTGGGCCTCTTGGGCAAGGCCAGGGACTGGCTTTAGGCTGTGATATTTGCACTGTATTTCAGAGAGGGGAGTGGCTTCCTGAACGTTGTTCTTTTGGTGGGTGGGGAGGACAACAGGCTGGGTAGTTTTTCTCAAAACTCTAGAGACCTTGTAGGGGGTCTTGAGCACCATGCTGTGTGACTGTTGGTTTTCTTGTGGAGTCTATTGAGACTGGCACAGAAGACTGACCATGAGTACTGGGAAAACACTGATTATTTATAGAACACTTACCAGTTTTTATAGTCAAATTATTAATTTTACAGGTTCTAGGTTTTGTGCCATACTTAGAAAATTTTACCCGACTCCTTGATTATAAAAATAATTACCCATGTCTTCTTGTATTGTTGTATCTACACAACGCATTGGGACACATCAGTGATGGATTTTAAAAAGAGGGGAAAAACCCAAACACTCCAAATCCCACCATTCAGAAATAGTCATTACTAATATTAGATGAACATTATTCCAGACAGTCTTCCAGGCATGCTTACAGATAAATGGATATAGAGAAATAGACATAAATGCTTCTGTTACATAAGGGGAATGACAAATTAGGAGACTGGGATAAACATATATGCACTGCCATATATAAAACATCGGAGAAGGCAATGGCAACCCACTCCAGTACTCTTGCCTGGAAAATCCCATGGATGGAGGAGCCTTGTAGGCTGCAGTCCATGGGGTCCCTAGGAGTCAGACACTACTGAGCGACTTCACTTTCACTTTTCACTTTCACGCATTGGAGAAGGAAATGGCAATCCACTCCAGTATTCTTGCCTAGAGAATCCCAGGGACGGGGGAGCCTGGTGGGCTGCCACCTATGGGGTCGCACAGAGTTGGACACGACTGAAGTGACTTAGCAGCAGCATATATAAAACATAACTAGTAAGGACCTCCTGTATAGCACAAGGAGCTCTACTCAGTATTTTGTAATAATCTGTATGGGAAAAGGATCTGAAAAAGAATGGATATATATATATATATATATATATATATCAATTATATATAGTATAATTGATATAACTGATTCACTTTGCTGTACACCTGAAACTAATACAACATTATAAGTCAACGATACTCTAATAAATTTTTTAAATACTCCAATAAAAAGAGTATTAAACTTCCTGAATGTAACTGAAGAAAAAGAAACTGTAGTAAATTTAAAGGAATTATTAAGCTGTGAAGAAACATGTCTTTCACAAGAGAGATGATTTGCTAAAAGACCCCAGAAAAGGCTTTAAAAAAAAAACAAACTTGTGAGTCATATCTATAATTATTTGTTTCCATTTTAGACATTTATTAACACTAATATGAAAAATGAGGGCATTAGCATTTTCACATTTTTTCCCATCTCCTTTCCATCTCTTAATTGTGTTAATTCTATTATTAAATTGTCCATGATTATAATGTTTAGATTCTGTCCTGTAACTGTAATCCCCGTAGTTTTTAATTCTTATTTGAAGGGTTTTAAAGCTTGCTTGTGGTTTTTGTATTCCTGGAGCCCTTCATTTTTGTTTCTCCAATGAAATTTTTCTTTTTGTCATTGTTTAGCAGCAAAGTCATGTCTGACACTTTGTGACCCCATGGACTGTAGCCCATCAGTTGCATTTCCTTATCATGTCATTCCCCTACTCCCCACCCCAGGAAGGGGACTGAAATCTCTGACTTATTTCTTGCTCGACAATTTCTGTTTGTTGTGTTTACCAAACTTGTAAGATGCTGGACATCGTAGCTGGAAATAATATTCATTGGTTTATATTTTCTTTCTCTAAGAATGATATAAACTTTGTTACACTTCTGGTACTAAATGTCACTGTGGAGAAGATGAGAGCAGTCTGAATTTTCTGCCCCTCAAGTTTTAGTATATCTCACAATTTTTGGAAGAAAATACTTGGGGCAGGGGGAAGTTTCTTCTGGTGGCCTAGAAGAAGCTTCTTTAAGTTCAGTAACTTAGCTGGGCAAAGTCCCAGTGTTGAACCTTCTGTGTGAAATTTTTGTGAAGTGCTGTGTGTTATTTCAATCATCAGATTCTGTTTTTCCTCTCATTTCAGGGAAATCCTGTGGTTTTTTATCTCTGAACACATCTTCAGTTGCAGTCTTGGGTTCTCTGTTTCAGGCACATCAGGAATCACAGTTATCCCAACATGGGCGTCATGTCGCCACTACGTGCTTTCATGTGTCTTTTCCATCCCCATTCACTTTGCTTACCTCAAACCTTTTATCAGTATTTCCATTTGAAATTCCTGGCGGAATTTAGTTCTCTGTTCATTATAATCTATGTATTAGTTCATCAGTGATGTTTTCGTGGTCTTTTTTGGATAAGCGTGCATCTCCTTTTGTTTTCTTCCCACCTTTGAGCCCTGGGTTTATTGCGTGAGTGTTCTAATTGAGTAGTTTCACAGAGTGAGGCTATAGTGAGGGGTTGCTGTCTCCGGAGTGATAGTCTCCTTTCTGTTGACATCTTTGGCCTGCTGTCTCTTCTCATCATGTTCATGCCAGTGCTTTTCAGCTCTATTGGCTCTAAAATAAGGCAGTGACTTTCTTCCCACCATGTCGAAGCAAGTTTGTTCCCCTCCTCAATGACAGCAGTACCAGGGGCCGAGTATTTGTGGAGTGTTCTCTGGAGCCTGAGCTAGACAGGTAGCCCGACTGGGCCTCTGTTCTGGGACTTTGGTGGCGCCCTAGTGGCAGGGTTCAACCCTGGGTTACTGGGGAGGTGCTCTGTTGTGCTGAAGGAGGAAGAGGGCCCACTGCAGTTGGACAGTTTCCCCAATTCAGCCTGTGGCCTTGCAGCCCTTACTTCCCTTAGGGGGAGTCAGCCCATTGTTCTTGTTCCCCTGTCACCTGCTTCTTTGTTTTCCAGCACCTTTTCCCACTACTCCCCACTGGAAGGGGAAGAAGACTTGGCGGCAGGTTGCCTGTCTCTGCATCTGGGGAGGGTTAGTGAGAATCCTCCTGCTTCCTCCGGGCCCAGCCAGGACCGGGAGATGAGCCACGAGTGGTGCCTCCTGCATTCCTTTCCTTGCTTCTGGTTTGGAAGTTATTATATCAGATTATGCCTCTTTCCTTGTTTGCTTGCTTTTGGTAACTTTGGTGGGGGGTGGCGGGGGAGGCTTGCTTTTTATTATTTTTTTTAACTCAAAAGTTAATTATCAGGGGAAGGAAAAATCATGACTCCATTTCAATTCCCCATCTTAATTCAGAAATCTTTATTTTTGTATAGTGTTTCGACATACATTAGCTTTCCTAATACACAAAGCTCTGGATTTGGTTTCCTCTGTCCAAAATAAGGAAACTGACCTAGTGAGATCAGTGAGATACTTGTTCAGCCTCTCAGTGGCGTCTGACTCTTTGCAACCCCATGGACTGCAGGACACCAACCTTCCCTGTCCTTCATTATTTCCTGGAGTTGGCTCAAACTCATGTCCATTGAATCTGTGATGCCATCCAACCATCTCCTCCTCTGTCGCCCCCTTCTCTTGCCCTCAGTCTTTCCCAGCATCAGGGTCTTTTCCAATGAGTCAGCTCTTCGTATCAGGTGGCCAAAGTATTGGAGCTTCAGTATCAGTCCTTCTAGTGAATATTCAGGGTTGATTTCCTTTAGGATTGACTGATTTGATCTCCTTTATGTCCAAGGAGATCAAGAATCTTCTCCAGCACCACAGTTCAAAAGCATCAGTTCTTAAGCATTCAGCCTTCTTTATGGTCCAACTTTCACATCAGGACATGACTACTGGATAAACCATAGCTTTGACTAGACAGACCTTTGTTGGCAAAGTGATGTCTCTGCCTTTTACTTGAGGTCTGCATATTGGACCCCTTCCCCCAAGCCCAGTGGTCCTTCTGTTGCTGAAGCTAGCACTCCCCTGGTTACTAGCACCCGTGGCTCAGAAGAAAAACGCCAGGGTTTATGAGTCCTCAGGGCCTCCACCTCCACTCTGAGGCCCGGCTTCATCTTTGGTCGTATATATGTCCTCTTGGCTCATCCAGACCACCTGCGTCTGTTTACCCCTCAATAGTTAGCCTTTTGTGAGGAGTGTCCACTGGGGAGACATTCCTATTAGGCTAACGGGTCACAGTCCTAGAATGGGTTGAGAAGGGGGATTGAGGAAGAACAGTCTATGTGACCATTTTCTGTAGCAAAGAGCTGGCAGTGGAGGGTAGTAGTTGGGAGAACCCCTGGGAGAGGGGGTTGGTGGCAACTGTCTTGTGGTTAGTAGTTGGGTCACTAATCCTCACACCCCTGGAGGATGTGCTAAGGCCACGGGTACCCCAGAGACCACTTCCCTCCCTCCCCACCCCCCGCCGCCACACACACACACACACACACACACACACACACACACACACAAATACTGTTGTTTATCCGCAAGAGGAATATAAGAGAACTCGATGCCTTTCTCGTTCTTCTTTTTAAAAAATATTTATATATTTTATTTTGCTGTGTTGGGTCTTAGTTGCTGCATGTGGGATCTAGTTCCCTGACCAGGGATCAAACCTGCTTTAGCGGGACACCAAGCAGGCAGTTAGGGTCCCAAACACATCCTTTGCCTGTTTCCTGTGGCTCGCCAGGTGGCTTTGGAAATCGCTGTGCCTTAGCCAAGTTTGTCTCTGGGAGCACTAGATCTTATCTTCCATGTTCCATTCCTCAGCCCAGAGGAATCTGAAAGGGAGAACAGTGGGTTGTGTGGCCAACTCGTGGTCAGGGAAGGGAGTGGCTGTTAGAAGGGCCAGCAACTCCCAGGCCCCCAGCCCCCCAGGTCTCTGTTGCCCATTTTGCTCACATCAGTATCCAGCCTCTGGACCAAGCAACATGGCAAGGCACTACTCTGTCCACACAAGGAGAAGTTAAATGTTTGCTCCTCTCTGAGACGGAGTGGGCATGGGAAAAGTGTGGCATGGTAAATGTAACAGCGAAGTATGCTACAGGACCAAGTGCCGCATCCAGGATGAGGTGCTTCTAGACCACGTGAAGGGATGACGGAATCCGGACTGAGCCTCCTCCAAGGAGGGAAGGAACTTCTGAACCTCCACAGAGGGTCGAGAGCATCCTGCTGACTCTCATCACACACACACACATGCACATGCACATGCACACACACACACACACACACACACACACACGGAGGGTTAGGTCTGGCGTCTTGAAGACAGACCTAAGCCAGACCTAAAGCACTAAAGTAATTTACTTCTTTGAACCTGAGCCAAGTGAACAAAGGGGTGGAGAGACTCCAGCTTCTGTTCAGTGGGGGAGCCTGGTCCTCTGAGCCAGCAGCACACTCGAGCCTTTGTCTCTGCAGCTTGTTTTTAATGCCTGGCCCCACTTGCTCTTCTTGCTCCTCCTGGAAGGAAGGTGGCCCCAGGGGCAGCTAGCTCAACTCCCTGGGGGGAGGGGAGGGGGTGGGAGCAGCCCACCTGAGACTGCCCATTTCCATGCCCTTAATAGAAGGGGCTTGAGCTTTGAGCTTCCTCCTGCAGCTGGGGCCACGCATCGAGGACCCCTGCCCAGCCTCACCATCCAACCACTCCAAGAGTGTATGTATTTTCTTCCTCTCTTCTTTGTTTCCTCATAAGAATCTCTTGTAAAGTTTTTTTTTCCCCCTTAGAATAACCTCAATGTCCATTGGAGCAGAAAGCTCCGCTCATATGTCTGCCAAAAGGTTAGGTCACTTGGGTTTGAAGTGTCTTTAGCGACTCCAGGATCCCTGGACCAAGACTTCTTACTACCCCTCCAGTTGCTTGTAGATTCTCCTCTGACTCTCAAGTGGCTTGGGGCGGGGTGGGGGGCATGTCTAGCATGAGGGCTCTGCCATCACCCACTCTTGGCTGCCATGGTTGGGGGCCTACTGGGTTCCTTAAAGAGCAGATGCTGAGTAGATGCTTACCTTAACATGAATGCCTATCCAGGTACAATTACAGTATCTTGAGCCTCTTACCTTTGAAGTATTTTTGCATGTCTCTCATTTCTTTCTTTAAAAAAAAAAAGTACTTATTTGGCTGTGCCAGGTCTTAGTTGTGGCACATGGGATCTTCAGTCTTTGTTGAGGCATGTGGGATCTAGTTCCCTGACCAGGGATTGAACCCCAGACTCCTATATTGGGAGCATGGAGTCTTAGCCACTGGACCACCAGGGCTCTGTGGCTGTGTCCTGTGTCTCTGTCATTTCTAAGTATTCTGAAGTTGCTGCAGATTAATTGGATTACTTGATTTTGGGGGGTGGGGGAGCTAAAAGTAAAGAGAACTTTATTGGGGAAGCCAACAGTCTTGGGGAGAAGCTGGACTCCTGTTCCAAAGAACCAAGTCCCCATTTGCTGATCAGGGAGCAAGAGATTTTAAAGGGGAATGTGCTGGTAGGGAGGGGTGGCTACATACAGAGGGGCACAGTCACCTTGTAATGTTCATGTGGTGGTCTGATTAGTGTCAGTTGACTGTTTTAAGTACAGTTAATTTTCAATTCCAGGGTCAGTTTCTTCCCATTTCCTTGAGGTAAACTCAAGGAAAAAATTCCTCAAGATTGTGTAAGACGGAACAACTTATATCGTGGCTAAAGTCTGGTCATGATTTAGTCAACTTCTTCCATCTGGTGGGGGCTCCAATATTAAAGGATATGGCTCAGATTATGATCTGTAGTCGCTTCAGTCGTGTCCAGCTCTTTGCCACCCTATGGAGCGTAGCTCACCAGGCGCCTCTGTTCAAGTGAGTCTCCAGGCAAGGATACTGGAGTGGTTGCCATGTCTTCCTCTATGATGCATTGCTTGTTTTGAAACTTGTAACATGGCCCTGAGACACACTTGGGCAGTTTCCCTCCCCTAGTCTTCAGGGCATCTTACGCCTGGGTTTGGAGTACTTACTGGGACTGGTAGAAACTGGAATAGATCTGCCCAGAGACACACAGGCTTTGGTGGCCTGTGTGGTCTTGTGGTCTCCACAAGACCTGGGGCGTGTATGTGTGCGTCTCCACACAGCAAGGACAGTGATTAAGTGCGCCCTGACTTGAGTGTCACTCAGACCCGGCTTCAGATCATGAAAATGTGATTTCTGGCTTCACTGGTCTACTTACTGGCCATGGGTCATGCTCCCTAATCCCTAAATCTCATCTGTTGTTGCTGAGTCACTGAGTCAGTCCAACTCTTTGCAGCCCCATAGACTGTAGCCTGCCAGGCTCTTCTGTCCGTGGTATTCTTTAGGCAAGAGTACTGGAGTGGGTTGCCATTTCCTTCTCCAGGGAATCTTCCCCACCCAGGGATCAGACTCATGTCTAGCATTAGCAGGCAAGTTCTTTACCACTGAGCATCTACTTGTTTGTTAGGCAGGGATAAGTGTTCTGCCTTCTCTTAAAGTCATTGGTGAATGTCAGGTGCTTCAGTAAAGTACTGGGACTGCTAGCAGCTTATCTCATCAGCTCTTTGCCTCCCCTTTCCTGAACCCATGCAGCCCTCCCCTACTTCGTTTTAACAGCACAGCACATCCCTTAGACAAATCCCACTATGGTCCGGCAGAGAACAAACTTTGTACAGCGGGGTTTAGCTGTTTTAGACTAACATCCACCCTGCTAATGAACCATGATTTAACTTTGGTGTTTGGGAAAGATTTGAGTTTTTAGTCCCAAAATAGCACTTTTATAAACTACCCTCTTGGCTGGTGCCTAATCCATTCACTGGTATATATTCACTGGAGTGATGGTTTACATCCCAGATTCTGTTGTGTGCCTTATGTGTGGGACCTAGAGCCTGGAATTTCCCAGCTGTGCTTGCAGTTGGAACTTGTGTCATGTGTGCGTTGCAGGCCTGGTACAAAGCCAGCCACAGTGCTTCCTTTGGCAGCTTAGTATCTGACTGAGAGGGAATCGAAGTGGGGGAATCCTGCTAATGATTAGTCATATAATCATCATAGCCCTGTTTTATCGAGTGCTCTCTTGCGTCTTGCCAAAGACTTGCCAACGCTCATGTCATTAAATTTTCACAATAGTCCAATGATGTGGGTACCAGTTTTACAGATGAGAAAACCGAGGTGTGGAGAGAGGCTACGTAACTCGGCCAAGGTCACTTCTGGGAATCAGCAGCATGAAAATTCAAGCCAAGTCTTTTGACCCTGAGGGCCATGGTACACTGCATCATCACTCACAGTGATTCTAGAATGTTGACTCCGGTTAAATAACTTGCCCAAGATCACACAGCTGGTAAACGGCAGAGTTGGGCTGCAAATAGGCCTGCCGTTACCCACTCTACTCTGGTGCCTGTATCCACACCAGGCACTGTGCCAGAGCCCTGGGTGCCCAGGGAGACGTGAAAATGACTGAAGCACCCGGGTTCCTGGGCCCAAGATTAAATAGGAGGCTCATTTCCCCCTCCTGGTATTTGTTTATTTCACAAATTAAATTATAACTCTACTAAGGAAAATGATTAACTAAAGAAAAGTTATCAGTTGTGCTACCAGAAGGTTTCGTTTTTCTCTACTCCTTCTCAGTTCTTAACTCTGTTTACATCATTGTTCCACTTCTTTATTTAATGTTAAACTCACGATTCTGCTTTTTATCCCTGCATACTGTTGCGTGAAATCAATATAATTCACTTGACCACAACACGTCTTTCTGCCAATGGCTTTTTTATTTTGAGATTGCTTCTATTAGTGTAAATTCTAGAAAAAGTAGAATTATTAAAGAATTGAGATACATTTATTATCATATAATAAATATATGATAATTTATATATTTAGGCATTTAGATAGCCCCCAGAAGTGTCTTCTTCTGTTGTTTCACCTCACTCACATTTGATTTTATATCTTTTTTTAAAAATGTTTTGCTATCTTAATAAGTAGCACCCTCCATTTTTAAAATTTATATTCTTAAGCCAGGGAGACCAAATTTTCAGGTTTTTTTGTTTTTTGTTTTGTTTTGTTTTGAATTGGCTATACTGGGTCTTCATGCAGGCTTTCTCTAGTTGGGATCGACCGGAGATAACTCTAGTTGTGGTGTGGTGGCTTCTCTTGTTACTGAGCACAGGCTCTAGGGCATGCGGGCTTCAGTAGCTGTGACTCACCAGCTTAGTTGTCTTGAGGCATGTGGAATCTTCCCAGAGCAGGGATCAAAAACCCATGTCCCCTGCCTTGGCAGGAGGATTCTTAACCATTGGACCACCAGCGAACACGAAGACTAGTAGTTTTCATATTGGTTCCCTAATTTAGGTAGTGTAGAAATAACTCTTTGTTTGGTATGTTTGATGGTGTATATTTTCCCGTCTACTTCCCCCCACCTTTTATTTGTACTTTTCATTTTTTTAGATTTTTCCTTTGAAGAATTTCAAACATATACAAAAGTAGAAGAGTAGTATAATGAATTCCCATCACTTAGTTCCAACATAGTTCAACTTAGTCCAGCTTAGTTCAACTCATGCCTAATCTTGTCTCATCTGTACTCTAATGCAAATATTCCCTTCTTTGTTATTTTGAAGCAAATCCCAAGTAAGATACTTAATCCATGATAATCTCAGTATCTCTAAAAAGATACAGACTTTAAAAGAAAAACATAACCACATGACTTCCCTGGTGGTCCACTAGCAGAGTTCACCTGCCAGTGCAGGGGACCTGGGTTCCATCCCTGGTCTGGGACGATTCCACATGCAGTGGGTAAAGTAAGCTTGTGCACCACAACTACTGAGTCTGTGCCCTCGAGCCTGTGCTCTGCAGCAAGAGAAGCCATCTATTCATGAGAAGCCCACGCACTGGAACTAGAGAGTATCATTCTGCTTACCGCAACTGGAGAAAGTCCATGTGTAGCAAGGAAGACCCAGCACAGCCAAAAAAAAAAAAAGGTAATTAAAAAAACACACACACATAGTTTTTCTCCCCCCCACCCCGCTTTTTTTTTTTTTAATTATATATAATTATTTGGCTGTGCTGTGTCCTGGTTGTAGCACCAGAGATCTTTAGTCTTTGTTGTAGCATGCAAACTCTTGGTTGTGGCATGTGGAACCTAGTTTCCTGACCAGGGATTGAACCTGGGCCCCCTGCACTGGAAGCCCAGAGTCTTAGCCACGTGGACCACAAGAGAAGTCCCTACATTTTAAAAATTCAGTCAGACCTGTTGAATTTGTTTTTATTTTCTGTTACAAAAGAAGGATTGTTCTCAAAAGTTAGGCAGAGACTTAGAGAAGGGGTGAAGGGTCAGCTTTGGTACTGACTGGATCCAGAGTCTGAGGAGAGACCCTCCTGTCTGTAGCGAGCCCTGTGGGTCTGGTGTGAACCAAAAGGGTGGATCTCTCACCTGGCTGTTTGCTCTTGCAGGCTCATCCGTCACCATGAAGCTGCTGCGCCCAGCCCTCCCCAGCTACTTCCTGCTGACCCTGCTCAGCATGTGGACAGCTGCTTCTGAGGCTCGTGCTGTGTCCACAGGGGTGCCCACCATCAGTGCAGCCTCTTTTCTGCAAAACCTCATGCATCGCTACGGGGAGGGTGACAGCCTCACCCTTCAGCAGCTGAAGGCCCTGCTCAACCACCTGGACGTGGGAGTAGGCCGGGGCAACATCTCTCAGCCTGGGCCGGGCCCGAGGAACCTCTCGACGGTAAGGCCCTCAGCTCCGCCCCGCACTGACTCTACCTTTTGAGATTCACAGGCTAGGTGGGGGCCAGGTGAGCCTTGATGACAGAGCAGAGGGGCCACTTCTTGCTCTGCAGTCTGAGTCAGCTGGTCTGAGACTCCAGCTGCCCCTTATAACCTGCTCCATGGCCGCTTTGAAGCCCATAGCCCAGGACAGCCATTCAGTAGGGGCTGTCCAGACCCTGCCACAGAGCTACACTGGTTGCTCCTGGAACTGCTGCTAGGCTGGGGCTCCTGGGTCAGCTTGTGTTTCTAATAGAGTTTTTGCAAAGCCCTTTGCCAGTCATCCTGGGTGAGCCTCAAAGTACCTCCAGATGCAGGTAGCAGGTCTTCATTATGTCCTGTATATAGTGAGATGGGCTTCCGTGGTGACAGACAGTAAAGAATCTACCTGCCAGTGCAGGAGATGCAGGTTCAGTCCCTGGATTGGGACCATCCCCTGGAGAAGGAAATGGCAGCCCAATCCAGTATTCTTACCTGGAAAATCCCATGGACAGAGGAGCCTTGCAGTCCATAGGGTTGCAGAGTGGAACACAACTGAGTAACTAAGCAACAACAATATGCTGGGATACTAAGGGACCCACGGTGAGTTCTGCAGGGACTGGGATTAAGACTCAGGTGTTTTTGCTTCTGATTCTCTCTTCTGTCTTCCATGTCATTTTGGCTAATCAGAGTCTTAAGGCCCTGTGTGGTAGCCAAATGTAAGTCACCCCGTGATGTCTTTATACATCTACTCTGTTCCCTGTGCTGAGTGTTGTGAGAAAGACAGAAAAAATGAGTCATCTTCAGGGAGTTTACTGTTCAGATGGGGAACTCAACCAACTAAGGACAGAGTTAGCTGATACTGAGATGAAGTGTTAAGATGCTGTGGGTTAGAGAGTCATTTTTGGATTCAGAAATGACAGTGGGTGAGTATGGGCTCACTGGTCAAGGAAGTTTTGTGGGTGGGGTGTCTTGGAGCTTCACCTTGAAGGAGACCAGAGTTCAGAGAGGCCAAGTGGCCAGAAGTGGGGGACCATGTGGCATAGATATGGAACCATGGAGGTGTGGTGCACTTCTGAGTCAGAGGGGAGCCTGCCCCAGGTTGGGGGCTCATGCAGCCTGACCCCAGCGGCCTTCTGGTGCAGCACAAGGATCTTGGGGGTCACCAAGTCCAGCCCCCAGCTTTGTAGGCCCAGGAAACCTTCTTTCATCAGCCCTCCCAGAGAGCTGGCTCATTAGACACAGACCCACGTAAAACCACACTCAGCAAAAGACTGACGTGTGAGTGTTTAATTATAAGTGAAATGGCAGTGTTTCAGGGGAATGGTATGTGAGAACCACTTACCTGATGCCTCCCAGGGAACTGAGAGCCCAAGCCCACTGGCCAGCCCACGCCTCTCCCTGGCAGACCCTGAATCTTCAGGTACCCCTGCACCCTTCCTCAGTCCCTGCCAGCACATTCTGCAGGCTGCAGATATTGCTGCACATGGTCCAGGAGACCCGTATTCCCTATAGACACCTGTGCTCAGTGACTCTGGAGAAACATCTGAAATCTGCATTTTACTATAACAGCTCCCGGGGCTGTTGTGATGTGGAGCCAGATTACGTATCTGGGAGAAACTGCACCTTCAGGTATGCACATGGAGGCACGTTTTGCAGCAGTCGCACCCTGGTCATAATGATTGGAATTCAGTTGCTTCCAGAACTTCTGAGTAGCCATTCATAGATGGGCGTGTGGAAGGCATGTCTTGGTGGCTGATCTCTTAAGATTACTTATCAGTGTTTTAAGTTTAGGGACTACTTTGCTCCCATCCTTGGAAATTAGCCTGCAGATTCCATGAAAGTTAGCAAGGCCCATCTTCTCTTCTTCTTCTTGGAGGGCTCCTCGGGGGCAAGGTGTGACCTTGGATCCTAAGAAGCTTTCTGCCCCTCCTTCTTGGTTTCAGTGCTTCAGTTCTGGAGAACTCTTTGCTGCCCACAACCTCAGCCACCAGTCACAGATCGGGGAGCGTGAGTTCCAGGAGTTCTGCCCCACCATCCTCCAGCAGCTGGACTCCAGGGCCTGCTCCTCTGAGAACCAGGAGAATGAGGAGAATGAGCAGACAGAAGAGGGGAGGCCCAGCTCAGTGGAAGGTGAGCCGGGATGGGGAGGCAGGGCCTGGTGTCTATGCTTGTCAGCACAGGGACCGCCAGGCTGATCAGATAGAGCAGCTTGCTGAATGATTAACCAGTTATCATCCTCTTATCATCAGGAGGGGTGAACTGAAGTAATGTCTAAACTGATATCTCCCATGCTCACGAGACCAGTCCAGCACATCACCAGGCTGGACAGTGTGGCTGGTGAGCGGTCAGTGTGTGGCTTTTGGACCACTTTTCCCTTTTGGTTTTCATTAAACTACCAGGGGGCCAATGCCTTGGTTTTTTGAGTTTAGCATTTAAGGCCTTTCACAGTCTGCCCTCGTCCCACTTCATCCACCTACCCTCATCCTCTGCCTGGACCTCTGCTCTAGCCACAGTGGTTCATGTGTGTGCCCGTAGCTCCACTGGGCCTGGATCGAGCTCCTGTGATCCTGTCCTGCTGGTATGAGCTGCTGGCATTTGGTACCTGGCACATGGCACCTGTGTCCTGCCCCACATCATTATTTAACTCCTGTGGTCTTTAGCTTTTCATGGGTTCACCTGCCCCTCCATCTGAAAGGTAAGCTGCTTTGGATAGCAACTTTGGTGTATGTTTTCAGGCTTCTTCACAGCACCCAGCAAAAGACACTCAGCAAGCGTTCACTGATAGGCTGATGGAACTCCATCTGCCCTGGTTGCGGCTGAGTTCAGAATGGGGGGTTGCACGCACCCCTAGCAGCAAGAGCACCCCCGCCCGCAGTAATGGCGGCCCTCGTCTGTTCTTGTTCCTCCACAGTGTGGGGCTTTGGTTTTCTCAGTGTCTCACTGATTAACCTGGCCTCTCTCCTGGGAGCCCTCGTCCTGCCCTGCACGGAGAGAGTGTTTTTCAGCCGCGTGCTCACTTACTTCATCGCCCTGTCCATTGGAACGCTGCTCTCTAACGCGCTCTTCCAGCTCATCCCAGAGGTGCAGTAGAACAGAAGCGTGCGCGTCCTCTCTCCCCGGGGCATCCCTGCCCCAACCTGTGCTCCAGGGCCCCTGACAGCCGCCACCCGAAATATTAACATCTTCTCTAGTCAAGGGACCCGAAAGACTCCTGCTTCTGAATCTGAGGGCCTTCTGTCACTCCTGGGGCACCCAGGTCGGCCTCTGGCCTCTTCAGGAGTTGTCAGATGCAAGGCTGTTAGCACTCACCCCCATCATCACCACCACACCATCACCATGCTGGGGATCTGTCAGCCTCCTTCCCCAGTCAGTGTCTTTCCTAAGCCCTGTTGGCAGGGTTTGAAAGGAAAGTGGTTGCTGGTGGCTGCCCCTACCCTGGTCCTCCTGACCCCCTGCCGTTCTAAGTAGAGGCCCTGGCAGTACTCAGGTGTCACCACCAAGAGATGATCCACCTGGAATGAGGCGGAAGGAAAGAGGTTACCAACTGAAAAGTGGAACTGGCCTAAAAAGATCCTTTTTGTTCAAGCAGGCCCTAATCCACACAGTATGGGCTTCCCTGGTGGCTCAGTGGTAAAGAATCCACCTGCCAATGCAGAAGACATGGGTTCAATTGCTGGGTCAGAAAAATCCTCTGGAGGAGGAAATGGCAACCCACTCCAGTATTCCTGCCTGGGAGATCCCATAGACAGAGGAACCCGGTAGGCCGCAGTCCATGGGGTTGCAAAACAGTCAGACACTACTTACAACTAAACAAAAACAATCTGCAGGATACAAGGCCAAACATAGGATCAAGACTGTGAAACAAAAACAAGTGAGAGTCACCCGCAGCCCTTTACACCTTGCATCTCGACTTATTCCTGATAGGAATGACTTCCTGGCGCCCTGACTTGACTGTTTTGAAATGTTGGTTAATTTTATTCTTTAATTGTAACCATTGAGGAGCTTTAAAAAAAATGGCCCAAGGTGACAGTCTGCCTACCTATCAATTCAGGCAGGGATGTGCAGTGAGGCGGTGGGTGACATGTGCCCCCCACCCCCTGCCGGTTTTGAGAATGTTGGCTTTGCCTTCCATAGGCAGCTGCCCACTTTTCCCAATCAGAAGACTTCATGGGGACTCCCCTGGTGGTCCAGTGGCTAAGACTCTGAGCTCCCATGCGGGGGCCTGGGTTTAGTTCCTGGTTATGGAACTAGATCCCATATGCTATATTAGCAACCAAAAAAAAAAAAAAAAGACTCTATGGGATGCCTGGCCTTGCCTTACCTGTTTCTGCTTCATGATGAGAGAAGAAATTTGGTTTAAGGTGAACCGTCTCGATGCTATGTCAGAATTGCCCATGAATCTAGTAAGCACTTCTCAGGGCAGGCCTCATCTTGAGCTATTATTTTTTCCAGCTCTGAAAATTAAATTTATTAATTTTTTTTTTCAAGATCAGAAATGAAATGCCGTGTTGCCTGTTGAATAGGAATACAATAATGGTGCATACTCCACCCCTGGACTCACAGGGGAGGCCTTGTCCTGGCTTGGTTTTGTCCTGCCCGGAGTGTGTGACCCTGAGAAATGGAAGAGGAAATATTTTTTGGCAGGGTGATCTTGGAACTCTGTTCTCTACGCTGCAGCCCTCTCAAAGCAAATGGAAACAAACAAAACCTGAGGGAGATCTCTGGTGGTCTAGTGGTTAAGGCTCTGGGCTTTCACTGCAGTGGCCTGAGTTCGATCCCCTGTTGGGGAACTAAGATCCCACAAGCTATGCAGCCAAAAGAAAAAACAAACACAAAAAACATAGAGGGAAAAAATGGCAAGAAAACCTAGGCTGTTAAGAGAGTGAATTCTCGGGGCATCGGGCCTTACTTGTTTATCCTTTCTGCTGTGCACTTCTGACCTGGCTGCGTCCTGTGCAGTGCAGACCAGGTGTGAGGAGTGTCCATGTGCCTGCAGCGTGGGTCGGATGTGCAAACACATGCAGCACAACGGTCTCTTCCCAGGCTCTTGTTTCCCCTTGCAGACAGCCCTCGAGTCCAAAGTCTGCCAGGCAGCCTCTGGCCTGGCCTGGCCTGGGGACACTTTGGCTAAGACCGCAGCTGCCCCGTCAGATGCAGCAGCAGGCAGGTGGGACTTGGCCACCAGGCAACAGGGACAGGAGAGCGACAGCGTTCCAAGGCCACCTCAAGCTCCTCCCCCATTTCTCCTGAACTTGATTGAAGGAAATTTCATCAGACTTGAATCACTGACAAATGTTCTGTTTCTCTCTCCCTCCCTGCTTGTCTCTCTCTGATTCTTCTCTTTTGTCTCCTTTGTTAATATCTGTCAACCAAACCCCTCCTGACTGCTCCCTCCCCCGCCACCACCACCTGCCTTCCCTCAATGGTGGCTGCCTTGCCCTGGGGCATTGGCCCTCATCCCTGTCCCTGGTGGGGCTGGCTCCCCCCCCTCCATGGCAGTTTGGGGGTACGGTCTCCTCTGCGTGACCGTCATCTCCCTCTGCTCCCTCCTGGGGGCCAGCGTTGTGCCCTTCATGAAGAAGACTTTTTACAAGAGGCTCCTGCTCTACTTCATAGCTCTGGCGATTGGAACCCTCTACTCCAACGCCCTCTTCCAGCTCATCCCTGAGGTATGGCGAGCCAGGGCCCTCTCGGGAGCACGCCGCCTCCTGGGGGACTGCGGGGTGCAGTGGGAGGGGACCCCCCTGCATCTCCACAGATGGTGTAGCAATCTCTCCTTTTGGAAAGCAAAGACGGGCGCAGACACAAGCAGGGAGAGGCAGTTTGAGCAGGGAGTAGGTCTGAGGGCTGGCACAGATCCCAGCTGCACTTGTGCATGTCACCTAACCCCTCTGTGCTGCAGTTTCCTCATGCAGAAAAGGGGGAAAATAATAGACCTCTGGATGAGGTTGTGAGGGTTCTATGAGTTCATGTGCATAAATCACCTGGTGCTCGCTACCTACCAGGTAAAGAGAGATACTGTAGTTAGGTCACATGATGACCCCCAATTTGGAGCTTTGGGCACCAAAACCAGAATCAACAGGTCTCAGTGAAAAAAAAATTAGTTCTCCTCAGTATGACCTTATAAAGACCCTCTGTCTTTTGCATCAGAACCTAAGCTGAACCCAGCAGTCTGGCCTCACACATGTTGACAGCCCCGTTGCCCCTTCACCTGCGCTAACCAGGACACCCTCGATGGCAGAGGAGGAGCACTGTGTCTGTAAGGTTCAGCAGGGCCAAGAAGGAGTTTCTGATGCCGTGTGGTCTCCGTGTAGACCCGCTGATGCAGGAAGCAAGCATGAGGTGCTTCACTGTGGGTGGTCTGACAGGCCCGGGCCAGCCGGAGGTGAAGCAGAAAGATGATGCCCTGCGCTCCTTGTAAGCACTTCACTTTCCACGCTGTGGTTTTATGTTTCCTGAGTTGATCCTCAGATCACTTCTGTGATGTGTAGGAAACAAGGACTGTTTGACCTGTTGAACAGATGCAGAACCCGGCCTGCACAAGAGCTCACGTCCTGGTTCTTTTAGTGGAGAACTGTTAGTTGCCTCTGTCTACTCCGCTTTTCCTTAAGATGGTTTGACTCTCTTGGAAGGTTGGCCTGAATGAGTCATTTCTATTCTAGAACTTGACCTTTAATGTCTCTTAGAAAACTATTACACGGGGATTAGAGACTGCATCTTGTCTCTTTAAAAGAGAAAAGAAAAAAACACTTAGTTTTTAAGCAGCCCAGAGTTTCTGGTTCTGATTGCCACTTTTATCTGGGGCCCATCCATGAGATGGCTAGTGTTTGCTTGTGAGGCCTGTTTCCTATCAGAAAACTGAGGAGCAGGTCAGCAGACACTTTCTCAAGTCGTCCCCCACCCTGCGCCCCCGCCACTGCTGCACACAAGTTAGGAGCTTCACTGGGAATGGTATTCTCCTAACATCTGCTTTCCCAAGGATTTTTTTTTTTTCCTACCATAATAAGTGAAGTTTCAAGAACCCAAAACAAACTTCCCCAGATTGATACATGCAGTAATACTGTCTGCTCCCTTGGCTTTGTGGTCACTGGGAGGTCTGTGGTCAGAAAGATGCTGCAATTCTTACTGTTCCACCAGGGAAAGGATTTCCCATTTTAGAAAGTTTAATTACACCATCTCCCTGTGTGTTTACATACAGGTCATCCAGGGAGACTAGACAATGACAGAAATAAACACAAGTGTCTCCTCCTTAAATACAGAATTTGCTGGCAGAATCTGCCCTTATTACAAAGCACCAGGAGAAAATAAAGACAGGGTTGTTGTTAAAAGTTCTGCAGCCTTGTCTGAGGCTGTTCTTCCTGAAAGTAAAATTAGAAAGACGATCTGATGTCTTTTGCATCAGAAAATCAGCTAGAGAGAACCCAGCAGGTCTGGTGGCATGACATGAGGAAAGCATCAAAGGTTAAATTTTGCTGGAAAAAGGTGAGGTAGATGGCAGAGTTGTCCCAGTCTCTTCTTTTCTTGGAGTTAAGGAGGTGGTGAAAGAGAGGAGAGGGGACCAGTGAAGTTTAAACTCATTTTGTTTTCCTGGGTCCACAGGCATTTGGTTTCAACCCTATGGAAGACTATTATGTCTCCAAGTCTGCAGTGGTGTTCGGGGGCTTTTATCTCTTCTTTTTCACAGAGAAGATCTTGAAGATGCTTCTTAAGCAGAAAAACGAGGTGAGGCCTAATTGTTGGTAAAGGAAGTGCCTCTTGAGAGAGCATCCATCTCAGAAAGGTGTCCCAGGCGTGCTGTTAACCTCAGTGCTGATCCAGTGAGCTTACCTGGATCTTCCCACCGTGGGTTTAAACCCACAGTAGATAAACCCATCTACTCTCTACTTCCTGAGTAGATAAACCCACCTCACCTTGGAAAGGGGCCAAGCAGGGGGCGAAGGCAAAACAGAAGCCAGGTCTGGCCTGTGTGCCTCCTTCCTGGCAGTAACTTGCCCTCTTTATATTATTCTAGATTATTTCCTTAACAAATTTTCAGCCCTTGAGGAGATGTAGGAAGGGTGCTGTATATGAAATATGTTCACAAGGAAATGAGACCGGTTTTTGTGGTGTAGTTCCCAGAAGTTACCTTTGGTGCCTGGCTCCTAGTTTTCCTCTAAACAGTTGCTGAATGGGGTACAATCAGCCATTGCGAGGAGCCTCTCTAAACACCTGTGCTGTGCCTCCTGCCAGGAATGAGCACTGGCCCCTCGGTCACTGCTCTGGGATCCATCCCATGCCAGCCCCACGCCCCACCCCGCCCCTTTCAGCTTTCTCCATTACCTTGCCCGTGGCTTCTGTCTCTCCATTGCCTGCTCATGGTTTCCTGGACGGTGGGAGTGAGGTCCCCCCGCTGCTCGTGGCACCTGCTGGGTAGGTGGTTTTGGTGAGCGTTGCGCTGGCCTGACCCCCTCTGCACGGTGCCTCCAGCATCATCATGGACACAGCCATTACACCTCTGAGACGCTCCCCTCCCAGAAGGACCAGGAAGAGGGGGTGACAGAGAAGCTGCAGAATGGGGATCTGGATCATATGATTCCTCAGCACTGCAGTGGGGAGCTGGATGGAAAGGCCCCCATGGTGGATGAGAAGGTCATTGTGGGCTCCCTGTCCGTCCAGGTCAGTGGGCCGTCCTCCGCTGGGGGACACAGGTAGGGATTGGGAGGTGGGAAGGGCTTGCACGGTGACAGCCTTGATGATTCGGGCCTGCCCTGAAGGTCTGTCGTCCACCCTTTGACCTGGGGGCCTTGGGGTCGGGCTTCCCAGCAGGACCTGCAGGCTTCCCAGAGCGCCTGCCACTGGCTGAAAGGCGTGCGCTACTCAGACATCGGCACGCTGGCCTGGATGATCACCCTGAGCGACGGCCTCCACAACTTCATCGATGGCCTGGCTATTGGCGCCTCCTTCACTGTGTCCGTCTTCCAGGGAATCAGCACCTCAGTGGCCATCCTGTGTGAGGAGTTCCCACATGAGCTTGGTAGGTGCCTGGGTACTGCCCCCACCCCAGCCTGGTCCATTGTGCTGCCTCCCCCACTGCCCTTCAGAACATAGATCATCTTCAGTGTACACATTCTTTTGCTATGTGAAATCAAACCACTGGTTCTCAACAGCCAGATCAATCACTGAAAAGCAATCATTGTATAAGGACATCCTTGGCGGTCCAGTGATTAAGACTCTGCACTTCCACTGTAGGGGGGGCACAGGTTTGACCCCTGGTCAGGGAACTAAGGTACTGTGTGTCACACAGTATGGCCAAAAAAACCCCAGAAATTTGATCATTAGAAATGATGGGGTTTTTACCCCCATGTTTGTTTCCCTTTAGTCTCATAACCTGTGACTCAGTTTCCTCACTTCTACACTGGGATCAATAATGGTACCTATCTCATTGATTCATCATGAGAAACATGTGGGGGGGGGGAAATAGTGAAAAGGACTTAGGGCGTGCCATTCACTACACTTAAGTTTTCAGTATTGGTTATCTCTTACATCCTATTCATCTTCCAAAGGCTGAACTGTATGTTAGAGGTCTGGTGGGCAGAAGAAAGAGATGAGCCAGTTGGAAAGTCCTTGGTTTTATCAGAGGGAGAGTGTAAAAAGCCTAGACTATTTTGAGGCTCAAATATTCAAGGTCATGTCCTGGCTTTGCCATTTATTGGCTTGTGAATTTGGGCAAATGATTTAACATCTCTCCATCTCAATTTTGTTTCCTAAAAACACCATGCATTACAGTTTTGAGGAAGGAAGCTCCTTCTATTTCACCATCAATCAAAGGAGAAATGAGGCCATTGCTAGATGGTTTTCTCTTTTGAAAATCCTGTGCGTTGTGTTCAGCCTTTAGGCTGGGCATGCATGGCCAGCCTCAGAGATGCAAGCTTGCAAGCATCCTTGGTGTGGATGTCAAGGGGGCCTTAGTCTGTCATTATGAGCTCTAGTCTGGGGCTGTCAGGATTTTCACCCAGACTCCATCCAACATGTAGGCAGTCTGTCCTCATCAAGTTGTGTGTCCCACAACCTAATATGACTCTTCTGTCCACACCCTCCCCTCTCGTCCCCACCCCCGTAGGAGACTTTGTCATCCTGCTGAATGCTGGTATGAGTCTCCAGCAGGCTCTCTTCTTCAACTTCCTCTCCGCCTGCTGCTGTTACATAGGCCTGGGCTTTGGCATCTTAGCCGGCAGCCACTTCTCTGCCAACTGGATCTTTGCACTGGCTGGAGGAATGTTCTTATATATTTCGCTGGCTGATATGGTAAGTCTTCTGTAGTTTTAATGCCTTGTAGGCAAAACTGGATCAGGTTAGTAATTTAAGTTCATTGAATGGGATGACAGCTAAGGTGCATTAGTCACTTTGTTTTTAATGACAAATTTATCAACACATCAGTTTATGTGTATGCACATGCTAAATCACTTCAGTCGTGTCCAACTCTTTGTGACCCTATGGACTGGTAGCCTGCCAGGTTCCTCTGTCCATGGGATTTTCTAGGCAAGAATACTAGAGTGGGTTGCCATGCCTTCCTCCAGGGGATCTTCCCGACCCAGAGATCAAACCCAGATCTTGGATGTCTCCTGCATTGGCAGGTGCATTCTTTACCACTCGGCCATGTGGGAAGCCCAAATTTGTATACCACACCATTTACCTATTTAAAGTATACAATGCTTTTTTTAAGGGATATTAGATTTTTAAAGAATGAAAAGCCTATGTTCCTTGGGCATATGTCACTGAAGAAAATGATCTATCTCAACTCCAAGGTCCTTACCTAAGTATCTTTTAGATAGTCATAGATAAATAGAAAGAAGGAGGCAGGAAGGAAAGAAAATTACCCATAATTATTCTCCCTCAGAACACCACCACTTGGGTTTATCTCTTGTTTCTTCACAATGCATCGTGTTTGTTTTTAAACAACTAATCACACTGAATATACACTTCTGTATCCTAGTTCCGTTTTCCACTTAATACATCCCAGTTTTTAGTGCTGCATATTCTTTAAAGGCATCCTTTGCAGGGAATTCGCTGTCAGTCCAGTGGTTAGAGTGCCACACTCCCATGTCAAGGGACATGGGTATGATCCCTGTTTGGGGGACTAGGATCCAGCATGGCACACCAAAACCACACAACAAAACAAGGCATCATCTCCACTGCTGGTATTATTTGGTGGGAGAATGTACTCGATCCAGAAGAAGAATCACTTGCTCAGAAAGGCTGCATTAGTTTGAGGTTTTAATATTATATTACCATTTAATATGTATTGCCAAATTGCTTTCTAAAAGAGCTTAACCTTCCTTTACATTATTAGCAGTGTACTGTGCCCACTAACGTTTGTTTGAGTTAGCTAGTTTAATACCTGATTTGTTGCATCTTTTTCTCTAACGAAGTTGATTTCTTTCCTTAAGGGCATGACATGTTCTTTGACATGTTTGAATGCATTATTTTCTGTATCCTTGGAAAGTATTATTTTAAAAAAATCATTTGTTTGTTTATTTTTGGCTGCGCTGGGCCTTCATTGCTACACGCAGGCTTGCTCTAGTTGTGGCGAGCTGAGGCCACTCTTCCTTGCAGTTCATGTGCTTCTCATTGCTTCGCTTGTGGAGCACAGGCTCTGTGGTTCACAGGCTCATTAGTTGTGAAGCACAGGTTTAGTTGCTCCAAGGCATGTGGGATCTTCCCCTACCGGGGGTGGAACCCATGTCCCCTGCACTGGGAGGCAGAGTCTTAACCATTAGACTACCAGGGAAGTCCTGGAAGGTAGTATTTTTGATGAGATGATGAGAGTACTGACCACCACGGTCCATCCTCAGCCCATGGATTAGGATATTTTTTGTTCAATCCTTGGGTCAAGAAGATCCCCTGGAGAAGGAAATGGCAACCCACTCCAGTATTCTTGCCTGGGAAATCCCACGAACAGAAGAGCCTGTAGGGCTACAGTGTATGGGGTCGCAGAGAATCGAACATGACTGAGAACGCATGCCTTGCTAGCCAGCTGCAGGAGACCTCGAGTCATTGCAATACTTAGCTCCATTTTTCTGGCTCCTTACACAGTTGCTTAGTTTCCCAAACAAGTGGCAGTTTTATTAGAGCGGTTATTTTTAACCAGCCTCTAAACACATCCAGGGTTACATATATGTATAGCACTTTGTTTCACCTCCAGCAGTGGCAACCACCTTGGAGAAAGGGGATGATGTTTAAGTTCTAGAAGTTACTGCTATTGATTTGCTTTGTGAACCAATTCTATTTTTTTATATACCCTGGTGGTTTATCAGTAAAAGAATCTGCCTGTCAGTACAGGAGACCTGGGTTTAATCCCTGGGTCAGGAACATCCCCTGGAGAAGGAAATGACAACCCACTCCAGTATTCTTGCCTGGAGAATCCTACAGACATGGCAAGCCACAGTCCATGGGACCACAGAGTCAGACATGACTGAGTAACTGAGCATGCATGCATGCATCTTGATTAAATATTATATATAATAGCTGTTATAATAATCACATACACTAATGTGTTATTTTCACATAAAATATATAAATAATAATAATATAATTATATATAATATATTGATATATTATATATAATATAATTATAATAATATGATAAAATAATTAATAAACATAATAATAATAAACATTGTAATGATTATTCGATAGTATATGTAACTGAATTGTCCTGCACTTAAAGGAACTGCAAGAAGAAAGGAACTACAGCTCTTGTGTTCTTTTCTTTTCTTTCCCAGTTCCCTGAGATGAACGAGGTCAGCCAAGAGGATGAACGCAAGGGCAGTACCTTGATCCCCTTTGTCATCCAGAACCTGGGCCTCTTGACTGGTTTTGGCATTATGCTAGTCCTCACCATGTACTCGGGACACATCCAGATCGGATAGGGCCCTGCCAGGAGCCGGCGGGGTTGGCAGTCCGGCCCTGGGCTGCCCGACCCCTGGCCCAAGGACGCCTCATCCAGGAAGCACTTCGGAAGAGGCAGTTCTATTAAAAACTGTGACACGGACTCTATTCCTACATTCAAATGTCAGCTGGTTTTTAAAATGCTCTATCCTAGGAATAAGCTGCCCTGGTAACCAGCCTCTCGGTAGTGCCTCTGTCCCTTTCCTCTTCTCAACGCAGCTCAAAAGACAAGCCTAGCTTTTCCCTCTGGTTACCTTGGCCACTTTCTCTCCCAACCAGCACTGAGACATTCTGAATCCTTGGCCAGGTGACGCAGAAAGAGAGCCAGGGCTCACAGCTTGGTGAGAAATACCAGGAGGTGAATCTACAGTTTGGGGCTCATAAAATCTCAGTGTGTTTCCTGGGCCTCAGGGTGACCCATTTTTAAGTGAATTAGCCTGTTTTTTTACAGAAAAGGTACAAAGGACAGGAACCCCTCTTATATTTTCAAAGTCTGTTCGGTTGCCTGTTCTGTCAAAGAGAAGTCAAAGCTGGAAACAGATGAGTAGGGCTGGAGGAGAGGCGAGGATCATTGTGTATGGACGAGGGGAGTGTGTCTTCTCAGGACGGCCACTTATTCCCAATGGGACCCTGGGCCAAAATTGGCTCTGCACCTGGTATTTCGTGGCTGTCCAGGTGAGCAGCGAGTAGTTTGTGTTGCCTGAACATCCCCTCCTTTTAGATGAACACTAGCGGACGCGGGAGGGCAGAGAAGAGAAACCTCTGAGAAAGCCAATGGTTTTGCCACGATTCCCACCCCTCCGCCCCCACCCCCATCTCCTGAGAGACATTTCCACTGCCTCCCTGGCAGCACACTCTAAGCACAGTGACGACACCCGTCTTGGAGGGGAGACTGCACAAATTCACCTCTCTGGACAACAACTCCTGCTGCCAAGTGACAAGCTGACTTTCAGAGCTGGAGTGCTACTTGGGGCCTTCTTGACAAGGGTAATCGGAGGTGCAGTCAGGGCAGGCAATATTTAGGCCTTACTGATTCCACAAGTAACAGTACACATGATAGAACTCTGGGCTGGGAGGGAAGCATCCTTGGTGTTCACAGAACAGGGGACCCAAGAGTTCCAGCGGCAACCAGCTGGATCTCCCTTCCGCCCTCACCCCACACCAGAAAGGGCGAATCCTGTATGGAACTGAATATGGATTATGCTAATGACTCTTCAGAAAATGAACTGATAGACTCGTGTGTGTGTGTGTGTGTGTGTGTGTGTGTTTGTGTGTGGGAGTCCGTAGGTCACCTGCTTGCCCTGTGGAGCCCTCTCTGCAGAGCTCCGGCTGGGAGGGGAGCTAGTCTCCAGGTTCACTAGGTGAATTGCTGTATTATTATCATATTGATAACATGAGATTCCTCAGCCACTCTGGGGAGCCGACCTCTCCAGAAGCCTTCCTCAGTGGTGCCCGCGGTCACAGCCCAGGGGCTGTGCTCGCCGACCGAGCTGTGCGCGTGGCTGCCCAGCGCTGGTCCGTCGCCACCACCCGAGCACATTTCCGTTCTGACAGGAAAACTTTTCCACTCTATAGTAATTGAAAGCATCGACTCTGGGTTTTTTTTCTTTCTTTTTTTTTTTCCTTTGGGAAACATCCCTCAAACCGGTTCTTGAACATAAGCAGGAAAACCGCTGGTGATGCTTTACAAGTTTTTCTCATCTTGCCTGTTGAGAATGGGCGAAAGGAGGAGGCAAACTCAGTTCTCGAGATTCTAGATGAACTGTCAGGACAGACTTCCTGGTAGGATTATGGTCCAGTTTTTACCAAAGAACCAATTCCTTGAATGTTGGAATCTAACTTTTTATACCGTTGTTATTATTGTCACTGTTAACTGTTTTGAAACGAATCTTTGTCTCTTCTGTTTCATTTTTCTCAGATTGCTTTCAGGAGCTAGCTAGAAATAACACTCAAACCTTTGGACCTTAGATGATTTTGCTTCCCTTAATTTACATGAATGTATTAACTTGATAATTCTAGCATTCCCTATAGATCTGTCCTTCCTTACAGGCACTGGTATTTATAGAGTAGAAGCCTAAGTAAGCATTAGTGGGTTTCTAGTTTTAGGAGAAGAGCTCAAAAATGTAACCTTGAGCAAATTAAAAACATAAAATATGAGCAGTAGGGTGTTTTCCCTTCTCGTGCACATCCATATTAAGAACTGACTTTCCTTTCACAGACACCTGCCTCAAAGGGGAGTTTTTTTCAAACTGTAATTGGTCCAGAGGCCAGTCCCAGTTGGAGCTTAGGAGGGGTAGAGACACTGAAATTGTGCAACGGATTACCTGTTGCTATTGGCAACAGATTTGCCTCATGAATCGAAAATGTGGCAGTTTCTTTTTGAAGTGTTGGATTTGCTGTTTCAAGCATTTGTACACATTAGAAGTCTGAGGAGAAGCAAGTTCTGAGGATTTCTTTCACGTCTGGCATTTGCATCTTCAGCCTCTCTCCCTTTGTGGACCACGTTTCTCTAAGGATAACCAGGAAAGTGTGTGTAACATGCAGGAACCGTGACTTCAGAGGAGAGATTCTGCTTCTTCTCACCCTCCCTCTGGCTTGCAGGTCTCCTTCTGTCCTTGCCTCCAAGGGCTTTTGCGTTTAGTGTCAACTTAGGCCTCCCCTTCACTGGCCCTTCACCTTGGGTTTTAAAAAGAAAGCTTCTCTTTTATGGTATCCTAAATCCTCTTCCACATGGTAATATGGAGATAGTAATATGTTGGAAATCTGCTTAAAAAGAAACAAAAGGTTGTCTGATTTTTGCAAAAGAGAGAGGTTAGCTTTTTATTATTCATGTTTTATTTTACAGTTCTGCAATTCCATCACAGTATTTTTTTAAATGACTCAGGTGTTATGAAGATAAATTAGAAAATAAAGTAAACTTAAGTTATGTGGACTGTAAATGTTTTTATTTGTAAGATTCTATAAATAAAGCTATATTCTGTAACTGTTGAATCCTGTGTCATCTTTTGCAATAAGGTAGGTGTAATGAAACCTTTTGAACACAAGGTGGCGATGATGTCTCACTAACATAAAGCTTCCCTTTACTGGTCCAGCTTACCTTTGGAGAGGGGTTTTAGTTGGTAAAGATTGCACCTGCAATGCAGGAGACCCGGTTTGATAACTGGGTCATGAAGATCCACTGGCGAAGAGATAGGCTACCCACTCCAGTATTCTTGGACTTCCCTTGTGGTTCAGCTGGTAAAGAATCCGCTTGCAATGCTGGAGATCTAGGTTTGATCCCTGGATTGGGAAGATCCCCTGGAGAAGGGAAAGGCTACCCCCTCCAGTATTCTGGCCTGGAGAATTCCAGGGACTTTACAGTCCATAGGGTCCCAAGGAGTCAGACATGACTGACAACTTTCACTTTCACTTTAGAAGAAACCTCAGATAATATAACCCGCTCACTTTAAAATGATTAACTTATCTTTTAATGGAGCCCATGACTTAATCAGTGATGGACGGTGTCTCCTAAAAAGAACTTTCTGTCATACTGTTTTCACTCATACAAATCTATGATTTGAAACTTGGAGAATATTTGTTCTTCAGTCGCTCAGTTGTGTGCGACTCTTCGCGACCCCACGGACTGCAGCATGCCAGCAGGCTTCCCTGTCCATCACTATCTCCCGGAGCTTGCTCAAACTCATGTCCATTGAGTCAGTGATGCCATCCTACCATCTCATCTTCTGTCCTCCCCTTCTCCTACCTTCTGTCTTCCCCAGCCAGCATCAGGGTCTTTTCTAATGACTCAGCTCTTCAAATCAGGTGGCCAAAGTATTAGAGTTTCAGCTTCAGCTTCAGTCCTTCCAATGAAGATTCAGGGTTGATTTCCTTTGGGATTGACTGGTTTGATCTTGCAGTCCAAGGGACTCTCAAGAGTCTTCTCCAACACCACAGATCAAAAGCATCAATTCTTCAGCGCTCAGCTTTCTTGATAGTCCAACTCTCACATCCATACGTGACTACTGGAAAAATCATAGCTTTGACTATACGGACCTTTGCCAGCAAAGTAATGTTTCTGCGTTTTAATATGCTGTCTACGTTTGTCAGCTTTTCTTCCAAAGAGAAAGTGTTTTTTAATTTCAAGGCTGCAGTCACTATCTGCAGTGATTTTGGAGTCCAAGAAAATAAAGTCTGTCACTGTTTCCATTGTTTCCCCATCTATTTGCCCTGAAATGATGGGGCCGGATGCCATGATCTTAGTTTTTTGAATGTTGAGTTTTAAGCCAGCTTTTTCATTGATTTTCACCTTCATCAAGAGGGTTTTTAGTTCTTTGCTTTCTGCCATAAGAGTGATGGTATCTGCATAGCTGAGGTTACTGATATTTCTCCCGGCAATCTTGACTCCAGCTTGTGCTTCCTCCAGCCCAGCATTTCACATGATGCACTCTGCATAGAAGTTAAATAAGCAGGGTGACAATAATAGAGTCTTGACATACTCCTTTCCCAATTTGTAACCAGTCCGTCATTCCATGTCCATTCTAACTGTTGCTTCTTATCCTGCATACAGGTTTTGCAGGAGACAGGTAAGGTGGTCTGGTATTTCCATCTCTTTAAGAATTTTCCAGTTTGTTGTGATCCACTCAACGGCTTTAGTGTAGTCAATGAAGCAGAAGAAGACTTGGTTCATTCAAACCATATCTCCTGAATGTCTCACAAGGAAAAGTTCTATCATGAGATTTAAAATTCTAAACCTGCTTTTTCCAATTTATTCAAAAGAGCAGGGGTCTGTTATTTATCTTCGACAACAAAAATGAACAGTACTGTAAAAGAACTGATGCTAGGAACTTCCCTGCTAGTCCAGTGATTAAGACTTTGCCTTCCAGTGCAGGGGTTGCAGGTTCAATCCCTGGTCTGGTAGCTAAGATTCCACATGCCTGATGGCCAAAAAACCAAAACATAGAAACAATACTGTAACAAATTGAATAAAGACTTGAGGAGAAAAAAAAAAAAGAATTGATGCTGTCTTATTACTACATAGAAATTCCCAAATGCCTATTTCTCAGTCCTTCCCTTTTTTTTTAACTCAAGAATAATATATTAAGTGGCTCCTATTAGAATTTTAAGTTGCATTAAGTAGCTGTATTGGACTAGCATCTGATGCAGTTATTCAAAATGATATTCACTCCATCCTCAGCTTGTGCTGCCTCTGGATCACCTGCCCAGGTGAGATTAATGCCTCCCTGTTCTTATCAGTTACTGGACTTGCATTGTAGTCGCTTGTTCTTTATACACCAACTTCCTTCTGGGTAGAGGCTCTACCTGGTTTCTGTCTGTGATTCTAGCACCTGCCGCACTGTAAGAATGAATGAAAAGATCAAGTGGAATGCCTTCAAGCGTTGTGTTGATAGAAGGGCTCCTTATCCACTGGCAGCAGTTCCCGTTGTGTTTTTACTGTCTTTGGTGTTGGTTTTGCTAATTCCTTGTTTCCTGGCCCTTCTTTAGAAACAAGTTTGAGAGAGGTGAATTTGTGGCTAATATAGAATAGAGTGGGCTTCTGTAGTGGCTCAGTGAGTGGTAAAGAATCCACCTGTCAATGAAGGAGACAGGGATTCAATCCCTGGGTCAGGAAGATCCCCTGGAAAAGGAAATGCAACCCATTCCAGTATTCTTGCCTGGGAAATCCCATCCATGGACAGAGGAGCCTGGTGGGCTCGCAAAAGAGTCAGACACAGCTTAGTGACGAAAACAACCTAGGATAGAGCCGAGCAAAGTAAACAGGTCACTAAGAAGATTAAAACTTTGGTCTTAGCCATCTCTTTGTAATACTGTTAATCAGCTAAGCCATTTAGGACATTTTTGGTGGAAGGTGAATGCCCTTCTATCAAGTTGCTTCTGCACATTTGTCTTTACCATTCAGTGATGCTGAGATCTGATTTGAGAAATAATGACACCAAATGTTGACAGGGTTTTTGATTTACTGGAAAACAAAATGCTCATCTCTTATTAAAAATTTTCACACTCTTAATGATCTAATGTGACATACCTGGACTTCTCAAGAATAACAGGTTTGAATCCCAGAGGAAGTGAATCCTTTCCATCCCTCTGAAATAAACTGAATTCCATTCTATTTAAAAAGAGAAAAAAAGGTTGTTGGAAAAGATCCATAGGTCCTTATCAGCTCTCAGCTAAGTATGTTTAGAGCTGTCAGCCCCCAAATATTTTTCTCTCCAACATCACAGTTCTTGCCAGATGTCTCTTCAAGGTTTATTTTAAAAGGAGGAAGGGAGTTCACAGACTGTGCTTCCTGTATAAGAACAATCTTTGACCCTGGCAGTGAGTGGGATTCTGAAACAGTGGCATCAGTTATAGTTAAGGAGTAATCCAAAAGTGCTCCTGGCAGTCAGAAGCCAAGAAGGAGTTCTTCCTTCCATTAGGTTCTGAATTTTTTTCCTCCATCTGTGATTTGCTTATCTCCCGAGGTTGCCTAAGAATAAACTCAGGCAATAATCCACAGAGGTTTTTATAAGTATATACATTAAAAGAAAGCCATCAGGAAATATCAAGGAGAGGCCCCTGAAAATCTGTTTTCAAAATGTACCTTTTTTATGACCGGAAACAACGTAAGTGTGCATCTGTCATAACATTCATACATAAGCATAACATAAAAATGTCACAGAAACATAACAAGTCTCCATACACTTTAAGTGTTTTGCAGGCTTTTCTTTTGTTGTCTCTGCCATTTCTTGTGGGCCATGATCATTCCTTTTATACACAGCTTTTACAGTTTTTTTTCCCATAAGGAGCCCAGAAACATGTGCCGAGTCTCTTTGAAACAAGGAACCTCAAATAACATATTGAAAAGAAATCTTTGATGAGGTTATTCTAAATGAAACGTGCTCTTAAAGTGTATATCATCCTGTATTTGGCTTTCTGTGTGTGTGTGTGAAGTCATTTAATAGGAGTGATGGAGTATTGCTATCACTGTCCGTGTAGGGGGTGGTAGGCAGACCTGAAACAATCAGACCTGGAGTAAAAGGCTGTTCTGGCCCTAGCCTGGCGGTGGGGAGCACATGGAAGGAACAGGAGAGATGTGTAAGGAAGGTACACATCATTGAGACCACAGTCTAGGCCCACCCAGTCAAAGCAAGAACTGAATAAAAAGGGACTTACCTAGTGGGCTTCCCAGGTGGCTGGCGCTAGGGATAAAGAACCTGCCTACCAGTGGAAACAGTGGCAGACTTTATTTTGGGGGGCTCCAAAATCACTGCAGATGGTGACTGCAGCCATGAAACTAAAAGACGCTTACTCTTTGGAAGAAAAGTTATGACCAAACTAGACAGTATCTTAAAAATCAGGGATATTACTTTGCCAACAAAGGTCTGAGTAGTCGAGACTATGGTTTTTCCAGTAGTCATGTATGGATGTGAAACCTGGACTACAAAGAAAGCTGAGTGCTGAAGAATTGATGCTTTTGAACTGTGGTGTTGGAGAAGACTCTTGAGAGTCCCTTAGACTACAAGGAGATCCAATCAGTCCATCCTAAAGGAGATCAACCCTGAGTGTTCATTGGAAGGACTGAGGTTGAAGCTGAAACTCCAATACTTTGGCCACCTGATGAGAAGAGCTGACTCATTTGGAAAGACCCTGATGTTGGGAAAGATTGAAGGCAGGAGGAGAAGGGCACGACAGAGTTGGTGAATGACAGAGATGGTTGGATGGCATCACCGACTCAATGGACATGGGTCTGGGTGGACTCTGGGAGTTAGTGATGGACAGAGAGGTCTGGTGTGCTGCGGTTCATGGAGTTGCAAAGAGTTGGACACAACTGAGCGACTGAACTGAAATGAACTGAACCAATGTGGGAGATATGAGATGTGGGTTCAATATCTGGGTTGAGAAGATTCCATGGAGTAGGAAATGACAACCCACTCCATTATTCTTGCCTGGAGAATTCCATGGACAGAGTAGCCTGGTGGGCTACAGTCCAGAAGGTGGCAAAGAGTTGGACACGATTAAAGGAACTTAGCATGCATGCACCTAATGGTCCAGTGAGATTCTGCACTCCCAATACAGGAACTAAGATCCTGCATGCTGTAGGTAAAGCCAAAGGAAAAAAAAAAGAATAAATAAAGAACAACTCTGAATTTGAGAGATGGGGAAAGGGAGGGCACCTATGCCCACAGCCCACATTCAGTGCTGCCAGATTTGTGGCCCACCTCCTGGCCAGACCCTCTGGTCCAGTCACCCCTAGGTATATCCCTGCATGAACTAGGCAGGGTCTCTGTGTAGCCACTAGTGTAGCATAGACCTTAAAACGGTGGTTTGTTGTTGTTTAGTCACCAAGTCCTGTCCAACTCTGTGACCCCGTGGACTGTAGCCCACCAGGCTCTTCTGTCCCTAGAATTTCCCAGGCAAAAGTACTAGAGTGGGTTGCCATTTCTGATTAGCAGTGATAAAAAAAAAAGTATTCACTTATTGCGGTCTGGGGAAGTCATTCTGGCTTACATACGACATAACTTGAATTTTATGCTAACTAAAACAGCCTTGTTTGTGGCATATCAAACATACATTATGCATCTGCTTTAATGATTAAGAAAAGGGTACACTGACCCAAAGTGAAGAATGTCCATGTGAAAAGTAAACATTCAATGTCTCCCTTCCTGGGACACCAGGGCTGATATTCCCTCAATGATAAAACTCCCTTCCCAGGTGCCGAGGTCAAACGGACTCACTGTGCACGTGATTTTATAAAAAAACAAAACCTTGAAGGAATGTATCCCTGACTTGTTGAGTGCTCTTTGTTCTGTGTGTGTGTGTGTGAGTCGCTCAGTTGTGTCTGACTCTTTGTGACCCCATGGACTGTAGCCCACCAGGCTCCTCTGTCCATGGAATTCTCCAGGCATGAACACTGGAGTGGGTCGCTATTCCCTTCTCCAGGGGATCTTCCCGACCCAGGGATTGAATCCAGGTCTCCTGAGTTGCAGGCAGAGTCTTGACTGCCTGAGCCACCAGGGATGCCCTTTTTGTTCTGACAACATATAAAACTGCTGAAAACCATGTTTCTGCAGAGCAGTTCTTCCGAGTTATCTGCGATGCTGTCTTCCAAGCTATCGTCCTTAGTGTGGCTCAAATAAATCTCTTCCATTCCTATGACAGATTATTGATTATGTTCTTTGACACCAGCATAGGCCACCACCTCGTGGGCATCTGTGGTCAGTGCCAGACCCTGTGGCGCTATAGTGGCGCTGCAGACTTGATACAAGGACTGGAAGGAGCCGGAGCCTTGGAATGGCTGGAGGCTGCACTCCCCCTGTCGGCCACAAGGGGGCTCCCACTGGCGTTCACAGCTAACCTCATGGAGGCATTGAAGGGCCCACTGCCTCCTAAGGGAGGCAAATCTGAAGAGGAACTCTGCCAGGGGTGTCCACCTCCATGGAACGTTTATGGAAATCTATCACTACAATTGCATTCTGGTTCACAAAGTGAAAGTGTTAGTCAGTTGTGTCTGATTCTTTGCGATCCCATGGATTATAGCCAGGCTCCTCTGTCCATGGAATTCTCCAGGCAAGAAGACTGGAGTGGGTTTCCATTCTCTTCTCCAGGGGATCTTCCTGACCCAGGGATTGAACCCAGGTCTAAAGTGCATTGCAGGCAGACTCTTTACCATATGAGCCACAGGTACTGCATAGTAGTGGCTAGTGGCCCCATGACCTCCGAAACGGCCAACCAGCTTGCCACTGGCCCAGAAGGCTAAGATGCATAACCTGTCACTGTTGGTTCTGTGGCCACTCCCTTCGAGCCCTCAAGGCCCCCTGGCCCAATCTCTGTCTTGAGCCTGCCCTCAGAAGGAAAGATGCTGACCCAGTGGTTACCATAGTCTACCACAATAAGGCCTCCACTGGGGTCCATGCCACATCTGTGGGAACCACAGTTGCCCACATGAGGCCCTTGGATCCCAAAGTGGAACTTGAACTCGTCCTCAGTGGAGAAATCCTGGCTACAGTGGTTGTTGCCGCCTGCACCTAGCTGTGGACACACCCTGTTAAGTAGATGGATTCAGGCTTCTTGCTTATGTGCTTGCCAGTGAGGGTAATGAGCCATCTGCAGTATGGCTGTCCTTCCATTTGCCGCCCCTGCTCTGCACGGAACTGGGCCTCTGCTGGCGGTGGGGACCAGGCCCTGGGCTTCACCTTGTCCCGGGAAAGTGACAGGTCCCAAGATGCCAGGAACACACACTGCTCGGCTAACACTTTTTATTTATTTGTTTGGCCACCAGCCACGTGGGATCTTAGTTCCCCAACCAGGGATTGAACCTGTGCCCCCTGCATTGGAAGATGGGAGTCTAATGGACCACCAAGGAAGTCCCAGGCTAACATTTTTAAATGCACCAAAATCTAAGAATGACACTCAGGCCAGTTAAAAGGAAATTCCTTCCAAAACATTACGTTAACCATGTGCATTTTAAGGAGAGGAAAACAACTAATTCAATAATGGAGGACATTTTTTTTTCTTCCTTAATATAAAGGATTAGGTCTTTAATTATAGATTCTCATAAGGAAGGAAAAAATTCTCTTTGATCTACTGTATCCTCCCAGAATAGGAGATTCTTTCAAGTGGCATGTTCCCCATAAGTTCTTGAGGTTAATGAAACAAGCTCTTTTGAAGCCAGTGTCTGGTTATATCCTACAGGCACCCCCCCACTTTTTTAAAATTGGAGTATAGTTAATTTACAATGTTGTGTTAGTTTCACAGGCACAGCAAAGTGAAGCAGTTATACGTATACATACAGCCATTCTTTTTTAGATTCTTTTCCCATATCAGTTATTACACAGGCATCGCCCTTGAGGAGAAATGTCTTTGCCCACATGTACGTGGTTTAATCCAAATAATGTAGGTCCCTCCATCCCATTCCTCTTGAAAACTGCATGAGCAAAGAGATTAAATTTAGATTTTTCTTCTCTGGGAAACCTAACTTTAAAAAAAAGTAGATTAAATTGATTTTTTAGGATAGATGGTTCAGTTGTGCAGCCTAACTGAAAGGGTAGATAAAATCTAAACATTAGCGATCTCAACATTATTTTCGTTTGTTATATTTATCCTTGTAAAGCTATTTCCTCAATTATGTTCCACTTAACCTAATGGAAAACTGTTTTGCACTTCTTGGTCCATATATCAAATTTTTGCTTGAAAAAAATTGCCTTGATCTAGCTGATGATAACTATTTTCACTGAAAATTTTAATGCAGCCTTATAAACTAGTTTAAATAAGAAAGCTCTTAGAAAAACATTTGAGTTTGATGCTTTTGGAAGCAAATGAAGTTGAGCAAGAGTGGATTCAGTCTTGGTCTTCAGCCAACAGGGCAAAGTATTTTGAGTCCAGAACAATGGATTTGTGTCAATTCCGTCATTGACTGGCTGTGCAAACTGATTTGTTTAATGTCTCCACACCTCAATGACTTTATCTACAAGGTAGAAAAGATCATTTCTCTACTGTCTATCTGCATAAATGTAAGAGAACTAAATGTGTGAGAAACTTTAGGGACTTCTCTGATGGTCCAGTGGTTAAGACTCTGCATTGCAGGGGGCTCAGGTGCCATTATGCAGGGTGGCCAAAAAAAGAGTTTTTTTTTTTGTAAAGGGACAGTGCTTTGTAAATTAAAACTCTGTATCAGTGGTCATTAACATTTTTTTGTCTGGATTCCTTCGAGAAAATGAAAAATCAATGCTTTCCTATACATTTCTCACACACACCCCAAAGCACTTAAAAATAAACTCAATACCTTGATTTCATTTATAGTTGGAAGCTGGATGGGGAGGGAATGATTTGAAATCCCTGTACCACAAGTTAGGAACTTCTGCTTAGGACCAGAGTAAAACAATATTCATGAATTCAACAAATTATTAACCTCAAACCTCAGGCCAGGGTCAGCATGACAACGTAACAGCAGTGAACAAGACAGACAAAGATACCCCCCTTAAGAAGTGAGAGTAGACAAGCTACAGATAAATTAATTTATGGAAATGAGGCAGAGAGTGGTGGGGTGTTGTAGCTTTAGGTAGTACAGTGGTTAGGGAAGGCCAGCCTTCAGGCGATGCATCTGAGTTGAGAGTAATGAGGAGGCAGCCTTGTGAAGATCTAGGAAGAGCAATTTTGTTGTTGTTCAGTTGCTAAGTCTTGTCTGACTCTGCAACCTCATAGTTGGCAGCACGCCAGCCTCTTCTGTTCTTCACTATCTCCTGGAGTTTGCTCAAATTCATGTCCATTGAGTCAGTAATGCTATCTAACTATCTCATCCTCTCCCGCCCCCTTCTCCTTTTGCCTTCAATATTTCCCAGCATCAGGGTCTTTTCCAGAGTCAGCTCTTCACATCAGATGGCCAAAGTATCGGAGCTTCAGCTTCAACATCAGTCCTTTGAATGAAATATTTGGGAAATGCAAGAGCTCTGGGACAGAAATGAACTTGGTCTGTTTGAGGCTATTTGTATAAATTTCAGTATATCCCGTATAAGGCCACTAGGTCTGAAATATAGTGGATGGAGGGGAAGAAGTTTGAGCTGAGATCAACGAATTAGACAGAAGTCTACTAAGAAGCAGACCACCTTTGGAAAAAGAGACAGTTGAGGGTTTTAAGCAGAGAAATGATAAAATCAGGTTTGTGTTTAGTTGAGAAGGATCTGTTGTATGGGAAATGGACTGTAGGGGGTGTAAGTTTATAGGACATGATGTGAGGACTGGCCTCCCCCTCTGCCTGCCTCCCACTGTAAATTTTTGGCCCAAGCAACTTGATGAATGCCCCTGACATTTACCTGTGGCATCTCTTACCTGTGGAATGCTGCAGCCCAGCGGTGAGAGAGGTATTAAATTCTATTCTCCTATACTGTACTGTATTATGTAGCCAGTAATGACTATTACCACCTTTTCCTGTTTTGTCATGATTTAAACAAAAGTAATCATGGGTAATGGCAACTTGGGTGGGGGGGTCCCTAATCCTGTTACAGTTATAGTAGTGGGTTCTCCCAGGAAGACCAAGGGATAACACACTTCAGAGGCTTGCACATTACCCCATCAAATGACCTGAATATTAACCTGTAAATATTTGTTTGTTGTTGTTCAGTTGCTAAGTTGTGTCTGACTCTTTGCAACCCCGTGAACTACAGCACACCAGGCAAGCAAAACTTCCTCAGCGCTTTTTACTTTTCACATGTCTACAGAGATTACTTCTTTCATATCAGGCTATGATGGGTAGAATGTTCCTTTGGGTCATGTTTTTCCAATTGCAAAAAAAAAAAAATTTTTTTTAAATATAAATTTGCTAATTTTGTTTAGACTGCGACTGTCGGTGTGTGTGGGGGGTGTTCCTGCCAATGTAATGTAATCAAAGTTAAATGCATTCATGCATGTGCGTTCAGTGTCTGACTCTTTGGGACCCCATGGACTACAGCCTGCTAGGCTCCTCTGTCCATGGGATTTCCCTGGCAAGAATACTGGAGTGGGTTGCCATTTTCTCTCCAGGGGATCTTCCCAACCCAGGGATTGAATCCATATCTCCTGCCTGGGAAGCCCAAATGCACTCATATAGAAAGAGACAAATAAAATATTAGTATATGATGTCCATATCATATGTATTACTAATAAAAACATTTTTGTAGTGCTTTTCATATAAAATTAAAAACTATACACTATAAAATACCTTTTACTCTGTGTTGCTATTTTAGAAATGCTCATTTCATTCATTTTAAAAATATTCTGCAGTTTTCTTGCCTGCATTTAACACAGAAGTTTAATATTTAATGGCTTCATACAGAAACTAAAACCAGGTTACTTTTACACAACAGTGGAAACTAGGTTTCCTTGTGCTTTTGTTAAATTAAAAGCATTCATAATTATTTCTCAAAAGAGCTAGTCATTAATTAAGGTTTATGAAGTGCTTAGGGAGTTTCATAAGGAAATAAAACAAGTCTCACAGGCCTTGTAACATGGAAACCTAGATTTGAAGAAATTAGTAGGATTGCCAATTAAGCATGAATCTTGGTAGTTTTAAATATTTAGTCAATTCTGACCAATGCAGAAAGTAAAAGGAAAGAGAATTAAATTCATCAATGAAATGAAGATGCAAGTGACCCTGGCCAGGTGGGTAGATAGACAGGTGAATGAAATAGAACTCCAGTTGTTGCCAGGAGCCATTAATACGATGACATTACCACAACCACTAGTACATTAAAGCCTTATTTATTTTAAAAAAAATTGTTTTTGAAGGGAACTTTGAGTTTTCTTTTTTCACTGAGTGGTATTAGATGTTTTGTTTGTTTTGATAAAAGAAGTCTTCAGAAAGTTCTCCAAATAAATAATTGATGCTACTGGAAATAGGCATAGACAATAGGCCTTTGAAAGAAAAAAGCACTTAAAATTTTTTTTCTCCTAGTTATAAAGTAATACTTTCTTACCATAGAAAATCTGGAAAATGCAGAAAATTATGGTTCATTTTTGTGACTCTTTTCTTTCTCTTTCTCTTTTTTTCCTCTTATTTTTATATAAGTGACTCTTCATCATGCCACCAAGATGGCTACTGTTAACATCTTTTCTTCATCAGCTAATGCTCCATGGTGGTGTGAATTGTGTTGATTTCAGTTTGTCACTGTATCCCTTTTGCCTAGCACAGTACCTGGCATAGATGACATTTAATTAATATTTATTGAATGAATGACTATATTAACATTTCCTTCTAGCCTTTTTATGCAGATGTCAGCTCATTTGTTATTAACATGGAATCCATATTGTAGTTTTTCACTTATTATCTCCTGAGATTGTTCTCGTGATATCAAATATCTTTCCACCTAAAGTATGATTTTTCATAATGTATAATGTTCCATCCAGTGTCATACTTCATCTAACCATTTTCCTATGCAAATGAAATCATATAGTGTCTATTTTGTGTCTTGCTTCTTCTTTTCTTTTTTTAATGTGTTTATTTTCATTGGAGGCTAATTACTTTACAATATTAGTGGGTTTTGCCATACATTGACATGAATCAGCCATGGGTTTACATGTGTTCCCCATTCTGAACCCCCCTCCCACCTCCCTCCCCATCTTCTTTTCTTTTAAAATTTATTTGACATCATTGAGTCTTAGCTGCAGGCATGAAGGATCTTTTCAGTTGCAGGCATGCAAACTCTTAGTTGCAACACATGGTATCTCATTCCCTGACCAGGAATTGAACCCAAGCCCCCTGCATTGGGAGTATGGAGTTTTAGCCACTGGACCACCAGGGAAGTCCTGGTATCTTGCCTCTTTTGTTCACCATAATGTTTTTAAGATTCATCCATACTGTCACATACATCATTAACTATATTCTTTTTATTATCTGAGTAGTATTGCATATTTTTGCTGGGTTCTTACGGATATTGGGTAAAATACCCAAGAGTAGAATTACTGAGTAATACTGTAGGTGCGTATTTAACTTTCATAACAAACTTCCTAAGTAGTTGTAGCATTTCACTCTCCCACCAGCAATGCAGCAAAGTTCCAGTTGCAACAATCCTTGCCAACACTTACATGTTGAGAGTTTCTAATTTCAGCTTTTTAAAACAGTTTTCTAAAGGTTTTGATTTTTGGTTGCACTGGGTCTTCATTGCTGCATGCAGGCTTTCTCTGCATGCAGAGTTGTGGTGAGCAGGGGTTACTCGTGAGGCATGGAATTCTCACCGTGGTAGCTTCTATGGTCGCAGAGCACAGGCTCAAGGGTGTGTGGGCTTTGCAGTCGTAGCATACAGCTCCAGTAGATGGCACGGGCTTAGCTGCCCCTTAGCATGTGGGACCCTCCTGGATCCAGGGAGTGAACCTGTGTCCCCTGCATTAGCAGGTGGATTCTTACCTACTGTACCACCAGGGAAGTTCTAGTTTCAGCTCTTCTAGGTTAGTAAAATGGTATCTCAGCATTTCCCTCCTGACTAATAATGTGAAGTCTTCTCATTTTCCATACATATATCTTCTTTGATTGATACTGCCAAATTCCTTTCCAGAGAAATAGTGCTAATTTATAATTCTACCAACAATATCACCTTTTAAAAATACTTTCCAATTTTTTTATGTAAAAAAAAATAGCACCTTGTTTTAATTTTCATATTTATTACTTATGAAGTTTGGTGTGAAAATGAAGTGAAGTCCAAGGACTTCCGTAGCTCAGTCCAGTCGTTAAGACTCTGCACTTCCACTGCAGGAGGCATGTGTTTGATCCCTGGTCAGGGAACTAAGATCCTGCATGCCTCCCAGTGTGACCGAAAAACAAAGAAAACAAAATTAATCAACCAACCAAACAAAAGCGAACAAAGATATATCTGAGATCCAGATAGTTGGTTACTTTCCCCACTACTATTATTGAATAACCCATCTCTTCACATTGGTTTGCAGTGTTTTGTTAAACTCTTTGTTTTTAGTCATTTTGTGTACATTCTTCTAGATGAATTTTAGCCTCTACTATGCTGCAGGAACCAGTTTATTTTTGACCAGTAGAAATTTGCTCTGTTTGATAGAAGTGTGGCACTCTGGTTACTTCAGAGCTGGAGAACCTCCTCAGAATCTCTGAACAATTCTCTCTGGTGAAAGCCTGAAATCAAGACCCAAGAACACAGAACCAAAATCTGTCCAGTTCCTGAAGTGCTCCTGACTTGCGAGAGTTGCCATGAACTGCCTTTAGGTCAAAACTTCAAGGCAAGGGCAGGAATAGAGATGCAGCTGTACAGAATGGACATGTGGACATAGGTGGGGACAAGGAGGGTGGCATGAATTGAGCGATTACGACTGACATATGTACACTACCATGACCTAGAGGGGTGGGATGGGGGGAGTGGGGTGGGAGGGAGGCACAAGTGGGAAGGGATATATTTATACATATAGCTGATTCACTTCCTTGTACAGCAGAAACTAACACCACATTGTAAAGCAATTAACCTCCAATTAAAAAAAAAACTGCAAAACATAATTTGGAGTCTGACTCTAGTGTATATGCCCAGATCACCTCCCATTACATCAGTCAGTTCAGTTCAGTCGCTCCGTCATGTCTGACTCTTTGCAACGCCACAGACTGCAGCATGCCAGGATTCCCTGTCCATCACCAACTCCCAGAGTTTATTCTAACTCAAGGCCATTGAGTTGGTGATGCCATCCAACCATCTTATCCTCTGTCATCCCCTTCTCCTCCCTCCTTCAATCTTTCCCAGCATTAGGGTCTTTTCAAATGAGTCAGTTCTTCGCATCAGGTGGCCAAAGTATTGGAGTTTCAGCTTCAGCATCAGTCCTTCCAATGAATATTCAGGACTGATCTCCTTTAGGATGGACTGGTTGGATCTCCTTGCTGTCCAAGGGACTCTCAGGACTCTTCTCCAACACCATAGTTCAAAACCATCAATACTTTGGCACTCAGCTTTCTTTATAGTCCCAACTCTCACATCCATACACGACTACTGTAAAGACCATAGCTTTGACTAGGCGGACCTTTGTTGGCAAAGTAATGTCTCTGCTTTTCAAGTTGCTGTCTAGGTTGGTCCCATTATATAAATCTATGTTAAAGGAGATTTGGGTTAACCTCTATAACCTTTTAGCTGGGAGCTGTCCAAAAGAACTTTCTGAGATGATGGAAGTGTCCTAGTCCATTGTTATTATTCAGTCGCTCAGGTGTGTCTGCCAGGTCTCCGTGTACTTCACTATCTTCCAGAGTTTGCTCAGATTCATGTCCATTGAGTCAGTGATGCCAAGGAACCATCCACCTCATCCTCTGTGCCCTCCTCTCATTTTGCCTTCGATCTTTCCCAGCATCAGGGTCTTTTCCAGTAAGACAGCTCTTTGCATTAGGTCTTATTCTACAACATCCAATTAGATAGTCACTAGCCACAGGTGGTTATTGAATGTTTCAAATGTGGCTAGTACACTTGAGGAAATAAATACTTCAGTTTTATCTACTTTAAATGTACAGAGCCACTTATGACTACTCACTGGCCACCACAGTGAATAATTTGCATATACTTCCTTGGATCCCAGTTTTAACATTCCACTATCAGGACTAAAATCAAAATACTTTTGTCTTTGCCAGGCACTATACTAGAAGACAGTTTCTATACTAGGCTTGCAATTCATGGAGAGAAAAGGTCAGTTTTTAACCTAGAGATGAGCCAGATTATTAAGACTCTACGGAGACTTGCCCATCGTTTCCCACGGTAAGAATGACAGGGGATGCAGGTACTGTGTCACTGTGTCAAAGGGGAAGACGGATTGTTTCCAGCTGTGTGGGTTGCACACAGAACTTACCGGTCAGTTCCCTGCACAGAGGTCTGGCCCAGGGGCTCCCAGGAGGGGGCTGCGGTCCCCTTTCTGACAAGTGGAAAGGAAGCTAGGAGGCTATGGGCCCTGGCGGGGTGTGTGTGGGGGGCTCCCATCCACCCACTCGGAAACCACCCCCTCCACCCCTCACTACTAGATTAGAACTAGGATGCACGCGATTGTTCTCACTATACTAAGTGCTCTCAACAAATGTGACAACTTAAACCAGGGGTTTAAATGGGTTTGGTGACTGGGAGGAGGGTAAGCCGTGAGAAGGAGCTGGATCAAACTGGTAACTGCTAGAGACAGAGTTGGAGGGGAGGCCCCAGGAAAGGGAGGGAGGCCCGCCGTGGGGAAGGTCTGGGAGGACGAGGGCGCCCTGCAAGGTGATCCCAGGCGGACAGGAGGCGCGCGGCTCCGCCAGACAGCCGCCGGGTCGCAAGATGGCCGCGGTTACGCCGGGCCTCTGGGCGCAGGACCCAGGGCCCGGTGTTAGGTGCTCCGGGCCCGGGCGGCGCAGGCAGCCGAGCTGCAGTCGGAGCTGCCGGGGAGGGTAGGCAGAGGAGACGGGGAAGACCGACTTTCGGAAGCTGGAGGAGAGGAAGGAAGCGCGCGTGTGCGGAGGGCGGCCGCGCGGGCCCGGGGCCTCCGCGCGAAGGGTAAAGCCGGGGTAGTCTACCGCCCCGGGGCTGGAGGCCAGGCGGCCGAGCGGTCGGGGCAACTCGCCGAGCTCACGGCCGCGGCGCGGTAACCGCGGCGGCGGCGCGCCCGCCGCAGGGAAGCTGGGGCGGCGCCGAGTCGGGGAGCGCGCGCGCACGAGCCCGGCCGCGCGCACGAGCCTCGGCCGCGCGCAGCCTCCCCGCTCTGCTGTCGCGGGCGCTCCCGACGCGGCGCCTCGGGAGGGAGCTGCCAGTGGGCCCGCGTAGTGTCCGCGGGATTCGAGGCCGGGCCGCTGCGGCCGCCTCCTTCTGGTGCCTGGGCCGCCCGGAGTAAGCGGGGCCGGCGTACGGCCGGTGGACCGGCCCCGGGGAGCCGAGATCGCTGGAGGCGAAGGCGGGGGCGCGCGTCTGGAGGTCTCCCCGGGCCGGGAGGAGGCCGAGGGGATCATGTCCGGGAGGAACCTCCACCTCTCCACCACCGAACGCGTCATCAAAGGTGCCAAGCGGGCCAGGCCTTCCGGACGGTCGGCGGGAAACGGCCCTCGGCCTTGCGATGGCTCGGGGCCGGAGGGAGGGAGGGAGCCGAGCACGCGAGTCGGGAGGGCGGCGGGGTCCCGGGCGGCGCCCATCCCGGGGGAGGGCCTGGAGGGGGTGTGGGAGACGGGAGACGGGAGGCGGGATCCCCACCGGCGCTGCCCGGCGGGGGCGCCGGGCGTTTTCTGTGGCACCTGGACCAGTAGCTAGCTGGGGATTGCTCGTTTATCTCGAGTAGTGTAGGGTTTCCAGGCAGGGTGGGTGTTTCTAATCCTATCAACCCCCAAAGAGTCTGGATCTCCATCTTTTTTAGTCTCTTACCTGGGGGGAAGAAGCCATCTAGGGTGATGTGGGCAGGGTGTTAAGTAGGCTCTTCCAAGTCAGAGCTTTCTGCCGCTCCTCTTCTGAAAGGTCAGATCTTTCTTGCCCCTTCCCCGACCTTTTTTAAGTATGAATACCATGTACCTTTTAGCCCACTTTCTCCAGATCATCACGTCACTGTTATTCCTAAAAGAAACAATATAGTGAAATAAATACAAATAAATTCATTTTATGATATTTGAAAGGGATCTACAGAGCTCTTGACATGATTGTTGGTGTTTTATTTTCCTTTTGGCCATAGAGACTTGGAGAATGATATTCTCTGATTCAGGTGTCCAACATCGACTAAAGTGTTCTTATGTTGTAGTTGTTTCTGCCCTTAAAATAAGATTAGTGGTTTAAGCGTAACCACTAATTTATGTGCTGCTTTTGTTCAGACATAAGACTTAAGTACAACTCTTCTCTCTGAGTTTTAATACTGGGTTTGAAAGCACTATTTTGTAAGAAGGGAATATACCAAGATCCAGGTGTATTAGTGACCTCTAGATAAAGGGGTTAGTTTTAAGTGGGGAGAACTCCTAAAATACTTTTATTTTTTTATTTTGGTAATTATATGGAGAAAAGAAACCAAGATTGGTGATGAGAAAACATTTTTCTCTTAGTGGAGAAAAATGATTGAATGGTCAGTGAAGAGAAAGAGTTTTAGTTATAACTTAGGGCCCCCCACCTCCAGAAACCTTAAGCATCATAAATGTTGATTGTCTGCAGTATATAATTTTAATGTATCATGTAGTTTTCACCCAGAAAGTCATCATCATAAGTGTTGATCATAAATGTTAATTATTTACATTATATAATATTTATTAAATATAATGGGATTTTTGAGATTTACCTTCTCAGCATTTGTCTGGTATCATTAAGGATTTAAGAGAATTGGTCATATAACTGACAACCCTTTAACTGCTAAATTATTTTGACCATTTTAATTTCAGTTTTCATAGTATATAACTCATCAAGGGTATATAATGATCTCTTAAGATTTAGAATCTATTAAGCAATCTTCTTTGATAAATCAAGGTCATCATAATGTACATTAATTTTTGTCCTATGCAGTTAATATGGCCGGTGCATTCTGCTATATAAGGGTGTTGGCAGTTTCCTCCTATGCTAAAATGACTCCTCACTGCTATACCAGTTTAGTGCTTTTGTCTGTTTTTAGTTTATCTGCTTCAGTACTGTTCTTTATCTGTCAAAATATGCCCTTCTAATCTGTCACTTATAAGCTGAAGTAGGCAGGGAAACCAGATAAACCAGAATAGTGTGTCAAGTCAGAATAAATAGGATCTGAGTGAAGCTTAGTGGTAGTCCTCAGACCTTTATGAATCTCAAATTCTGATCACCATTGTAGCATGTAATTTCTACCATAATGTGCAGTAAGCTATAAAGGAAATGATATAAAAGATATAAAGGTCATTTTAAAATGACCCTTTCAAATCGTTAAATACAGAAGTAAAGTAAAATAAAATTTAGCTAATATGCAGGTGCTGACTTATTGCTAGGCATACCCACAGTTAAGGAACACCCTCATAGTCTGTATGATTCAAATTTGTTTTTTGGTGAAATTATAAATGACTGAGTGTTATCAGATTACCCTTAAAGAAATGAAGCATGAATGATTTCAAGCCCTTAGATTGTATGGATTTGTCTAGTATGTACAAACTCGGGCATGAGAACTTGAGCACAGCAATTGTGGCTTCTTGACTTACCTTGCTTTTTATCTACCTTTTCCTGAGTTTGAAATATTGAGGTTTATTCTAAGAAAGTAAGATGTCACTGTATTTATAGCTAAGGTCCCCTGGTTGTATTGGGTTCTAAATCCTGATCTAATGTTATCTTGTCTGGCCAGAATTGTTTGCATTTATTCACAGCTGGAAATCTTTTTCAGAGGTGAGACCACACCCCAGTTATTTCTAGTTCTGTTATTTCCTGTTCACTTTAAAGTCTACTTAATTGTTTTGCTTGAGCAAATCGTGGAGAAGAGTGGGTGGGTGGGAGTGATGTGTATTTTAAGTGTCTTTTAAACAGCAACTTGCCTAAAATGAACACCTAGACCAGTGGTTTTACTCCTGCTTCTCAAGCTTACTTGTGACCTTGCCTGTTTTTTTTCTAACCTTGCCTTTTTAGTTAACCCCTTTTTTTTTGCTTCAATAATCTCATCTGCAAAATATAGTTAATAATACTTTGTTCCTCAAGCATCTCAGCCATGCAAATGACATAATGGATATGGAAAGCTTAATACAATGTAGTATTATGAACCATTTGAAAAATATCAGAATCAGAAAGCATATGAAATTATAAGTTAAGAAGCTGTTTTGAGGAAAATACCCCTTTTATAATATAAAGGACATCTGGGTGGAATCCCATGGATAACAGCACAGAAACCAATAATACAGTCTGTCTTGTATTCCCTGGCAGCTGGTTTCTTCTCTCCCAGTTGAAAGTGTTCATTTTGTGTTTAAAAATATAAAAATTCTTATAATTTCACTCACTCATTAAATGTTTATGGAGAGCCATCTGCAGTGTACTCCCAATAGGTGCTCATTTGTTTCCTCTTTGCTTTAAAAATTAATATATGTGTGAGCTTCTAGAACAGTCCATTTGCACTAGAGCATCACTACTTGTGTCTGGAGCAGAAACTCAAATAATTGAATTGTGAAAATCTTTTAGCTTGATTTTTTTTTTTCTTTTTCTGGTTTCTGGTTTCTTTTCCTGTTTGAGGGATTGTTGTTTTTTTTTTTTTCCTTTGACAGTGATTTTTATAAAAAGTTTTTATTCCTCTGGACTGAATCTTTTCAGCAGCAACAAGGAAATTTCACTGGGCATTACATGACAGATAGGGAGAATGCATTGTCTAAGTTTGTTATTTGGTGGCCAAATGGATTTTAACAGAAGTCAGGTTTCTTTTTTGATACAGTTCTCCCATTCTCTTGAAATTCAAGTATATTATATAGCCAGAGAATGTACTGTCATTTGTAGCATGCGTTGAAGACTACTGGTTCTCTAATATTCTGGCACTGGGACTAGATGTGGCTATGGCTTTCTTGAACTTTCCAGGTGACTCTAGTGGTAAAGAGCCTGCCTGTCAATGCGGGAGATATGTGAGACACAGGTTTGATCCTTGGGTTGGAAAGATCCCCTGGAGAAGGGAATGACAACCCACTCCGTTATTCTTGCCTGGAGATTCCCATGGAGGGAGGAGCCTGGGGGGCTACAGCCCACAGGGTCGCAGAGAGTTGGACACAACTGAAGCGACTTGGCATGCACACACGCACGCATGGCTTTCTTAAAATTTTTTAAGAAGAATAGTGTGACCAGAAATGGCTATTTCCACAAGTATACCCTGAACTCCATTGCTGTCTCTGGTACTTATACCTCTTTTATTTTCTGTTCGTTCTCTTTCCCTTTTTCATATCATGAGAATGAATTTACCAAGGGTTAAAATAATTTTTTCTTGTAAATATACGCTTAACTCTGTAAATTTTGAAAGGCAAAGGGAAGAAAACAAAGGCTTCATACTCATTCCTTACAGAAGCAACTGCTGTTAATACTTTTCATTACTCTACTTTCCTTAATACTCTTCACACAGTTGAGCCTTGAGCAACACAGGTTTGAACTGTAGGCCCAGTTATACGTGGATCTTCTCCATAGTAAATACTCTGGTGCTACATTATCTGAAGATGGTTGAATCTGAGGATGTAGAACCAGGGATAGGGAGGAACTTTGGGTATGGAGAAGCCATCTGTGCGTATACAGAGGGCTAACTGTAAGTTGTAGTGGACTTTGTAGTGTGTGCAGTGTTGGCACCCTTCAGCCCCTCCTTATTCAAGGATCAGCTGTATTTCCATCTACTGGTATGCTTTGAATTTAATATATGTCATGTTAAATCTTTTATTGTGCAAATAATTCATATTCTTTTAATGTAAATGTGATAATTTTACCTAAATCCTTTCATAATGGTTTCAGTCAACATGAAAATGACTTGAAAGTGCTCATATTCATATTTTGATGCTTTATATTTTCAATCATTTGACACAGTGCCAACCTAGAAGAAATATTTTCAAGGATAAAGATTCATTGTGAGCAGGTCGTATAGCACACATCTGTTGCATTTGTCAATAGTTCTATGCTTAGTTTACCCTTGTAATTAACGAGCTGCCAAACTATTTGAACACTTGGACATCCAAGACTGTTTGAAATTCACGCCTCTAAGTGAAAGCCTCAAAATTCAGAAAGGATCTCTTAATTTAAACACTTAACTTCTTTTTTTTTTTTTTTGAGCAAGAATAAGGTGTTCTTCTTACCTGTATGATAATGGTTGTGATGAAAGCCTTATTTATATCAGACATTTGATAATAAAATTTTCTTCTGTAAAGTAGCATCATGTTTTACTGTAAAGTAAAAAAAGCTATTGGATCATTGGAGAGACAAATGCTAAGGACATGTTGTGTGCATTTTTTTTTTTTTAATTTTCTTTACTTTATTGTGTTGGTTTTGCCATACATTGACATGAATCCGCCATGGGCATACATATGCTCCCCCTCCAGAACCCCCCTTCCTCCTCCCTCTCGATTCCCTCTCCCTGTGTTGTGTGCATGTTAAGTTGCTTCAGTTGTGTCTGACTCTTTGTGATCCTATGGAACGTAGCCTGCAAGGCTCCTCTGTCCATGGGATTCTCTAAGCAATGAATGATACTGGAATGGGTTACCAGGCCCTCCTCCAGAGGATCTTCCTTACTCAGGAATCGAACCCCTGTCTCTTATGTGCCCTGCACTGGCAGGCGAGTTCTTTACCACTAGCGCCATAAGGACTCATTACTTAAAGTGAATTAAAGAATTAATTAAAAACTTTTTCCTAAGCAGTATTTGATAACAGAGTATATTTCCATTAAAGTAATATTTTGAGGAAAAGCTAATTTTTAGACATATCTGTGAAAGACAAAATTATTCAACTAATTTTGTTATATTTGTAGTCATTTTGGGGCTTTGCTGCTACTTAATTGCTAAAGGGCTAATGGAAATAAAGAGATGATTTTTAATCATCATCCTTTGGTGCAGTCATTAATAGAATATAACATTCTATTTTAACATTTTTATGTTAAATTTTAGCTTCATTCAAAGATGTAAAGCTGAGGTCTAAAAATTTCATCCTAACCTAAGTCATATCTGATTTTGTTTTCTTTATAATCTACCTAATTATTCAGATGTATGCAGAGAGAACTTTGGTTCCTTATATTCAGTTTTATTTTGTTGGCAAACTAGATTTTTATCATGAAATATTTTAGTTTCTTGAGTCTTTGTTATTAGAAGAAGGTATAAATTGGTAACTACACTCTTTAGCTTGCTTGAAAGATGCTATACTAGTTGGCCAAGGGAATGTGTGTCTTTGATGATTGTTATTAGATTGATTGAATGCTAACAAGTCATGATGTTTTGGTGCAATGTCCAGACAGTGTCAGCCCAAGAGAGTGAAATTCTGAATGAAATAAGCACTAGGAGATAATTGTTGTTTAATCACTAGGTCGAGTCTGATTCTTTGTGTCTCCTGGCCTGTAGCCCGCCAAGCTCCTCTGTCCCTGGGATTTCCCAGGCAGGAATACTGGAGTGGGTTGCCATTTCCTTCTCCAGGGATCTACCTGACGCAGGGATTGAACCCACATCTCCTGCATTGTAGGTGGAATCTTTACTACTGAGCCACCTGTAACCCCTGTTAAAAATATTTAACCTGTATTTAGTTATAGTAAATAATCAGACAAATCCAACTTATGGGACTTTCTGTAAGACAAATGGTCTGAACTTTTCAAAAATGTCACAGTGATGAAAAATTAAAAAGGCAAGAGGAGTATTCTAGATGAGAGAAGATGAAAGAGAAGTGGCAGTCAAGTACAGTGCCAAGCCTGGATGGGGAAGATGAATAAGCCATAGAGGACATTTTTAGGACAACTGGGCAAATTTGAATATGGAGTATATATTAGATGTAGTAATTCAATATGAAATGTCTTGGGTATGTGATAGGCTATTGTGGTTATGAAGGATAATGTTCCTCTTCTGAGGTGATACCTGATGAAGCATTTAGGTTGAAATATCATGATGTCTGCAATTTGTTTTCAGATGGTTTAGGAAAAAGAAATATGTTTGTTAAAAGAGAAAGCAAAAGTGGCAAAATGTTTACTGTCATATGTGCTAAGTCACTTCAGTTGTGTTGGATTCTTTGTGACCCAGTAGGCTGTAGCCTGCCAGGCTCCTCTGGCCATGGAATTCTCCAGGCAAGAATACTCAGTGGGTTGCCATTCCCTTTTCCAGGGGATCTTCCTGACCCAGGGATCGAACCCATGTCTCTTGTGTCTCTCGCATTGGCAGGCAGGTTCTTTACCACTAGCACCTCTGAAAAGTCCAGTGGTGAGTATGGGTGAAGGGCAAATGGATATTCATCTTAGTATTCTTTCACTTTTTGATAGAATTTCAGTGTTTCAAAATATAAAGTTGGAGAGAGAAAAAAAAGTACAATTAAGAGATGCCTCCAATAACCAGACTTGGGAAAGGCACCGTCAATTTGATGATGCAGTGGTGGCCCAGTGAAGGCATGCTGAAGAGAAGAATACGAGTTTAGTTTTGTTTAGAACGTGAGTTTTAAAGTACATACAGCTGATGTGGCTTGATGGCTACTTGTTTAGTAGGAAAAGAGGTTGTTGCAGCTACATAGTCAGGCATGGAAGAACATGCAGAAGTAAAGATGGAGAAACAGTGTACTTGCCTAAGGAATTGAGAGGAGGGGTAAGTAAGTGTCAGAGAAGGGAAGCGGCCTAATAAGAAGAGAAGGACGAGGGGCAACTGAAAACTGTCAGTGATCAGTTGGCAGTGAGTCCATTAAGGAGAGAGCAAGATTATTTTGATGGCTATGTGTTAAAAACAAACTAAGGCTTAATAGACTTATAAGTGTAATTCAGAATTACGAACATTCAAACATTACCCAAACAGATACTGTGACAGACTTGTTTTTATTTTTTGGAGAGACTGAAGTGAGAAAAGTGGTAGAGGGATAAAATAAATATTAAAAAGGACTAAGAAGGAGAGAAGATGGAAAGGATTTCCTAAGTATATTCCCTGTTAATCACACCACTTACCCGCTTAGTCACTGGTTCAGATGACAAGCCTGGGGATCAGGCCAGACTCTTTCCTGTCCCTCACATGTCATATCCCATTCTACCAGCCTCAGTTCTGTGGACTTCTGATTTCTACATAAGCTACTGCTTCATCTTCCTCTCTCATTTCTTGCTTGTATTAATACTATTGCACTAGCCTCTTGCTAGGGTGATTTAATCTAATCCCAGGTTGTCATCATGATCCTTGGATAATGTGAAGGATCTTTCTTGTGCTTGAAATCCTTCATGAACACTTGCAGCTTTGCTGATGTGGACGTTCCCCTCGTGCGTACCCTCTTAGTTTGTATTCCTTCCTCCTTACTTCACACCCCCATTCCCAAACCTATGTTTCCACTCCTGTCGTCCCCTAGAATCCCATGCCATGCTGTATCTGTGAAAGGGCTCTTTGCACTACTTCTGTATAAAAGCTTGTCCCCTAACATGATAGTTCCTATTTATCTTTCAGGATTTAGCCAAGAGGACAGCTGAGAAACTGTTTCTCCTTTACTAGGAGGCTGTATGAGGACTTGTTTTAGAACTTGGGCTTTGAAGTCAGGCAGATGATTCAAATTCTGCTTCTTTTAGTATCTGCATGACCTTGGACAAATCACTTACCTTTGTTTTACCTCAGTTTCCCTATTTGAGGAAGAGGGACGATAAAACTTAGCTAGTAGGGTGGTGATGGTGCTTTAGTTGCTGAGTTGTGTCCAACTCTTGCAATCCCATGGACTGTAGCCCTCCAGGCTCCTCTATCCATGGGGTTTCCCAGGCAAGAATATTGGAGTGGGAAGCCATTTCCTTTTCCAGGGGATCTTCCTGACCCAAGGATCAAACCTGGATCAGATTTTTTTACTGCTGAGCCACCGAGAAAGCCAGATAGTTTTAAGGATCCAGTAAACTCCATAGAGTGCAGTGACAGGCACTTGGTAAATGCTCGGTACATATTAGCTGCTCTCATCCTCATCAGAAGAATGAGATATTTGCCTCCTACATGCTCCCATGAGCACTCTCACTTGCTTTACAAATTTCTGAAAATATTTTAATGTTCTTTATTCATTTTAATTTCTAATTAGAAACTCTAACTTAGTCTTTGTTCTAAACTGTTCTCTTCAAGTGCAAGAACTGTATTTTTTAAAAATTTTTTTATGTGGACCAGTTTTTAAAGTCTTTATTGAATTTGTTACATTATAGCTTCTGTTTTATGTTCTGATTTTTGGCCCCAAGGAATGTGGGATCTTAGCTCCCTGACCAGGGATCGAATCTGCACCCACTGCATTGGAAGGCAGAGTCTTAATCATTGGGCTGCCAGGGAAGTCTCCAACAACTATGTATTCTTAATGCTGAATACAGTGCCCAGACCATAGGTGCTTAGTAAATGTGTAAGTGAAAGCCTAAGAAACTCAACTTTATTGAAGACAGTGTAGGAAAGAGCATGGGAACTGCTAATTACTAGTTATGTGACTTTTGTCTTTTCCTTGTTTTAGTTTTAAAATGGGAGATAACAGTACCTACCTCAATATTATATAAAGTGCTCAGCATATTGCCCATAGTGGGTGCTTAATAAATGTTAGCTATTCTTTATTAAATGAATTCTTGAATCTTGGTGAGACTTGACCCCAGATCTGTTTGATTTTAAGTAGTATATGTGCAATGATAGCTTAACAGTGTTACATTTTATGTTTTCCAACTTTAGTGTCCTTAGCTTTTGAAAGAACTTAAATGCTTAGTCAAAATAGTGAAAGTTTCCTCTTCTAGAGTATAGATAGAATTTTGAAAATCATGTGTTCAGAAACAGATATTTGGTGAGTTCTTACTATAAGCAATATATTTTTGGTTATACTCAGAAGCTTAATCACTGTCTTGAAAAGTACTCAGTATAGCCTGTGATAATTTCCCAAAAATGTAACAGAAAATTAGAACTGTGGAGCTTCCTATGACTAATACCACCGGGAAGAGTGGATGACTAAACCATAGACTATATCTGTTAAGAAATGTTTGCCCTTCACTCTAGGAATTGATAATTCTTTCAAGTTTAAACTTCAGCAGTTGATTGGAGGCCTGACTGGGTAAGATTTAATTTGTGGGAGGTTTTTTTTTTTGTATGTATGCCTTGGTACCTTTTGTTCTTGTGATTTAAGGCTTTGTGGAAGTTTAAAAATAAAATAGGATAGTTTTAATGAAGGGCCAGAGTAATAAAGGCAATTGGTGGACTTATTCATGAAAGTAAGTTAGTTTTGTTTGTTTTCACTATTGTGCAAGTTTTATTGAACACATGATCACTGTTAAGTTATGGTTTCTGTAAGACAGGTGAGTTCAGTGACTATCAAAGAACAGAGAGAATAATCTGAAAGAGCAGTTTCAGATTATTGAAATAAAATGATTTGTTCTGATCAATTATAAAAGGACCTGAAATGTATATACCACTTTCACTAATAATAGTTAATAAAACCTCTTAAGCGGTGTTTAACTGGTTCATGATTGGAAAGGCAGGTGAGGAGATTAGGAAATAAGCTGCAAAAGTAGGGCAGGCTTGTTGGCTTAAAATAGGAATGAAAGCAGGGTTATTTGCAGTGAACAGAGACAGCTATTTAGGTAAATCCTAGTGTCCCATGAGGATAAGACCACACAATAATCTAAAAATAATAGCTTAAAGGCCAGTAACTTTTAAGGTTTATCTCCTATACTTTCTACAGGATTAACATGGTTGTCACCAATGTGGTCTTTCTCTTTAATGCAGTTCTGCATCAGATGTTAGGCATATGAAAATATGTATCATTTATGTAGTAGATGTATATTAAAGCAGTGTATTGAATTGAATTTGACCATGAAAAGGCTGCAGAATTTCTTCAGTGTACTGTAGGAACTTAGTTTTAAAAATTTATTAAATTTTTATTTTGATAATTTTAGATTTACAGGATGTTGCAAAGAAATGTACAGGAAAGTCATACACCCTTCCCTAGGTCTCTCCCACAGTGTCAATATCCCACACTGCCAAAGTACTATACCAAAATTGAGATATTGACATTGGCACGATCCAGAGAGCTTATTCAAGTTTCACCAGTTATACATGGACTTGTGTGTGTGTGTGTGTGTGTGTGTGTGTGTGTGTGTAGCTGTATGCAATTTCACATGTTTATAGCTACAACCACAATCAAGATACTCAACTGAATCACCACCACAAGACTCTTGTGTTACTACCCTTTTGTTGCCACACCTGTCCCCTTCAGAAACTCATTTTTACAGTTTGGTTATTGTCTTGAATCATATATAAACTTGATTTGATTAGGGTTTTTGCTTCTGAGTTGAAAGCACTTGTACAATAGATTTCCCCCCCCCCCACAATCCGAATAATCTAACAGAAACTGTCTCAGAGCAAAAACTAGATTAAAATGTGTTGGCAATTTGGAAGTGCTGAAAACTTTCTTGGATAAATATATAAAGGCTTAGAATGATGATTCTGAACTCTGGTTACCAAACAGAATCACCTGTGGAGCTTAAAAAAAATGAAGGAAATATGGGTACCTTGGCCTCATTCCAGATAAATCTGGCAAGCAGTGTTGAATATAAAACGCAGGTTACAAAAGGATACACAGTATGATACCACATATATAAAAATTTTAAATATATTGTGTATAAATATATTTAAGCAAAATTATATATATATATAAAGAAATTGACATTGGGAAGGATACACAAGTACTTAACAGTACTGATTACCCATGGGATGATGGAAAAGGATGGAGGCTGTCTTCAATTATAATTGTAACATTCTAGTTCTTTAAAAATATTTGAAAAGATATGGCAGACTTAATATTTTAAACCTACATGGTAGGTACATGGGTGTTCATAGTATTCGTATTATTTCCTACCATTTTATGTAAAATTATTTATTTAAACTATTCATTAAAAATATGTATAAAGTGTTAGTCGTTCAGTCATATCTGACTCTTTGTGACTCCATGGACTTACTAGCCCACAGGCTTCTCTGTCCATGGGATTCTGCAAGCAAGAGTACTGGAGTGGGTAGCCATTCCCTTCTCCAGGGGATCTTTCCAACCCAGAGAGCAAATCTGGGTCTACCTGCAGTATATTACATCTGTGTTTCGAATTTCCTCTTTCCTCCCTTTTAGTGTACCTTCTGTTTATTTTATTTTGGTGCCAAGAGTGGAAATAAGTACCTAAAAATGAGGATTGAGAAAGTAGCTTTGGAACTTAAAGAAGACCCAGACTTTCAGCTCAAGTTTCAACTTTCTAATGCCCTTCCCCGATATCTATAGCCATGTACTGATAATCCCCTCTGTAGTCTTCCATATAGCTAATACTTCTAATACAGTATATTGCTTAACTGTTCTGTGTTGACATTACATCTTATTTTTTGATGTAATGTTGACATTACATTAATTATTTTGTCTACTTAAATAGAACATAAATTTCTTTAAGGTAGGCTCATGTGTTAAAGTTATATAATCTATACTTTACCTTCTAGACTGTATGAGTATGTAGTAGATGCTCAATAAATACTGAATTATTTAACTTAGACTATAATTATCTCCCTAGTATTTTCTACTTTAACCCAAAGAACCTTTTCAGTTTTTTGTCTCCTATAGATTTCAGAACTTCAGGTTAATAATCATTATTAAATAGGATTTTAGGAAGGCCAGCTATAGGAACTTAGATCTCTTCAGTTACCAAGTGTTTTATTTTTCAGTTAGTAACATTGTATAACTATGAATTCTGTAAAATCTCAAATTGTGTCAAATCCTGGATTGTATAAAATTCTTTTGCTTTCTTGAGTGTATCTTGCATATGAATTTATTTATTGTGTGTTATGTCTATGTAGTACTTATTTAAACTTAAATTTTAGTGGCTTCTCAGATTATTTATATTCTAACCTTTTTTTTACTTGGACTTATGTATGAAGAAAAACTGTTAGAGATTATTTGATGAAGCACTTTAGCAAAGGACTTCCCTGATAGCTCAGTTGGTAAAGAATCCTCCTGCAGTGCAGGAGACCCAGTTCAATTCCTGGGTCCAGAAGATCTGCTGGAGAAGGGATAGGCTACCCACTTCAGTTGTTGGGCTTCCCTGTGGCTCAGCTGGTAAAGAATCTGCCTGCAATGTGGGAGACCTGGATTTCGTTCCCTGGGTTGGGAAGATCCCCTGGAGAAGAGAAGGGCTACCCACTCCAGTATTGTGGCCTGGAGAATTCCATGGACTATATAGTCCATGGGGTCGCAAAGAGTCAGACACGACTGAATGACTTGCACTATAGCAAAGGAACTTAGTCTCTGAAATCAATAAACCTGAAATCAAATTCCAGCTCCTCCAGTTACTAGTTGTGAGATTTTGGACAAAGTTTCTAACTTCCCTGAACCTTGGTTTTTACATTTGTCAAGTGGGTATAATAATACCTAATAGAGTGTTACTAGGCTAGGTGAGACTATGAATGTAAAGCCCTCAGCATAATGGCTGTTATGTAGTTAGCAGACAACAATAAACATTATGATCACTATTATTTTGTGACTCTATAGTTAAGAAAGTTGAAATCTGAAACCTATACTGAAAAGCTTTTTTGGATACTTTTGACGTCCTAGCACAATATAAATTCAGCATCAAAGATTGTAGCTAACTTATATTAGCAAATTTAATGCACTAACAAAAAGAATAACATTATTATCAAGTAGGATTTATTTCAGTAATGCAAAGTTGTGTTAACATTTGAAAATCAATGAATATAATCTACATATTAATAGAATAAAGGAGAAAACACATAGGATTACTTCAGTAAATTCAGAAAAACTGTTTGAAAAAATTCAACACCCCCTTCATGATTTAAACAAACATACTTCTAGAAATACTAAAGGAAATCAACCCTGAATATTCACTGGAAGGACTGATGTTAAAGCTGAAGCTCTAGTACTCTGGCCACCTGAGGTGAAGAACTGACTCACTGGAAAAGACCCTGATACTGGCAAAGATTGAGGGCAGGAGAAGGAAGTGCAGTGGATGAGACAGTTAGATATCATCACTGACTCAATGGACATAAACTTGAGCGAACTCCAGTAGACAGTGGAGGACAGGGAAGCCTGGCATGTTGTGTATATATATATATATATATATATATATATATATTCTTTTCTATTATGGTTTATTACAAGATTTTGAGTATAGTTCCCTGTGCTCTACAGTGGGTCCTTATTTATCTATTTTATGCATAATCATTTGTATCTGCTAATTCCAGACTCCTAATTTACCCCTTCTTTCCCCCTTTTGTAACCCTAAATTTATTTTGTATGCTTGTGAGTCTGTTTCTGTTTTGTAAATCAATTAATTTGTATCATATTTTAGATTATACATGTCAGTGACACCATATAATATTTGTCTCTTTCTTTCAGACTTCACTTAGTATGATTGTCTTTAGGCCCATGCATGTTTGCTGCAAATGGCATTATTTTATTCTTTTTTATAACTGAGTAGTATTCCTCTGTGTGTGTGTGTGTGTGTGTGTGTGTGTGCGCGTGCGCGCGTGCACATGTGCACCATATCTTTAGCCATTCATCTGTTGATGGACATTTAGTTTGCTTCCATGACTTGGCTATTGTAAATAGTAAGCAAACTGATTTTAAAAAGGAAGAACAAGCTTGAAGGACTCAGACTACTGATTTCAAGTCTCACTATAAAGCTACAGTAATCAAGACAGCGAGGTAAAGGTGAAAAGGACAGACAGATAGATAAATGGAAAGGAGCAGAGTCCAGAAATAGACGTACACATAAATGGTCACTTGATTTTTTGATAAAGCAATTCAGCACTGAAAACAAAAAGTTTACAACAAATGGTGTTGGGACAACTGGCTATCCATATGGAGAAAAGTAAAATCTGACACGTAGCCTATGCAAAACTTATTTAATAATGGATCATAGACCTAAATGTAAAAGCGAAATGTTACCATTTTTGTAAACTTGAGAGAAATATCAATAACCTCAGATACGGAGGTGACACCACCCTTACGGCAGAAAGTGAAGAATTAAAGAGCCTCTTAATGAAAGAAGGTGAAAGAGGAGAGTGAAAAAGTTGGCTTAAAACTCAACATTCAGAAAACTAAGATCATGGCACCTAGCCCCATTAGTTCAGTTCAGTTCAGTTCAGTTGCTCAGTCGTGTCTGACTCTTTGTGACCCCATGAACCACAACACGCCAGGCCTGCTTGTCCATCACCAACTCCTGGAGTTTACCCAGACTCATATCCATTGAGTCGATGATACCATCTAACCATCTCATCCTCTGTCATCCCCTTCTCCTCCTGCCTTCAATCTTTCCCAACATCAGGGTCTTTTCAAATGAGTCAGCTCTTCACATCAGGTGGCCAAAGTATTGGAGTTTCAGCTTCAATATCAGTCCTTCCAGTGAACACCCAGGACTGATCTCCTTCAGGATGGACTGGTTGGATATCCTTGCAGTCCAGGGCACTCTCAAGAGTCTTCTCCAACACCACAGCTCAAAAGGATCAATTCTTCAGTGCTCAGCTTTCTTTATAGTCCAACTCTCACATCCATATGTGACTATTGGGAAAAACCATAGCCTTGACTATACAGACCTTCACTGGCAAAGTAATGCTATCTAGGTTGGTCATAAGTTTCCTTCCAAGGAGTAAGCGTCTTTTAATTTCATGGCTGCAATCACCATCTGCAGTGATTTTTGAAGCTCCCAAAAATAAAGTCAGCCACTGTTTCCACTATTTCCCCATCTATTTCCCATGAAGTGATGGGACTGGATGCCATGATCTTAGTTTTCTGAATGTTGAGCTTTAAGCCAACTTTTTCACTCTCCTCTTTCACTTTCATCAAGAAGCTCTTTAGTTCTTCACTTTCTGCCATAAGGTTGGTGTCATCTGCATATCTGAGGTTATCGATATTTCTCCCAGCAATCTTGATTCCAACTTGTGCTTCCTCCAGCCCAGTGTTTCTCATGATGTACTCTGCATATAAGTTAAATAAACAGGGTGACAATATACAGCCTTGACATACTCCTTTTCCTACTGGGAACCAATCTGTTGTTCCATGTTCAGTTCTAACTGTTGCTTCCTCATTTCATGGCAAATAGATGGGGAAATAATGGAAAAAGTAACAGACTTCATTTTGGGGGGCTCCAAAATCACTGCAGATGGTAACTGCAGTCATGAAATTAAAAGACACTTGTTCCTTGGAAGAAAAGTTATGACCAACCAGGACAGCATTAAAAGCAGAGACATTACTTTGCCAACAAAGGTCCATCTAGTCAAAGCTATGGTTTTTCCAGTAGTCACATATGGTTGTGAAAGTTGGATCACAAAGAAAGCTGAGTGCTGAAGAATTGATGCTTTTGAACTATGGTGTTGGAGAAGACTCTTGAGAGTCCCTTGGAGTGCAAGGAAATCCAACCAGTCCATCCTAAAGGAAATCAGTCCTGAATATTCATTGGAAGGACTGATGCTGAAGCTGAAACTCCAATACTTTGGCCACCTGACGCAAAGAACTGTCTCACTGGAGTAGACCCTGATGCTAGGAAAATTTGAAGGCGGGAGGAGAAGTGGACGACTAGATGAGATGGTTGGATGGCATCACCAACTTGATGCACATGAATTTAAGTAAGCTCCAGGAAGTTGGTGATGGACAGGGAAGCTTGGCTTGCTGCAGTCCATGGGGTCACAACGAGTCAGACACAACTGAGCGACTGAACTGAAAAGAAAACCTAAATCTTTGTGACCCTGGGGTAGACAAAGTTTTCTGAAGTCCCAAAAAGCAAGAACTATAAAAACTGATAATTGAACTTCATCAAAATTAAAATCTTTTGTTCTTCTAAATATGTTTTTTTTGAGAGAATGAAAAGACAAGCCTTAGACTGGGAGAAAATATTCACACTAAGTATGTCTTACAAAGGACTTTTATTAAGAGTATATAAAGAACTTAACAACTCACTGATAAGCCAACCAGCAAAATTTTTAAATGGACATGATTTGAACAGACAAGTCACAAATGAAGATACATAAATAACCAGTAGCAGTCAAGAAAATATTTGATATCATTAGCTATTAAAGAAGTGCAAATTAAAACCACAATGAACTATCACTACACACTGATTAGAATGGCTGAAATTGAAGGGACAACTATCAAGTTTTAACAAGGATGTGGAGTGACAAATTCTCAGGCACTATTGGTGGGAATGTAAAGTTATAAAAGTCCTTGGGGAAAATTGCTTGACAGTCTCTTCATATGTTAATTATATACCTATCTTACGTCTCGGCACTCCACCCCTAGGTATTTACCCAAGAGTAATGAAAATAAGATTTGTACACAAATGTTTATAGCAGCTTTAGTCACAATAGCCCAAACCAGGAAATATTCAATGGGTAAATGAATGACCTCATGATAAATCTTCGCAGTGGAGTACTAGTCAGCAATAAAAAGATACAAGCTACTGATACATGCAGCAGCACAGGTGAATCACAAAACCACTCTGTTGATGAAAAATACCAGACACAAAAAAACTATATGCTGGACTGTTCCAGTCATATAAAACTAAAAAGTGCAAAAGTCGTCTGTAGTGACAGAAAGTAGATCAGTCGTTGCCTGGTGCTGGGAGGCAGAGGAGAGGGTCTCTCAAATGAAGTGGAAATGTTTTGTATTTTGATTGTGGTTGTGGTTTGACAAACAGACGTGTCATATTTTATCGAATTGTGCACATTAGTGGATACAGTTTACTGTTCCTAAATACACCTCAATAAAGCTTATTTTTTAAAAAGAAGTTAAGGGAGCTATACCCTAAAATTAATCCAGGATTTGGTGCAGATGACTTACTTTGGCTAAGATGAGTTTGCAGGTTGATAGGCTACTGCAGAAATGAATTGAAAACCTGAAAGAAGGAAATAAGTAGAGACTCCTTGTGAACTAAGGGGATTAATAGTTTGCTTTAGAAGCATACAATTTACTTTGAAATACTGCCTGGAGCTGAAATGCCTCCTTTTCAAAGTACGCTTCAGAGGGAAAGTATTTGCACTATATGACTAGCTTTAATCCATGGGTGTATTCTTAGTTTATTTTTTATACTTATTAAAGAGCAGCAAATCATTCAGAAGGACAGAATAAAAATGAGCAAAGGAGATGTTTATAGATAATTTATGAATAAATAAATTCAAATGACCAGTGAGCATATGAGGTGATAGATGTATGAACAAAGATATTTGTTGCCACATTACTCATGATAGGAGAAATTAACTATAAGAATAGCTGCAATGTTTAATAATAGCAGATTGGTTAGGTGAATTACGATGCAAACTTTGAGAATTCTATTGTAGAAGAATTTTTGTTGGTGTGAGAAGATTTTAGTAGTTTAATACAAAATTCAAAAAACAGGTTACAAGAGGAGGATTCTACAATATTTTCCAAGAGACAGATTATAGGATTGTATAGTACAGCTGGTTATAAAATAAGATATTTAACTATTAAAAATAGTAAGATCTACACTGGAATTTTAACAGTAGTTATCTTTGGTTGGTGGCATTCTAACAGATTTGGTTTTGTGGGAGTTATTGTTTTCTGTGATCTTTAGTTTTTTAAAAATTCTTTTTTAAATGGAAGTTTGGGGATTTCCCTTGTGGTTCAGTGGTTGGGAATCCACCTTGCAGGGGACATGGGTTTGATCCTTGATTGGGTAACTGGGATCCCACATGCCATGGAGCAACTAAGCCCACCCACCACAACTAGAGAATCTATGTGCTGTAATAAAAAGTCCCACATGACGAAAGGAAGATGCTGTGTCCCACAGCTAAGACCTGATGCAGTCAAATAAATAGATGAATAAATAAGTATTTAAAAAAATTTGAAGTATACTGGATATATAATATTTTGTTAGTTTCAGGTGTATCACTGGGTAATTCAGTTGTATAATATATATATTTTATACTGTTTTCCACTATAAGTTATTACAAGATACAGTTCCCTGTGTTATACAATGAATCTTTTGTTTTATATACAGTAATTTGTATATGTTGTTAAAAATTATTTTGCATTGAGTATATAGTTTCTTTGATGTGATTTGAAGATAAGCAGAGGATTTAACATTGATACTGTAGTATTCATTATGCTATACTTTCTGTTTTTGCAAATTCTTTGAGAATTTCAAAAAAGTTTTACAATAGCTTGAATATCTTCACTTTATTTACAGTGTGAACCTTGATATTTATCAAGCATAGCTCCACTTATGAGGCTATTTATTGGCAGTCATTAAGTTTGATTTTAACAAACACGAAATGTAATAAAGTTTTGTTCACAGTAGATGCAAAGCAAATTATCACCTCTAACTGCTGGCTGATTTAGATTTGTTAATAGTTTCACAATAAGAAGAGGTTTTGAATTTGGACACCAAGATCTATTGGTGATGTATTGATGATCCATTAATGGTCAGTAATCTTTGGGAATTTCCTGGCAGTCCAGTGGTTAGGACTCAACACTTTCACTGCCTAGGCCTGGGTTCAATCTCTGGTAGGGGAACTAAGATCCCTCAAGCTTTGCAGCATGGCCAAAAAAACCCAAAAAGCATTCTTTCTAGCCTTGTAGAAACAGGTGGTGAATTTGCCTCTCTGACATCCAGCAATACTCTTTGATTCCTAGATGAGTTACAGCCAAATTAGATATTGGTAGTGTTACCATTGGCTTGATTAATTTGTAATAGAGTTATGTACATTTTGAATAAGTAATACAATCTGTTGTTGTTGTTAAGTTGCTCAATCATGTCTGACTCTTTGTGACTCCATGGACTGCAGCATCCCAGGCTTCCCTATCCTTCACCAAGTCCTGGAGCTTGCTCAAACTCATGTCCATTGAGTCAATGATGCCATCCAACCATCTTGTCCACTGTTGTCCTCTTCTCATCCTGCCTTCAATCTTTCCCAGCATCAAGATCTTTTCTAATGAGGCTCTTGGCATCAGGTGGCCAAAGTATTGGAGCTTCAGCCAGCATCAGTCCTTCAAATGAATATTTAGGACTGATTTCCTTTAGGATTGACTGGTTTGATCTCTTTGCTATCCAGGGGACTCTCAAGAGTCTTCTCCAACACCACAGTTCAAAAGCATCAATTCTTCGGCACTCAGCTTTCTTTTTGGTCCAACTCTCACATTGATATATGACTATTGGAAAAACCGTAGCTTTGACTAGACGGACCTTTGTTGGCAAAGTAATGTCTGCTTTTAATATGCTGTCCTGGTTAGTCATAGCTTCTCTTCCAAGGAGCAAGCGTCTTTTAATTTCATGATTACAGTCACCATCTACAGTGATTTTGGAGCTCAAGAAAATGAAGTCTGTTACTGTTTCCATTATTTCCCCATCTATTTGCCATGAAGTGATGGGACCAGATGCCATGATCTTAGTTTTTTGGATGTTGAGTTTTAAGCTAGCTTTTTCACTCTCCTCTTTCACTTTCATCAAGAGGCTCTTTAGTTCCTCTTTGCTTTCTGCCATAAGGGTGGTGTCATCTGCATATCTGAGGTTTTTGATATTTCTCTTGGCAATCTTAATTCCAGCTTGTGCTTCATCCAGGCCGGCATTTTGCATGATATACTCTGCATATAAGTTAAATAAGCAGGGTGACAATATACAGCCTTGACGTACTCCTTTCCCAATTTGGAACCAGTCTGTTGTTCTATGTCCAGTTCTAACTGTTGCTTCTTGACCTGCATACACATTTCTCAAGGGCAGGTATGGTGGTCTGGTACTCCCATCTCTTGAAGAATTTTCCACAGTTTATTGTGATCCACACAGTCAAAGGCTTTAGCATGTCAATGAAACAGTAGATGTTTTTCTGAAATTGTCTTGCTTTTTCTATGATCCAACAGATGTTGGGCAATTTGATCTCTGGCTCCTCTGCCTTTTCTAAATCCAGCTTGAACATCTGGAAGTTCTTCATTCACGTACTGTTGAAGCCTAGCTTGGACAGTTTTGAGCATTAGTTTACTAGCATGTGAGATGAGTGCAATTGTGATAGTTCGAACATTCTTTGGCATTGCCCTTCTTTGAGATTAGAATGAAAAGTGGCCTTTTCCAGTCCTGTGACCACTGCTGAGTTTTCCATATCTGCTGGCATATTGAGTACAACACTTTAACAGCATCATCTTTTAGGATTTGAAATAGCTCAGCTAGAATTCCATCACCTCTACTAGCTTTGCTCGTAGTGATGCTTCCAAGGCCTACTTGACTTTGCACTCCAAGATGTCTGTCTCTAGGTGAGTAATACAATAATATGGTATAAACTTTAAAAGGTGGGTAACAAAAATCTTCTTTCTATCCCTGATCCTAGGCCACCAGTTCCCTGTTCTGGGGAAGTTAAAGCCTGTCACCAGAGACCACCAGGAGCACATCTGTATCTTATTAAAATGAAGTTACACTTAGCTTGTTGCAACAAGGAATAACATATACTAGAATAACTGGTGGAGCATCTCAGAAGGAGGGAGTTAGAAAGGAAGATACACACGATTTTCAGAGCGGAGATTGGTCATAGAGTGAATTTAGGGTGGAAGTTAGTAGTCTGGGCAGGGACTGGCTACACTATGTGATTTAGTTGACTTGCTGGAATGGTCAGTGATTTTATCTTTAGTACACTTGAGTCCCCGAGGTGTTTTTGTCAGATTAGTTTCTTTGTAGTACTGGAACATACATAATGAGCTAATGCCAAAAAAAAAAAAAAAGAGCTTAGATAGTCTATAATGCACATTGTGGTTTGATTTGTTTCACTTTTTCCGACTTTTAAGTCAGTGTTTTTTCTGAGAGTTTGGGAACAATTTGTGGTTTCTGTTTCAATTTTCACTGTTTGCTTCTGATCATTTTTCAACTAAACCGGAGGATTTACCATTTAGGAGTGATCCAGTCAAGATCTGTGCCATTGTTAAGAGAGGTTGTGAGTATTTATCAAGATTTTGATGGTAGTAATTCTGACTTCTGTAAACACCAGGCCGTTTTGTTCTTTTCCTTAGATGATTTTTTTAAGTTTATTTTATTAGAATATAATTGCTTTACAATGTTGTCTTAGTTTTTGCTGTACAACATCTTGAATCAGCTATATATATACATATATTCCCTCCCCCTGGGGCCTCCCTCCCATCCCCCCCATCCCACCCCTCTAGGTCAGTTGATTGTTTTTTGAGTCACCGGGCATGATAATGATTGAATGCATTATTTAAGACTCTGGAGACCACACACATGGCATTTGTAACAGACAAAACTTATCTATCTGGATCTTCCTATGGTAACCAAGTCATTTTTTCCTCTTTAATTTGGATATGGATTATTTACCTTTGCTAGTGTCTGAGGAATTAGTCCTTCATTTGTTGATTATCAAGGATAAAGGTCTTGGTAGTACTAAGAATAAAGGGCAGGGTGTTTACTGACAGTCTAGAATCTTGAGACAGAAGAAAATAGCCAAGAGAATAAAGGGCAAAATCATGGAATGTGCATGATAATCAGTGGCTTCTGGTATCTGAGAGATTGTGTTCTGTTGATTTTGGACATAAATGATCTGTTCACATTGTCTCCTGCTTTTGGACCAAAACAGTTCTGGAAATCCCAACTCAGACACAGTGTCTGGCCATAGCAGTGATGTCAGCAGCACACAGTTAATTTGTTCCATGTAGTGTTAATAGTTACAAGTACACGATGTATACCTTTACCAAAGTTCTTTTGACATGTCTCCCCAAGGTTAACTGTTGATCTTTAGATTATAGCTGGAACTTCAGGTGAATGTAAGGAAGAAGCAGAAACTCCTTGAAGGTGTTGAGTCTACAGGCTTTATTTATTCATTTAACTTATTATATTAACCATTAACCAGCCTTATCAGAATGGAAGAGAGTGGAATCTTCCATTAAAGTACATAATCAGTTTCATAAAGAGTCAGTCATTGAGTATTCTGAAAGTAAGAATATGTCTTGAACAGAGAGGATATTGACACATATCCATGCCTTTTGATTTATCCTATAAAATGTGTGAGGAATATCACCAATACAAGCTTATTTAAACCTAGAGATAAATCTTTTGTAGGTAGCTATTGTGTCACTCTTTGTATGTAAATGTATCTTTAACCCGAAAGGTATACAAACATTGAAGCATATCTACTTTAACACATTTTAAATTAACACATCATTAACTTAGGAAGGCTGGAGGCTGAACTCTTTTCATTTGTCAGATTTTTTTTTTCTTTTTACTCCATTTTAATAAAGCAAAGAGCTCTCACAATAGTTTTGAGTTAATTAAAAATTGGAGAAAGCCAAACAGAGCTAATAATTTCTGTTAATCCTTTAAAAATATTTTAATAAGGTAAAGGATCAAATCTTTGTGTAACCTAATGGTCTTTTAATTGGTTAGACCCAAAGGTATAGTAGGAGTAAGAGACATCTTTACAGTTTTATTGTTCTGAATTTGGAGAAGAACAAAATCAAAGAGAATTGTTACGTGACAAAATACTAGTTGTGACTATCCAAAGGTAAGAAGTAGTTAAATTAAAGGCAGTATATTTAAAAATACAGCAATAAGTGACACTGTTTATTCGGAATATCAACTTTTTTCTAAAAGTAAAGAATGTTAAAAAAAAAAAAAAGAAGACTTACAAGTTTGTTAAAAGTAAAAAAGCACAGAATTAACAGTACACTTTGATTTAAGGATTTAAGGAATGTCTTCTCTCGGCACAGAATAACTTTACTCTTTTAACAGAAAGAGAATCAAATTCTAGTTTTCCTCTATTTATTACTCATGAAAGGATTTACATTAAAAGGATTTATAAGCCTTTATTCCTAATGATAAACCCCTCATGTTTGACCAGTTTTGTCACAAATTTTGATGTATTTTCTTTCTCTCCTCAAAGGTTGTTTTATTTTTGTACAAACCCAGACAAATAAAATATACCACTTCTCAGACTTTCTACCTTTATTAAGGTCTACTGTCTAATTTATCTTTAGCTATACTCTGTCACTTTTTGACACAACCAGAAATTTCTGCCCCCCTCAGCTTTATTGAGATATAATTGACATATATCATTTCGTGAGTTTAAGGTGTACAATATGTTGATTTGATATACTTATATAGTGCAAAATGATTATTTACCATAATGGTGTTAGCTGACAACATATAAACACAGTATGATTACCATATCTTTTTTGTGGTGAGACAGACATTTCTTATTTTAAAACAAAATTATTCTCTTTATTTCTTGATAACCAAAAACATATCTGATACTATGCGTTCACATTTCTGTGTCTTTACATACATTCTTTTACATTCCTTCAAAATCAATAACAAAAGACATTATTAAGAGTTAAAAGTTGAATGAGAAGGGAATTGTGAGGATATTAGAAATGAGTAATCTTATAACTTAGAGTTACAAATTGAAAGGGCTTTTATTGCCTATGGATTAATTGGTCTCTAAATCCTCTTTAGGGTAATGCCAATTAGTCTTTTCCAGGTTTTGTATCTCTTGCCTGTGTGAGTGCTAAGTCACTTCAGTTGTGTCCAACTTTTTTCGACCCCATGGACTGTAGCCTGCCAGGCTCCTCTGTCCATGGTGTTCTCCAGGCAAGAATGCTGTAATGAGTTGCTGTGACCTCCTCCAGGAGATCTTGCCAACCCAGGGATCAAACCCAGGTCTCCCACATTGCAGTCGGATTCTTTACTGCCTGAGCCACCAGGGAAGCCTTATATCTCCTAGATGCATCAAAATAGGGACTAGTTGATAGAGATCAGGGATATTTACACAAGCCTGATTCCTTCAGTAAATGTTCTTTATTCCTGGCATTTGGGAATTCTTTCAGGGAGCCAGTTTTAGAATTTGAATTGCATTTGGAAGTCTCATATTAAAGAATGCAGAGCATTGGGTGTTCAGAATTTCATTTTCTATTGTTTGAAGGTGCCTCTCAAATAATTTTGTTCATGTTAGAAGTTCCCCAAGATCCCATTTGTATTTCAGAATTTTTCCTTGGTGAAATTATGCCATTTATTGAGTATATTCATAATCTGAAAATATAAAGGAAGCAGATAGAAGAGGCACAGAGGAGACAAAGGCTCAGACTGAAAAACCTCAGTGTGATCTGCAGCAATTATTAAGAACGGCATTTTTGCAACCACATGTCTCTGGAAGACACGAAATGACACCAGAGATCAACTGTTACCAACTGAGGGCCAGTCAGAACCTCAGCTCCAGGTAGATAGAACTAAATAAAACACTTCTCAGGATTTTAAGGACTGAGGATGATCCTTAGGAAGCTTTAGAAAAATTGACCTAGTGCAGAGTTGGTTTAAAGACACTCATCTAATGAGACCTTTCAGATTTGTCAGAGGCTGTCTGAACCAGCGTTTGGGACTGGCTGGAGGATACCCTTCTTAGGTCCTTGTCTGTCCTCTGCGTATGTACTTCCTTGTAGATGAATGACACTCAAGATACTGAACAAACAGACAGGTGATGGAAATGCTGTTAATTAGGTAGAAGCCACATTTTGCTCCCAAACAGTACAATCTGATAAGACTGAAAGAGGACCTACATATCACCTTGACCATGAGTGCTCCACAAGATTATCAGAGCTCAGGCAACCCACTCCTGTAGTCAGGTGGCCCTGAACAGGTGGTTTATCAAGTGGCCTCATGAGTGCATACGTTACAGAGCCATGGATCTACCCAGAAACAAGGTCAGCTGAAGGATTCCTTTATAAAGAAACAAAGTTAGGTTTGGGAAGATCCCCTGGAGAAGGAAAATGGCAAACCACTCTAGTATTCTTGCCTGAAAGATTCCATGGACACAAAGAGCCTGGCGGGCTGCAGTCCACAGGGTCGCAGAGTCAGACACGACTAAGCAGCTGAACACATACACACAGAACAAGAGAGAACCAGAGGGGGACTTTCTCTGAGGCACTTAGGAAGGCTACTCACAGATACTATTGTTAGATGAGAGACTGTTGTTGGAGTTTTAGGGTGGAAGTTTGTAATCTGGGCAAGAGCTAGTTAGAATCTGTAAACTTGATATGTTGCTGGAACTCATAAGTTCTAGTGTTAGATCAGATCTGGTATCTATGCAGAGTTACTGTTAAATTACTTTGCCTGAGGTCTTATCTTGAAACATACAGATCTGAAACATCTAGTGTGAGAAAGTTGGAGCTCAGATACTCTGTGATGTATGTTGTGGTTTGGTTTGGCTCATGTTATCTGTCCTATGAGTCATAGTACAATTATAAGTTGGGACTTCTGTTTCGATTCTGAGAGGTATCTGGTGTTAGTTTCTTGTGTGTATAAAAGTGTGTTTGTGATTGTTGAACAGTCTAAGGAAAAAACTTTGACTTCAAGAATTCAGTATTAGTTTCCCACTGCTGGGTAACAAATTATCACAAACTTAGTGGCTTAAAACTGATTTTTTAGCTCGTAGTTGTGTGGCTCAGAGGTACATTTGTGACATAGACTTCTCTGCTCAACAGCTCAAAGGCTGAAATCAAAGTGCCCATCAGCCTCAGTTTACATGTGGAGGCTCGGGGAAGAATCTGATCATTAGCATGTTCAGGTTATTGGTAGTTCCTTGTGGTGGTAGGAATGAAGTCTTTATTTTTATCTGGGGGCCTCTCCTAGCTCCTAGAGGCTGCCTTCATTCCTTGCTCCATGGCCACCTCTGTCTCCAGGCTAACGACGGAGAACTTACACTTCAAATCCCTTTCATGCTTCAGATCTCTCAACTCCTATGTCTAACCTCTAGATCCAGATATAAAAGTCTCCTGCTCTTAGGTTGGGTGTACCTGGACAATCTCCCTATTTTAAGGTCATCTGATATGGGACCTTACTTATGCTTGCAGACTTCCTTCCTTCCAGAAGTACCTATATTGTGGTTTGATGGAGTAACTGGGAGAAGGTATGTGTATACCATGGGCCAGGCATCTTGAGGGGTCTGTCTCTCACTCACCACAGTGCCTTTGTGTGTTTTGAAGCATAAGCCGCAGAGTTTCCTCTTTGTCGTCAACTCTTGGTCATATATAGGTGTAACTTAAATTTGACATTGAATTTTTTAATGTTGCTGGTAAGAGTCAGTTTAGGGTACAGCTCTGCTGATTTGAGAAAAGTCTTATTTATGTATGAAACTGATTAGCATAGGGAAAGTTATTGTCAATGAGATTGCCTTTTTTTGCCTTTGGCATCTCTTATTTTTCTTTTAATAAATTTTTAAAATAAAAACTTGGAAAAATGTAGGGCAAAGCAGATAGGGGAAAAAAGGCGTCTGTAGTCCAAACACGTACTTTCATCCTATTCTTCCAATTTTTATTGTTCACTAAAAAGAATATCAGTATGACCATGTAGTGTACAAAATAAGTATATGCTAACTTCTTATATACATTTTTTCTGATTATAGAAGTGATACAGGGTAATTGGAGAAAGTTTGAAAAATAGGCAGGCTGAAAGAATAAGATAATTTGGAATCTTGTTACCTAGCACCAATAATTGGGTATATTTCTTTACTGGCTTTTCTAATGCATTCAGTTCAGTTTAATCACTCAGTCATGTCCGACTCTTTGTGACCTAATGAACCACAGCACACCAGGCCTCCCTGTCCATCACCAACTCCCAGAGTCCATCCAGACCAATGGCCATCGAGTCAGTGATGCCATCCAGCCATCTCATCCTCTGTTGTCCCCTTCTCCTCCTGCTCCCAATCTTTCCCAGCATTAGGGTCTTTTCAAATGAGTCAGCTCTTCACATGAGGTGGCCAAAGTATTGGCGTTTCAGCTTCAGCATCAGTCCTTCCAACAAACACCCAGGACTGATCTCCTTTAGGATGCACTGATTGGATCTCCTTGCAGTCCAGGGTACTCTCAAGAGTCTTCTCCAACACCACAGTTCAAAAGCATCAATTCTTCAGCACTCAACTTTCTTGATAGTCCAACTCTCACATCCATACATGACTACTGGAAAAATCATAGTCTTAACTACTCGAACCTTTGTTGGCAAAGTAATGTCTCTGCTTTTTACTATGCTGTCTAGGTTAGTCATAACTTTCCTTCCAAGGAGTAAGCGTCTTTTAATTTCATGACTGCAGTCATCATCTGCAGCGATTTTGGAGCCCCCAAAAATAAAGTCAGCCACTGTTTCCACTGTTTCCCCATCTATTTGCCATGAAGTGATGGGACCGGATGCCATGATCTTAGTTTTCTGAATGCTGAGCTTTAAGCCAACTTTTTCACTCTCCTCTTTCACTTTCATCAAGGGGCTCTTTAGTTCTTCTTCACTTTCTGCCATAAAGGTAGTGTCATCTGCATATTTGAGGTTATCAATATTTCTCCCAGCAATCTTGATTCCAGCTTGTGCTTCTTCCAGCCCAGAAGAAGCTTGTGTTTCTCGTGGCATACTCTGCATGTAAGTTAAATAAGCAGGGTGACAATATACAGCCTTGACGTCCTCCTTTTCCTATTTGGAATCAGTCTGTTGTTCCATGCCCAGTTCTAACTGTTGCTTCCTGACCTGCATACAGGTTTCTCAAGAGGCAGGTCAGGTGGTCTGGTATGCCCATCTCTTTAAGAATTTTCCACAGTTTACTGTGATCCACACAGTTAAAGGCTTTGGCATAGTCAATAAAGCAGAAATAGATGTTTTTCTGGAACTCTCTTGCTTTTTTGATGATTCATTGGATGTGGGCAATTTGATCTCTGGTTCCTCTGCCTTTTCTAAAACCAGCTTGAACATCTGGAAGTTCATGGTTCACGTATTGCTGAAGCCTATCTTGGGGAATTTTAAGCATTACTTTACTAGCCTGTGAGATGAGTGCAATTGTTTGGTAGTTTGATCATTCTTTGGCATTGCCTTTCTTTGGAATTGGAATGAAAACTGACCTTTTCCAGTCCTGTGGCCACTGCGGAGTTTTCCAACTATGCTGGCATATTGGGTGCAGCACTTTCACAGCATCATCTTTCAGGATTTGAAATAGCTCAGTAGGAATTCCATCACCTCCATTAGCTTTCTTCGTAATGATGCTTCCTAAGGCCCATTTGACTTCACATTCCAGGATGTCTGGCTCTAGGTAAGTGATCACACCATCGTGATTACCTGGGTCATGAAGATCTTTTTTGTACAGTTCTTCTGTGTATTCTTGCCACCTCTTAATATCTTCTACTTCTGTTAGGTCCCTACCATTTCTGTCCTTTATTGAGCCCATCTTTGCATGAAATGTTCCCTTGGTATCTCTAATTTTCTTGACGAGATCTCTAGTCTTTCCCATTCTATTGTTTTCCTCTATTTCTTTGCATTGATCACTGAGGAAGGCTTTCTTTTTTTTTTTTAAATATTAGAAATTTTATTAGTTTCATTCTAATAGTAATAGATATATTTTATTTTATTTTTTAAATTTTCTTTATTGTGTTGGTTTTGCCTTTCTTATCTCTCCTTGCTATTCTTTGGAGCTCTGCATTCAAATAAATAGATGTATCTTTCCTTTTCTCCTTTGCTTTTCGCTTTCTGTCTTTTCACAGCTATTTGTAAGGCCTCCTCAGACAGCCGTTTTGCTTTTTAGCATTTCTTTTCCATGGGGATGGTCTTGATTCCTGTCTCCTGTACAATGTCACGAACCTCCATCCGTAGTTCATCAGGCACTCTATCAGATCTAGTGCATTTTTTAGTTACAATTTAGATCATATCATAGTATATGAATTTATTTTTAAACAGAGTTAACTCTGGAACACTTAACAATTTTAAACAAAAGATATTTGGTGTATTACTTATCACCCAGTTTTTTTGTATCTTAACCTTTAAAAGTGACTTTGTTAATTCTGTGTGAATTTTAAATTAATAAATAAGCTTTTTATTTTTAAAATTTTATGTGCATATGTACATATATACATGTATATATGTGTGTATACATATATATATATGATCACTATTTTATGGGGAAAAGAGAGAGGATTCCATTGTCTTTTCAAATTGACTCATTCCCTCAGAGTCCCTGACAGCTGAGTTTTCACCCTACCTTATATTTTAATACCATCCGTTGACCAAGGACATTGGTGTTTCCATTGGCTCTACTTCCCTCTTGCTTCTTGAGACAAGATACCATGACCCTGGCCTCCCTCTGGGGAACAACAGCTCAGAAAAAGTGCCTTGAAAAGAGGTCTTTAAAGAATGTTCCAGACTTAGAGATGAAAGAGAGCACCAGGTGCCTCCTCTCCCCTCTTCGCTTGGGCTCAGTCCCTCAGTCATGTCCCATTCTTCATGACCCTATGGACTGTAGCCTCCTGGGCTCCTCTGTCCATGGAATTTTCCAGGCAAAAACACTGGAATGGGGTGCCATTTCCTACACCAGGGGATCTTGCTGACCGAGGGACCGAACCGTGTCTCTTGCATCTCCTGCAATGGCAGATTCTTTACAACTGGTGTCACCTGGGACTGACTAGAATGCTAAAATGTTCCACTTGAAGGTGCAGGCTGATATGAGGGCTCTGCAGTATTTCCTTGCTGAAACATGAATAGACTGGGCATGCACTATATGAATTATTAAAGAAAACAGAAAATCACTATTTACTTGGTGATGAAAATAGTTTGTTTTATTACTTACTTTACTTCTACTTTTGGGGAGAGAGATGAGGCAAAGACAAATACTTTGTTTTGTAATACTCCTTGCAAAGTGTCCAAAATGTGATTAGGATTTGGTCATCAACCATGTCAACAATGATTCTGTTTTAACAGTGGGGTGAAAAAAATCCTTCTATTAATGCTTTTCTTAAGATTGAGAAAGAACTGAAATGGAAGACGTGTACATGAGTGAAATTTTGATTCTCTGAGTTACATAATCTTACATGAGGAGCCTCTGACTCATTGGAAAAGACCCTGATGCTAGGAAAAATTGAGGGCAGGAGGAGAAGGGGACAAGAGAGAATGAGATGGTTGGATGGCAACACTGACTCAGTGGACATGAGTTTGAGCAAATTCAGGGAGATAGTGAAGGACAGAGGAGCCTGCCTCTACAGTCCATGGGTCGTAAAGAGTCCGTCACGACTTAGTAGCTGAACAGCAATAACAACAATGAGAACTCTTAGAATTTGCTCACTTAATTTTCTTATATATCATTCAGCAGTGTTAGCTATTGTTATTATAGTACATTACATTCCTAGTACTTTTTTATCTTTTCACTGAAAATTTGTATCTTGTTACCCCTTTTAACCATTTCTCCCTCCTCCCACCCTTCTCCTTTGGTAACTTTAAGTCTGATCTCCTGTTCTGTTAGTTTGTTTTTTAGATTCTATATGTAAGTGATACCATACAGGATTTTGTCTTTCTCTGCCTGACATATTTCACTTAGCATGATGCCCTCAAATCCATCCATATTGTTGCAAATTATAGGACTTTCTCATTTTTTAAGGCTAAATAATACTCCATTGTGAATATATGTATCATAACATCTTCATTCATCCATCAATGGACACACAGGTTGTTTCGATAACATGTTAAATTTTACATGCCTTTTAGACATCTGAGTAGATATTAAATAGACTGTTGGATTTAAGAGTCTGGAGGGCTCATCAGTTTTCAGAAGGTTTATGTTGAAACTCTTGATTGTATTTGTACAAACAACTCCCTTTATGATCATGTTGCAGCTAGTTTAATTATGAAATAAAATAATTTCTACAGTTTTTACTTTCTCATTTATTTATTTATTTATTTGGCTGTGCAGGGTCAAGTTTTGACACACGGGATCTTTAGTTGGCATGTGGGATCTAGTTCCCTGACCAGGAATTGAACCCAGGATTCCTGCATTGGGAGCACAGAATTTTAGCCACTGGACCATTAGGAAAGTCCCTTATTTTTAAAGATAAAAAGCTGAATGATTTCCCTCCACTATTTTTATGACTATCATTTTAAATGTGAATACACTTTAAGTGGTCTGTTCTTTTTTAAACAATTATTTATTTATTTATTTTTGGTTGCACTGGATCTTCATTGCTTTGTGTGGGCTTTCTCTAGTTGTGATGAGCAAGAGCTGCTGTCTAGTTGTGGTGCTTGGGCTTCTCACTGTGGTGGCTTCTCTTATTACGGATCACAGGCTCTAGTAGTTGTGGCTCACAGGTCCTAGAGCGTGCAGGAGTTGTGGCGTGTGGGCTTAGCAGCTGCAGTTTGGTGGGCTCAATAGTTGCAGTTCGTGGACTCTGGAGTGTGGGCTCAGTAGTTGCGGCACATGGACTTAGTTGCTGCCTGGCATGTGGGATCCTCCCGGACCAGGGATTGAACCTTGTTTCAATGTACTGCGAGGGAAGGCCTAAGTGACCTTTTCTAGTACCAGTCATCTTTGAATAACAAGAACCTTCTCTCCTCAAAAAAAATGTCCTGTAGTTTGTTAAACCCCTAAATTATCGTATTTCTGGGTAAATGATCTTTTGATTCATAGTTAAAATTTTTTTAACTCAATGCTTGTATTTTGAGACCCTTAGATGGGAAAACAGTGGAAACAGTGTCAAACTATATTTTGGGGGGATCCAAAATCACTGCAGATAGTGATTGCAGCCATGAAATGAAAAGATGCTTACTCCTTGGAAGGAAAGTTATGACCAACCTAGATAGCATATTTAAAAGCAGAGACATTACTTTACCAACAAAGGTCTGTCTAGTCAAGGCTATGGTTTTTCCAGTAGTCATGTATGGATGTGAGAGTTGGACTATAAAGGAAGCTGAGCGCAGAAGAATTGATGATTTTGAACTGTGGTGTTGGAGAAGACTCTTGAAAGTCCCTTGGACTGCAAGGAGATGCAACCAGTCCATCCTAAAGGAGATCAGTCCTGGGTGTTTGTTGGAAGGACTGATGCTGAAGCTGAAACGCCAATACTTTGGCCAACTCATGCGAAGAGCTGACTCATTGGAAAAGACCCTAATGCTGGGAAAGATTGGGAGCAGGAGGAGAAGGGGACGACACAGGATGAGATGGCTGATGGCATCACCGACTTGATGGACGTGGGTTTGGGTAGACTCCGGGAGTTGGTGATGGACAGGGAGGCCTGGCATGCTACAGTTCATGGGGTCGCAGAGTCGGACACAAGTGAGCAACTGAACTGAACTGAATCCCTCTATTAAAATCCTTACTTTCTTGTTGATAAAGATTGTAGTTTTTAAAATGATGAGCCTATATTAAAAATAAAGGAACCAGTCCCCCCAAGTGACAATATGAAATAACCAATAAAGCAATAACGAGTGCTGCCACTACTGATATTTTGATTCTTTCATTAAAAAATGCCTAATTTGGTCCTGAAACATTGTAAGTCAACTGTACTTCAATAAAAATTATATATATTAAGAAAAAAATTAAAATGCCTATTTTGGTTAGCATAATTTTTTGAGTAAATAAAGTGTCTGGAATTACTTTTTACCCTTGTAATTACACTTGAGTACCTTTTCTGTGAAAATTGAAAAATTGTGCTAAGATTTGGTTTTGGAAGGATGCTAGCTTTAGAAATGGAATAAAGAGGCCACACACAGCCACAGAAATGAAGAAGGGAAACTTCCGTGTCTGGTAGCATATGGTTTATTTATGACTTGAAAGGATACAAGTACTAAACCTCAGTGTTAATACTTCATAGTTTAAAGCATGGGTAAGATGATAGAAGCTTAAACTTCAGAGTCCAAGTGCTTGGATTGTATCTTTTTAATCAATGAAATTCTGTATGTCATTAAAGGCAGTTTGAAACTTGTTAAAACTCAAACTGGGGCTTGAACACGTGTATATGCATAATATTCAAGTTTTCATTCTAGTCTTATTCTTGTTCCCCTAAATCCATATTCATCCCAGTCTTACTTAGAAAGTGTGGTCTGTGAACCAGTGTCTGTCCACCAATTGGTGCTAAATGCACTAAGTACAGAGAGTGGTGAGCATTTAAAAACTTCTGTAGCAGCTCGACATCGACACAACATCTGTGCCTGTGATTATTTTTCTAGTAATTTATTTTTACTGCATTTTACAAAGTTTAGTTTTCTACCTGTTGGTGCTAGGGTGGGGGCAGTTCCCAAGTCAGTTTACGAAGCATTTCTCTAGATCCCCTTTTTTTCCACTCAGAAAGTCTGAACTCCTTGTATTCATGTGGCCACATAGGGGCTGGGGGTAAGGACATGAAGACAAGTAAACTGTACCTGTGTGATGACTGAGAATGCAGGTACTGATTATCCGAGCTTAGTGGGCCCGAGCTTTGCAACCCCAGGGACTGCAGCACACCAGGCTCCCCCTTTCTTCACTGTCTCCTGGAGTTTGTTCAAAATTCATATCCACTGAGTCGGTGATGCTATCTAACCGTCTCATCCTCTGTCGCCCCCTTCTGTTTCTGCCCTCAATCTTTCCCAGTATCAGGGTCTTTTCCATTGAGTCGGCTCTTCGCATCAGGTGGCCAAAGTATTGGAGCTTCAGCTTCAGCATCAGTCCTTCCAAGGAATATTCATGGTTGATCTACTTTGGGATTGACTGTTTTGATCTCCTTGCAGTCCAAGGGACTCTCAAGAGTCTTCTCCAACACCACAGTTTGAAAGCATCAATTCTTCAGCTCTCAGCTTTGTTATGGTCCAACTCTCACATCCGTACATGACTACTGGAAAAACCTATTTGTGGGTCACCTGCTTGGGGGCTGTATAGTGGGTCTAATGACAACCTCCTCCAAAAGGAATTATGCCACACGCTGTGCCTCCCAGGACTGCTGCTGCTCTATACTATTGCTTATATCTCCCATAATTTTGAAGCAAATCCCAAATAGCATCTACTTTCATCTGAAAATATTTTAGTAAGAATCACTAAAATACAAAAGGTTTATTATTATTTAAAACAACCATAGTACCATTGCTATTTTAGTAAAAATGTAAGTAAACTTGTTCAGGACTAACATTTACACTGTTTCATAGACGGACTAGCTGAGTGAATAAAAGACCCATCATAATATTTTTGTCTTATAATAGATGTAGATTATCCTATTAAGATAGTATATTGGTGTACTATATGAATCACACAAGTTAACACTAAATTTGACCTCCAAATTGAGGTGGTTTTGAGAGTGAAAGTGGATGTGTTAACAGTTACACTAAGAGAATGGCTGAAATCTAGAACTGTCTTGAGTAAACTGGAGTGTATGTGGTCCCCTATCTGAGTGTAATATTTGCCAGCTGGATAGCTACTGTGATTTCTTTCATAGGGCTTTGAATAGTCAAAATGAGTCAAGATGTAGCCAAGAGTATTATAAAACTTACCATAGGACTTTCTTTACTTCTGAATAATACAAAATGGTATGGCTTGAGCAAGTTTAAAATTGTGTAAGCGCCTGTAGATTTCAAGTTGGTTCTTAATAACACTTCCATAAGCTAGAAGTGGAATCATCAGACATAAGCACAAATTAAAATGAACCCCTCCTTTGGGGCTTCCCCAGCAGTCCAGTGGTTGGGACTCTGTGCTCCCAGTTCGGGGGACATGGGTTTGATCACTGGTCGGGTAACTTGGATCCCATGTGACGAAAACTTAAAAAGAAATAACATGAACCTCTCCTTTAAAATGTAGGGTTTATAGACTTATGGCTATAGGTCACAGAAAATCTAAAGTAGACTGTTTTAAAGATAGGTAAAAGAAAAGATGATAGCCAGTTTTAAAATGTCAAAAAATTTTTTCTGTTCAAGTTGCTAACTTACTGTGATGTTGTATATAATAATCTTTATATCTAGTGTAAACTGAAGTTAGTTTTTAGCATTTCCAGATTAGAAAACAAATCTAGGCCTCCCATATCTATTTTTCTCAAGTTTATGCTCTGTTACTATAGCAAGTTATTTTCTGAAAGAGCTCCATTCTGTTAGTTATGTTCTTATTATTAGTAATATTTTAAGTGACTACCTTTTAATAGGGCTTCTCTTGGGGCCCAGCTGGTAAAAGAATCCACTTGCATTGCAGGAGACCTGGATTCGATTCCTGGGTTGGGAAGATCCCCTGGAGAAGGGAAAGGCTACCTACTCCAGTATCCTGACCTGGAGAATTCCATGGACTGTTTAGTCCCAGGGGTCACAAAAAGTCAGACACAACTGAGCGACTTTCATTTTCACCTTTTAATATGTATTAATAATACAATCATACATTGTATTAATAATAAAATTATACATTTATGATTCCCCTGAACAGGAACTGAAGTCAAACTTCCAAGACAGTTTCATTATGTCTATTCTTTGAAGGAAATAAATGCATTTTTAGTAGTGTTGTGGTTTCTTTTCCTTCATTTTTTAAACCATAGTTTCTTTTTTAATACTTTTTCATAGAAAAAATATTCTTTATTGTCTCACTGTTAGCTTATTTAATGAATCAGGTGTTTCATGTTTATATGTAAGACATAATTTATACACACCTAGATCTTTTAAATGACTTTGATTTTGTGACCTTCTAAAAAATTAGAATCGATCATCTATAATATATAGTACCTTTAATTTTTTTTCCCCATGTAGTTCTGGTGCTGTGGATGTTAAATCATGGTGATGTTTTAGACTTAATTTGTTATGTAAAAATAATGTGTTTATGGTTGTTTTCTATAACTTCAGCTGTTTAAAATTTTTTTTTTTTCTTTTCTTTCTAGCTGTCCCCTTTCCTCCAACCCAGCGGCTTACTTTGAAGGAAGTATTTGAAAATGGGAAACCTAAAATTGATGTTTTGAAAAACCATTTGGTGAAGGAAGGGCGACTGGAAGAGGAAGTAGCCTTAAAAATAATCAATGATGGGGCTGCCATACTGAGACAAGAGAAGACTATGATAGAAGTAGATGCTCCAATCACGGGTATGAGAAGGATCTGCACGGTGGTACTTAGAGTTGAGCTAGTTTGAGGAATGATTACAAATAATCGACTAAAATGTGTAATAATTATTCTAGGAATTGTGAGCAGTCTTACGACTGTTTGATATGTTTGTTTTTCATTGAAGAAATACAATTTAAAATGTCTAATATTTCCAGTAGGACTGTTTCAGATTGACAGATTACCTGCAGTTATCAAGCAGTCCAGTCAAAAGCTAGAGTGATTTAAGTTAAAAGTTAAACTATGGTCTTAATAGTGTAAGCTCTTTCTCTTCTAAAACATAATTTTTCACCTCACCCTATGTCTTTTTTCCCTCCTAGTATGTGGTGACATTCATGGACAATTCTTTGACCTGATGAAATTATTTGAAGTTGGAGGGTCACCTAGTAATACACGCTACCTCTTTCTGGGTGACTATGTGGACAGAGGCTATTTCAGTATAGAGGTAAATATTAAACTGGATATATTGGAACTATCATATTGTATTCTTAAAATTTTTTTCTTTTCTTTCTTCAGTAGAAGAAATTAAAATGAATTTTGGAAGAATTTATAAACTTTGTTACTTTCATTAATTAAAGTGATAGAAATTGATATTAAAAAACTATTTCTTTTATTTGCCAGTAAAAATCTGACATGTGGAAGGCTGTATTAACCTAGTTTTGCAAATGAGTGTTTACCAACCTTTCCTCTTTGGAGGTAGTGTATGGGCTATATATAAATAACTTAAATTGCTCTTCACCCTAAATGGGGTTTGGATTAGCTTACCTTAATTGTAAAAGCATAAGCTGTTGGGCTACACTGAATGCATAGATTAATTGCCAATGCTAAATAATCAGGCATTTAACCTATTGTAGGAATAATTTCTGATACTATTGCACATAGTAAGTATATGTTCGTTGAAGGAAAAATAATTACAGTTAATGAAGTTAATGAAAGCTCATAATTTATTTATTTTGAAAACTGTATGATGACAGAAAAATGGTTAGATTTAAAACAAAGCATTAATATAAGCTTTTACATATAAAAAATTAAACTATTTTAAAACCTAACAGAGAGACTTCTCTGGTGGTCCATTGGTTAAGATTCTATGCTCCCAATGCAGGGGGCCCAGATTCTATCCCTGGTCAGGGAACTAGACCCCACATACCACAGCTAGAGATCCTGCACACTGCAACAAAGATCAGAAATCTTGCATGCTACAACTAAGACCTGAGGCAGCCAGATAATATTTTTTAAAAAGCTAACGGAAGGACTTAGTGCATTCATATTTAATGTCTATTGATTCAGCAGTATGTGCTCAGCAAAGAAAAGTAACTTTTGAAATAGTACAGGTAATTGAATTATTATGTCCCCAGAATAAGCTTGAGATGAGAAGTCGAGTCCTTGTTCTTACAGTTGTCAGCGCTGCCTCTCCCTCATACCTGGGGTTTACTGTACTAAGTACTTTTCCGGTGGTTAAAGGTTTATTGTTCATTCAACATGTCTCCTAAATACAAGTCAACCATGTCAGCTGGTTCTCCATCAGAGAAGCAGCTATGGTTCTAAAGCTGCCCAAAAAACAAGAAACAGGAGAAATAGATCTTACCTCTTCATTTAGATAGACAGTCTAAATTCATGAGTCAGGAAACCTCAGTGTTGTCTTGCCAGTGTCCCAAATTCATTGAATGCCTTACCTCCAGACTGCCCCCTGCATTGGGAGCACAGAGTCTTAACTGCTGGATTACTAGGGAAATCTCTCTGTTAGGTTTTGACACATAGTAGGCACTCGATATTTGTTGGTTGAATGGATGTTAATAAATCATAGGTTGTATTTGGCTTTATCCTGTGACTTGATGTTTGGCTGTCTTAAAGTGTTTTTCTGGAATAGTTTAAGAGATGAATGAATCAAAACTTTTAAAACTGCTGTATCACACCAGTTTTAAAACTAAACTGTAGGAGATATCTGGTGTTAGTTGGAAGTCACTTATAAACCAATAAGGTTATAGATTTCTGTAATCTACAGCTTAGTCCAACATGATATCAGTATATAATTGAACAATAATTTTTTATCAATGTGCTGGATAAACATGAATGTTATGTTTGTCAAACAAAGGAAAATAAGGTAATGGAGCCCCGATTACAATTTTTTGTTATAAACAGTCATTTTGGGGGGTAGAAAAATTAGGAAATGCAGAATCTAACAAAAAATTTTATAAATGAAATAATTACTGTTATATTTCCTTGCATTCTGTTTTCTCCTTTTACATGTATATACAATTTTCCAAGAAAGTTGAGATTGTTTTGTGTGTTCTCTGTTGTAATCTTTTCCCCCTCCTCAACATTGTGTTGAGAACACTTTTCTCTGTCATTAAAATTTCTCCAAAATCGTGATCAGTGGCATAAATACCATGTTTTATTTCACCATTCCTCTTTGGATAATTCAGTTTGTAGCAGGTACTGCTTATTGTCTACTTTTTTTTTTTCTTATTACTTACCAACAAAATCCTCGTTTTGTTCAAATAAATGGGGTTGGGGGTTCAGGGAGAGCTTTTAATGTTGGGGAGGGAAGGCCCTTATCCCAGCCCAAGGGGATGAATTTTTCTGGTTAATTTGAACCAGTCATGGTAATCCATTCCCTGTCACTAGTTGATTAGTCTAAGTAAACATGGGATCCTCTTTCACCCAGTAGCATGTAAAGAGATCTTCTGATAATCATGACTTTTTTTTGTTGTGTACAAAATAATCATAAAATTGTATCCTGATGTATAGTACAAGAGAATAAAACTTGATATTAGAGGCCAAGAAGTATATCAACCAAATTACATTGTAGAGTGGATGTGCATTGTGCTTTTTATAGCTCATTACTTCAGAAAGGTTAGTTGGTCATTTCAGGAGGCAGAAATAAAGACCAAATAAATCAAAAGACATATATTCTTGGTTGGGAAAGGTAAGTATAGAAAAGAGAAAGTGCTTTCTACATTTATATATGAATTTAATCTAATTTTCCTTGGAATATTGTGAAAGTTGGTATGTTGCAAATGGAAGTCAGCCCCAAAAAGAGAAAAACCATCTAATTATATGTTTGTGTCTATTTGTTTACATGTTATAATTTTTTTTGCATTGTCTTTCTTAGAGCATACACATATTTTGATCTAACAATTTCACTTTTTGCGAAATATACTACACATATACTCATAGTTATGTACAATGACATGAATAGTTTGTCACATAATTGAGAAGTTCTGCTTGGCGAGCTACAGTCATGGGGTCGCAGAGTTGAACACGACTGAGCAACGTAGCACACCAGCATACAAGGCATCCTGCAGCAAGTAATCGTGCTTGTTAATAGTGCCTAAGTTGAGAGACATTGCTATCGCTCTGGGGACGTGAAGATAAGCAAGCATAACCAAGTCCTTCGTTATATTTTCTAGTAAGAGAGACAGCATCTTTATATTTGTTTAGTGTCCATGAAAATCAGCTCAGGGTAAAGGACTAAAGGGGACAGAAGTAGCTCATTTGGGGCTTCCCTGGTGGCTCTGATGGTAAAGAATCTGCCTGCAATGCAGGAGACCCACATTCAATCCCTGGGTCAGGAAGTTCTCCTGGAGAAAGGAATGGCTACCCACTCCAGTGTTCTTGCCTGGAGAACCCCATGGACAGAGGAACGTGGCAGTCTGTGGGGTCACAAAGAGTTGGACATGACTAAGCAACTAACGCTTTCACTTTCAATTTAGTTGGAGGTCAGGGAAGTTCCATCTGAAGAGGTAACATTTGAATAGAAAACGTGAATGACCTGAGCGAATGAGCCACGCGTAGATGGAGGTGGGGTACCTTCCAGGCAGAGGCCGTGTAGGAAGGAACACGCCTAAGAAAGCTCAGAACAGAAGCAAGGTCAGCATGGCTAGACAAAATGAGTAAGGGGACAATGTGGATGGTGCATCAAAGAGATAGGCAGGGGTTACATGATGTCAGGCTTTGCCAACAATGGTAGAGTTTGGGTTTTATTCTGAACGCAATGAGAATCCTCTAGAGCTTTTTTTTGTTGTTGTTTATATGTTTTTTGTTATTTAAGCATGGCAGTGATATAACTTCCATTTATATTTTAAAACAATTACTCTAGCTGTTATATGGTAGACTGACTCTAGGAGCCCAAGAATGGGTTCAGGGAGACTATTCAGGAGTCTTATTCAGGAAGCATAGGTAGAAGATGCTGGTGAATTAGAAGAAGATTTCAGAGAAGTGTCTGGATTCAGAATTTTGATATCTTTCCTTTTAGGAGGTAGGAAATCTTGGTTGAATTAAGCCCTTCAGGTCATGGCACATTTATTGCTAGTTTTTCCTAAAATGTTCCTCTACAGTTTGTTTTTTTAATCTGTAACCTCTATTTTCCTTACTCCCTCTCCCAAGTGTACAGGTTTGTGTTGTATTTGGTATATACCTCAGAATACATATACTAGTTATATTAATTTTTTAGTATATAATGTTTTTGAGGAAAAAATATTTTTTAGTTTTGCATAAATGATATGGTGCTGTTCAGTCATTCTCAAACTCTAGCAGGCATCGTAATTACCTGGAGGGGTTATTCAAAAACAAATTGCTAGACCCCACCCCAGAATTTCTGATTTTTTAGGTCTGGGTAGACCCTGGGAATCTCTGTATTCTAACAAGCTTCTGTTGATTTTGGTTTTCACATATCATTATGTTTTAAAGATCTATCTGGGTTTCTCTCTGTTCTGTTGTATTCCATAGTATACATCTATGACATTTTAGTTCTTTGTTCTCAATGGTGGACAACTTGGTTGACTCCAGTTTCTTTCTATAATGAACACTATTGTGAGGAACACCCTTGTATAAATCCACTTATGGTCCCATGTTTTATTAGTAGTTGCTCTGTGGCTTCCTTAGTAGCTCAGTGGTAAAGAATCTACCTGCCAATGCAGAAGACATGGGTTTAGTCCCTGGGTCAGGAAGATCCCCTGAAGCAGGAAATGGCAATCCACTCCAGTATTTTTGCCTGGAGAATCCTGTGGACAAAGAAGCCTGGGGGGCTGCAGTCAGTGGGGTCACAAAAAAGTTGGACGTGACTGAGCGACTCAACAACAATGAAAAACAAAATGGTATATGAATAAGACTGGGATTGCTAGGGGAAAGGGTATGACCCATACATGAACTGAGTGTTTCAGATCACTCTTTAGAATAGCTGTAACAGCCTGTATGCCTACCAGCAGCACCTAAGAGTTCAAGTTTCTTCCCATCTCTCTTTCCAGAATTTGGTTTTATCTCATTTTCTAATATTTACCAAAATTGTGGGTATATTGTTGTTTCAATTAATATTTCTTTGATTACTAGTGCAACTGAACATCTTCTCATGTATCCATTGCATCCATACAATCACTGTTAAGAGTTTCTTGTATGATCTTTCAGAGATAGGTTAAACATATACAGATATATTTGCGTATCTGTTTTAAAAAATAAATGTATGCCACTTTTCTTATATCTCAAATTTTTATGTATATGTGGATTCAGTTCAGTTCAGTTCAGTCACTCAGACGTGTCCAACTCTTTACGACCCTGTGGACTGCAGTACGCCAGACTTCCCTGTCCATCACCAACTCCTGGAGCTTGGATTTACGTGGATTAATATGTGGATTAATTTCTGACCATTTTGTTCCACTGGTATATCTATCCATATATGTGCCATGACCACTGTTTTAATTTAGAAACTTTACAGTATGTCTTAACACTCTTTTTCAGTGTTTTTCTGGCTGTTTCCTGGCTATTCATGTGAGTTTATTTTTTCATATAAACTTAATTATCAACTCATCTATTCCATAGAATAGCTTATGTTATTTCTATTGGAAATGCAATGAGTTTATAAACTTGGAAGAATTATATTCTTTTAATGCTGAATCATCCTATCCAAAAACAGGGAAAGTCTTTCTATTTGTTCATGTCTCCTTTCGTGTCTTTCAGGAGTGTTTTTTAAATTTATTCCTAGTATGAGTTTTGCACATTTCTTGTTAAGTTTATTTGTATGTGTTTAATCTTCTTTGCTGCTGTTGTAAATGGAGTTTTGTCTACCATTGTGTCCTACATATTGTTTGTATATATGAAGGCTACTGGTTTTGTATGTTGATTTTATATCCTTCCATGTTACTGAACTTTTTTATTATTTTAGTTAGTTGTGTCATTGATTTTTCTGGAGTTTATCAGGTATGATATCATAGGAACATTTTTATTTTTACTCATTCTTAAGCCTCTCATTGACTTCTGTTGTTGAATTCAGTTGACTAATACCTCTAGTACAGTGTTTATTAGTAGTGGTGATGGTACATACCTTGTTCCTGATTTTAGTGGAAATGTCTCTAGTGTTTCTCCACTAAATAAAATACAAGTTTTAGGACTAAGGTATGTGTGTGGGTGACTTTATCATAGACATCTAGATATTTGGATAGAATATGGGAACAAAAAGTAAGACGAGGTTTCTGTGAAGGTTACTCTCCTATGTTCTTTCAAACTTTAGGGCAAGGAACTCCTTGGCCATCCGGTGGTTGACACTCTGCGCTTCCACTTCAGGAGGGGTGGGCTCAATCCCTGGTCTGGAACTGAGATCCTGCATGCCACACAGTGAGGCCAAAACAAAAACAAACAAACAAAAAAGAATTCTAGGGCGACACCAGCAGGTCACACTCAAAAGACAGATTCCTCACGTTTTGTCTTGGGAATAGCAATGAGATATGCCATTACAGCAAGTCATTTGAACTTGTATAAATTGTCTTTATGTGTTATTGTGATCAAAAATAAAAATTTTATCCTTATGTTTGTCTTGTAGTGTGTGCTGTATTTATGGAGTTTAAAGATCAATCATCCCAAAACATTGTTTTTGCTTCGTGGAAATCATGAATGCAGGCATCTTACAGAATATTTTACCTTCAAACAGGAATGTAAGTATAATCATTTCTCCATAACTTTTTAAAAGTTATGCTTTAGCTCGTCCCAAAGCAAATTAAACACAAAGAAAAGAAACTAATGGACCTCAAATGCTTCCTGTTCTGTTTTGTTCTTGTTTTGTTTCATTTTCTAGGAGAACCTAGGTTCCACTATTTAAGACATTTGTTTTAAAAAATAACTTTTGAATTTCCCCCATGGGAATATTTGGAAAACGTTAAGAAGTCCAAAGATATAAATTGTCCACAAAATTATATCACCTAAAATTAATAACTATTAGCTAACTATTTGAGATATAGATTTCTATTTGGTCTACCTAAAAAATATATATATATATACACACACACACACAGCCACCCCTTGATGTCCCTGAGGATTTGCTCCAGGACTCCTGCAGATAGCAAAATCTGCAGATTATCAAGTTCCTTATATAAAGTGGTGTAATGTTTCTGTATAACTTTCATACATGCTCCTGTATGTGTGTGCTAAGTCACTTCAGTCGTGTCTAACTCTTTGCAACCCCATGGACTGTAACCTGCCAGGCTCCTCTGTCCATGGAATTCTCCAGGCAAGGATACTGGAGTGTGTAGCCATTCCAGGAAGTTCTTCTCTACCCTGGGATCGAACCTGAGTCTCCCACATTGGAGGCAGATTCTTTACCATCCGAGCCTCCAGGGAAGCAAATGTCAGTAAGGAGCTTTTTAAATAAGGGATAATACATCTAAAAAATGGAATGCTAGGCAACTGTTGTAAGATCAAGGTGGATATAGACGTCCTGATATGGAGAGATGTTCGAATATGTTGTTAGGTGAACAAAGCCATTTGCAGAACATATATAGTGTGATCGTCTTTGTAAATTACAAATGTGTAAGGTGCAGAAATAATTGGTCACAGTGATAACCTGTGGGGAGTTAGATCAGGAAGATTAGTACTTTTAATTGTTTGTCTTCCTCTAGACTCCCTTTTCATCATCGCTATGTAATAACTATTAATATTATAACAAGGTTTTTAAACTGGTAATTTTCAAATTATGCAACTGGGGCAGAAATCGTTAGCTATTTAAAGCATTTCAGGTAACTCTATAGCACACTGCTAGTTAAGAACACCTGTTACAGAGGTTTGGCATGTTTCTACTGTTGGTCATTTGAGAACCACTTTATTTAGTGATTTAAAAATTGGAAATACTTTGCATTGTTTTTCTAAGCCAAATGTTGGAGTGGTTCTCACTATGTCTCTATTTCTTTACCTGGGAAAATTAAACAATTCATATTAAGCAATTCATAAAGGCCCTGGCATGCCCAATATTTAGCAATATACAAGAAATGAAGAAAGAGGTGTATGGATGCCTTTGAATTAAGATTCAGGATTTTTTAGGTAAATCTAATTTTTCCCCTGTTTTTTTCAGAGCGTTTTTTGATGAGTATACTTGGTTCAGGCTATTTTTAGAAGATACAACAATAGTTTTGGGAAACATTTTGAGTGTGTCATTTTGCACAGAATATCTTATTTCAGGATTTTATTTACTTTTCACATGCTTTCATTTAGTTAAACCACGTTTTTTTCTCTTATCTACCAACATACTCTTGTTTCATTCTAACACTGCATCTGAAATGTAAATAAGTCTTGGAATAAACACACAAATTCAAGTACAATTTCAAATTTTTTTCCTATATAAGGAAAGAGCATGTGTGCTGCTTTTGCACAAGTGTTTTTACTGATAAACTGATATTTCTTATAGAGACACCATGGCATTTAGAATCAGCACTTATAATTACTGCCAAGTGATGCTTAGTTCCAAATTTTGCAGCTGCAGTCTTGTTAATACTTCTAAAAGGGGCAGGTGGAAGTTTTTATTATATCAGATTTTAAAGTACTTTATATTGCAGATATTTTTAAAATTTCTTTCAAATCCAGAGATAAGTTTTTCAGAGATAATTTGAGTAGCAAAGTAAAACAGTTAATTTTGGACATATTTATTTTTGCAGAAACATTCCTTTATTGCTATAATATTTAGAAAGCAAGTAACCTAGTGGTTTTATGATTCCCTCTGATAGCTCTGGGTTCAAATTTCTAAAGTAAAGTAATTTCTTTTTTCCAGGAGCCCTTTTTTGATGTGTGGTTAAACATGTTACTAAAATTACAGGACGTTCCATAAACTCCTATAATTTTGCTAATGAAAATAGTATTGTTATGACAAGTTGATTTTTTTTAATAAACAAATATTGTTTGCCATTGTTCTTACTTATATAAGCATCATTTATAGTAACAAGAAATTGGTATCCTTAGACTGTGTTATATCCATAAAGTGAAATATTATATAGATATTTAAAAATTACAAAGCTCTTCATGTAATGATGTGGCATGATTTCCAGAATATGTTTTTAAGTCCAAAAAGCAGAAATTCCCTGATGGTCCAGTGGTTAGGACTTCATGCTTTCACTGCCAAGAGGCTGAGTTCCATCCCTGGTCAGGGAACTGAGATACAACATGCGGCACATTATAACCAGAAAAAAAAAAGTCCAAAAAGCAAGTGAAAACAGTGTACATATGCTACATTTATGTAAAAAACAAAAGGTTGTTGTGAAAGGGAAATATACATGTTTGCATGTATATGCATCAGATATCTTATAAAGACACCCAGAAAACTAGTTGCCTAAAAGAGGGACATGAGACACTAATTTTGAACCTTTTTTTTTAACCTATTACCTTTTTTAAAAAAAAATGAAAGCAAATAATAATTAAAACAAATATATATAATCACTGTTTAGAACAATTTATGTTTTTTGGAAATAGTGTTGACTCTCAAAATTACTTTGAAAGAATATTGATGATAACTTTGTTTTGTTCATGTTCTATTATTGATACTGGTTAAAACTTGTTATCAGTATGATCCTGTGACCGGGGTACATGTTTCCTTCACTATGGGATGTACCTTACATAAAATAACACTCAAGTTAGCTCGTTTAACATTCAGTAACTATATGTTTGGCTCTTTAGATTCTCTTACTAAATATTTAACTTAAAAATAAAGACTGGGAGGAGTATGGCATCATGTTAAGAACATGAACAGGTTCAAGTTCTAGTTCTCTTACTTAACTAGTTGCAGCTTTGGGCAAGTGAGCCCAGTTTCCTGAACTTTTAAGTGAAGTCAGTGATAGTACCTACTTCATAGAGTTTCTCTGAGGATAAAATAAGGTAATTTTATTGGTTAACACTTACTGGGACTTCCCTGGTGGTTCAGGGTCTGAGACTGTGCTCCCAGTGCACAGGGGCCTGGGTTCGATCAGGGAACTAGATCCTGCATGCCACAATGAGGCTCAGATATCCTGCATGCTGTAACTAAGACCTGGTCTGGCCAAATAAATAAGTAAATATTTTTTTTTTAAAACCCAAACTTATATAGTACCAACTTCGTGCCACACATTTTTCAAAGCATGTATGTGAATTCACTTGATCCTCACAGCAGCCTTGTAATGTAGGTGGGTATTATTATTAGCCCCATATTATAGATGAGAAAATGAAGACACAGAGTTAAGTAATTTGTCCAAAGTACTATTGCTAGTAAGTGGTGGAGCTAAGGTTCGAGTCCAGGCAGTCAGGTTCCAGACTCCACTCCACAGTGTTCAAGATGGCACAGGGACATTGTGAGCCTTCAACAAATTTTAATAATAAAGACAATGTAATATTAAATATTACTATGCAAAAATTATATATCCATCATAGAAAATGCAGTTAAACTAAGTCATCCTCAGTCTAACCCCTCAGAAAAGAAAAATTGGTGTTTATGTACCTATTCAAAAACTTTAAGAACATAAAAATGATAACATTCTGTAACGCATTTTTGGTTGTGTGCTTAATTTGATTCGTGACTTCCTCTTTCAATTTACAAAATGGGTTAAAACACTGTTTCTTTCTTCAGACTTGGCATTCTTCTGGAAATAGGCTAAGGAATTGTTCTGAGTCATTCTTAGGGTTGAAAGGCAGTTTATTGGTGTAAAATGGTGTTTGGAACATGAACGAATAAATAATTAAAATCCCTGCTTATGCACCCTTAGGACTCTTACAAAGGAGTTGCTTATTGATGTTGTCAACAAGAGGAATTCTGACTCCATGGATTTACAGGAGAAAAAGTAAATCACTGGCCACAAATGAAAGGCGTTTTTTTCCCTTCAAAACTTTTTATGGCCGTTACTGGGTCTACTTTTGAAATAGCCAAAGGTGAAGTGTTCGGATGCAAAGTAGAATATAAGGATGTAATTGCAAGGAGATACAAAGATGTAGAAGACATGGCTCTTGTTAACTTGGATGTTGCAATAGAGTCATCATATATTGTGAAACAGATTTTAATTGCCTTTGTGGTAATACAGAATTCTTTAAAAGTGTCTAAAGGAACCCACAGACTCCCTTAATGTCCTCAAATCCTAATCAGTATTGGTAGTAAAGGGACAGTATCTACCTTCAGGGGTAGAGAATGGTCCACTGGGTTACACCTTCCCTTCAGGAATCTCTCTCCAGTCATTCCTGCCACCCAGGAATTGCCCTCTGACCCACATCTGGACCCATCACCCTTCATTTTATTCCCCAAAGCCTTGTCAGGACCAGGCTCTGATATTTGAACTGTGATACTTTTTTAAAAGCATGGAGATTAGAGGAAGGCACTAAACACAGAAATAATTACCGACTGCATAGTCTGACTCACCTGCTGTGGGCTATCTGGGCCCTTGTAGGCTTTGTGTCATCTCCATGAACTCGTGGAAGAGGAGCAGGATCTCCTGCTTGTAGGGCTGCCTGCTTGTACAACTTCTGGCCATGTCTACCAATATGCACCTCCTAGCATATTGGATTTTTGAACTCGAGGCCAAAGAAGATGTTTTCTCTCTCTTTAAACTAAAGCCATCTTCCAACTTGTTATTGTTTAGTTGCTCAGTCATGTCCAACTCTTTGCAAGCCCGTGGACTGTAGCCCACCAGGCTCCTCTGTCTGTGGAATTCGCCAGGCAGGAATCCTGGAGTGGGTTGCTATTTCCTTCTCCAGGGGATCTTCCCCACCCAGGGATGGAACCTGCATCTCCTGCATTTCAGGAGGATTCTTTACCATCTGAGCCACCAAGGAAGCCCTCTTCCAACTTCTCAACTATTACCTGTTCTTTCATGACCTCAACTATCATATATCATGACTAGATAACTCTCAGCCCACTGAGTATTTTTGTTGCTATTCCGTAGCCTCAAAAACGACCACCACATTAAAATACAGTTCACTGAGATGAACGTTTTTACCTAAAAGAGCATAGGACATAATTTGCTTAAAGACCTTAAAAATTCCAAGCAAAAATATTATTGACATTTTATTGATGACTTCTAAAATCCCAGTTTCTATTTATATATTTTTGACACCACCAGGAAGGCATTTTAGAACCAACAAAATACTCAGACTCACGAGAGACCATGGGGCATGGGTGCTTGGCATCGATCCTAAAGATCACAACCCAGGAAGGCAGTGCCAGGTATCCATTTTTATGGAGTAGTCCTCTTGGGAGTACAGAGCACATGCCTCAGTCCAGAGGTTTCTCGCCTTTTGCCTTCCCTTTCCCCAGTCTGCTCCTAGTCACAGCTCAGGTGCAAGGAAACAGTATCCACACTGGACAGATTAGGGAGCCACCCTGCCTTAGAAACTTCATACATCACAAGTGCCAGTTCACTTGTGAAAGCTTCATTGGCATAGCTTTCAGGGTCCCACCAGGGACATACCTTATGAGTCACTGCATTCAGAGACGCCCAAAGCTGTAGCTTCCACCAGGTAATTGGGTGGGTTTCTCGGGTGGTGCAGTGGTAAAGAACCCACCTGCCAGTGCGGGAAATGTCGGTTTGATCCCTGGGTCTGGAGAATCCCCTGGAGAAAGAAATGGCAACCGACTCCAGTATTCTTGCCTGGGAAATCCCATGGACAGAAGAGCTTGGCAAGTATAGACCATGGGGTCAGAAAGAGTCGGACATAGCGACTGAGCACTGAGGTGATTGGGTGATTTTTACCAGAAACATCGTTGCCTAATGACACAGCTCATTACATTCACTTTATCAGGTTTCCAAGACAACAGAACTAGAAACTTAATCCAAGGTCACACTTGTCTTTAGAAAAGATGGAGATTTTGTCTGCCATATATCCACAACTTTTCAGAAATATCTTTACAAAGATGATTGTGTTTTTGAATTTGCCTGCATTAAATGGCTTTAGAGTAGCTTTATAATCATCTGGCCTGTATCCTTCCTCAGATATGATAAATTATGTCTCTCTTCCTTTGTTTTTCCTTTATTAGGTCGAATAAAATATTCTGAACAGGTGTACGATGCGTGTATGGAAACATTTGACTGTCTTCCTCTTGCTGCCCTCTTAAACCAGCAGTTTCTATGTGTACATGGAGGAATGTCACCTGAAATTACTTGTTTAGATGACATTCGGAAAGTAAGCATTCATTAGTCTTGTGAAGTAAATACGCTTTTAATTTTGTTTTTTATTACAGTTAACTAATATGTCTCTATTGCTGAAAATTTTAAATATGGATAACTAAAAGTAAGAAAACAAATCACCAGTGATCTTTTATTGGGCAATAGCTTCTATTATCATCTTTCCTGTATATCTTCCATAAAATGTCTAATTTTTAACAAAACCTGGCTTTTACAAACTAGAAACATATTTTGAGTATAGTCCTGAAACTTTAACTGATGTTGCAATAAGGAAGGAAGGGATGACAGAAGATAAGATGGTTGGATGGCATCACAGACTCAGTGACGTGAGTTTACAGTCCATGCGGTCACAGAGGGTCAGACATGACTGAGTGACTGAACTGAAGGGAGGAAGAAAACCAGGGTTCTAATCCCTGTTCTGCCATTAATTATGTGATAGTGAAGTGAAAGTGTTAGTCACTCAGTTGTGTCTGACTGTGACCCAATGGACTGTAGTTCAACAGGTTTCTCTGATCATGGAATTCTCCAGGCAAGAATACTGGGGTGGGTTGCCGTTCCCTACTCTAGGGGATCTTCCTGACCCAGGGATTGAACCCAGGTTACCTACATCACAGGCAGATTCTTTACCATCTGAGCCTCCAGGGAAGCCCCCATTAATTGTGTAACCCATAGCAAATCACTTAACCTCTTAGATTTTCTTCTCTGTAAAATAAGGAAGTTGAAATGGATGAGCTAAGGACTCTTCAGCTGTGAAATTCATTGACTTTGACTTTTTAGATGATAAAGTTTAATTGCTACACTTGCCTTAGTTGGTAATCATGATTTTCAGGATTGTGTATCTTCATGATTGAAAAAACATGGTCAGTCTTTTTTTAATTATATTGTTCTGCATCATCATCTTCTCTCCTCTGCCTTTGTATTCTCTTGTTTAGTTGCTAAATCATGTCTGACTCTTTGCAACCCCATGGACTGTAACCCACTAGGCTCCTCTGTCCATGGAATTTGCCAGTCAAGAATATTGGAGTGAGTTGCCATTTCCTCCTTCAGGGAATCTTCGTGACCCAGGAAGCAAACCTGCATCTCCTGCATTGGCAGGAAGATTCTTTATCACTGAACCACAGAGAAGCCCCACAACAGAATATTATGAATAGCTATATACCAACAAATAGGGCAACCTAAAAGAAACAGACAAATTTTTAACTTCCAAGACTGAATCATGAAGAGAGAAGTATTCTCTTACCTCTCTTTCACAGGTACGGAAACTAAAAAATTTTCTGTTTGGAAAACTGTTTTCTCTGATTTAAAGTTACTATTCTCAGGGCAAGAGGGTAGTAACAATGCACAGCCTTTTCTGCTGCCTTGTTATTAAATAAACAGCTGGTAAAGAATCCACCTGCAATGCAGGAGACCCCAGTTCAATTCCTTGGTCAGGAAGATCTGCTGGAGAAGGGGTAAGGTACCCACTCCAATATTCTTTCATCAGCCTTTTTGGAGAAGGAAATGGCAACCCACTCCAGTATTCTTGCCTGGAGAATCCCATGGACAAAGGAGCCTGGTGGGCTACAGTCCATGGGGTCACAGAGTCGGACCTGACTGAGTGACTAACACACACCAGTATTCTTGGGCTTTCTTGATAGCTCAGCTGGTGAATCTGCCTGCAATGTGGGAGATCTGGTATTCAATCCCTGGGTTGGGAAGATCCCTGGAAAAGGGAATGGGTACCCACTCTAGTATTCTGGCCTGGAGAATTCCATGAACTATATAGTCCATGGGGTCACAAAGAGTTGGACTCAACTGAGCAACTTTCACTTTCATTGTTATACGTAGTGACACTTTCACTGTTTTACACGGTGAATCTCAAATTATAGGATTATAAATCAATTGTATTAAAAAAAAAGCTCCCCTTTCATTTAGTAGGGGTCCTCTTCTTGGCTTTCAGCTCTCCTAGTTACTTGGTGTGTGTGGTTTCTTTTGTTTTTTGTTTTCATTTGTTAACTAAAGCACCAGTAATTAGAGGCTTCAGGTAATAACTTACGTTGAAATGCCTCCACTGCAGAGAATGGAAAGGATGAAACCTTTTGCAACGCACCGCGCCCCCCCACAACTAGCATTCTTTAAAATAAATCTCCACTGGAATGAGATAAACAATGAACAGAGCCATTGAAAAACCCTTGCTGCTCTCTTGGTAACCTGGACTCACCTAGGCAATTGAAATAAACTTTACATAGTCTTTCTCATAAATAGTGTGTTTCTATAGTGATGGACTTCACATTCAAATTAAATGAGCACCACTTTTAAGATGAGGATGTAAGGGGGTCCTTTTCTACCATAGGTATATAGATACTAATTAAAATTTATTACCAAAAACTAGTAAAAACTATGCATCTGAATTTTTTAAATGTTCATTTTCTTCCTAAAGGAAAATTCTTTAGGGGTTACCGCCCACTCTCCTAATACAGTTTTATGGTTGGAAAGATCTTTTTTTGACCCATACCAAGGCTTCCCCAGTGACTCAGCAGTAAAGAATGTGTCTGCAATGCAGGAAATAGACGAGGGTTCAGTCCCTGGGTCGGGAAGATCCCCAGGTGGAGGGCATGGCAACCCACTCCAGTATCCTTGCTGGGAAATCCCATGGACAGAGGAACCTGCCGGGCTACAGTCCATGGGGCCATAAAGAGTGGGACATGACAGAAGCGACTAAACATGCACATACAGTTCCAAAAGCCCTGTTGCTTTCATGATTTCTCTTCTTTTGGCTTTTGCATGTCTTCTAGTTAGACAGGTTTAAGGAACCTCCAGCCTTTGGGCCAGTGTGTGACCTGCTTTGGTCTGATCCCTCCGAGGATTATGGCAATGAGAAGACCTTGGAACACTATACCCACAACACTGTCCGAGGGTGCTCTTATTTTTACAGGTAAGCTAATCCTCAGTTAAGATTAGATGGGGAAATAATGGAAACAGTGAGAGACTTTATTTTCTTGGGCTCCAAAATCACTGCAGATGGTGTCTGCAGCTATGAAATTAAAGGACACTTGCTCCTTGAAGAAAAACTGTGACCAACCTAGACAGCATATTAAAAAGCAGAGACATTACTTTGCCAGCAAAAGTCCATGTAGTCAAAGCTGTGATTTTTCCAGTGGTCATGTATGGATGTGAGATTTGGACTATAAAGAAAGCTGAGCACCGAAGAATTGATGCTTTTGAACTGTGGTGTTGGAGAAAACTCTTGAGAGTCCCTTGGACTGCAAGGAGATCCAACCAGTCAAATCTAAAGGAAATCAGTCCTGAATATTCATTAGAAGGACTGATGCTGAAGCTGAAGCTCCAATACTTGGCCACCTAATTCGAAGAACTGACTCATTGGAAAAGCCCCTGATGCTGGGAAAGATTGAAGGCGGGAGGAGAAGGGGACAACAGAGGATGAGATGGTTGAATGTCATAACCAACTTGATGGACAAGAGTTTGAGCAGGCTCTGGGAGTTGGTGATGGACAGGGAAGCTTGGCATGCTGCAGTTCATGGGGTCACAAAGAGTTGCACAAGAATGAGTGATTGAACTGAAATGAATCCTCAGAAAATTAGAAGAGAAAGTTGTAATATATTTTATCAAAATATTTTTAACTGTATATTTTATAGCTTGAATCTGTGTCATTCAGGGATTTCTACTTAATTTTTTGATTAATAAAAGGAAGAAAATGCTCTTCTTCCTTTGCTTGTTTTGTTTTTTATTCTTATTAGGTGTTATGCCCTAATAGGTAATATACCAAACAATTGAACACAAGATCTTGTAGTGCTTAAGTGTTGTTGTCTGACTGTACATGATTTAGACTGTACATAACATCCTCTATTAATTTCTTAAAAAATAAAGATTTCTTGGCTCTTCTTTCAGAGATTCTGGTTCAGCAAGCCTGAGACAAGGGAATCCTGTTATTTTTTTAAAAGCTTTCTAGCTTTTGGAACTGCTGGTATTGGCAAAGATATAAAAAGAACAGGACATTGTGAACTTAGCCCAGGACATTTCCTGGAAGTTGATTGTTGTCTTAAATCTCCTATGTGAGCTTTTATTGTGCCTTGTGACTCCAAATTAGGGAGGTTCAGGGAAGTTTGAAGCCTACTTTTTTTTTAATTCCAATATTTTATTCCAATAAATAATATCTGTATTTAGTACCCTGAAAATCTCTGATAGTTGCTTAAGATAATGCAGTCGTAAATGAAGTCTACATACAAAAACCTCAGTTTTGCCATAGTTTTAACATTCTTCTAAGTAACTTTTTCATTCTATTCTGCCAACTTTAGCAGTGACTAATATGATGGAATCTTTTAAATTTTACTTCTCTTTACATTGCTTAAAATAAAGAGCATAAGGCTTTTTATCTTTAGGAGACTATAAATTGGTACAGTTTCTATGGCAGTCAGCTTGACAACATCTCTCAGTTATAAATGGCCTTGGCCTTTATTCCAGAATGTAATAAAATGTAATCCTGTGGCTATTATCATTCATGATCTTCAATCCTCATTATTCATGAACTTTGCTTTGCAAATCTGCCTGCTTGTTTTTATTTGTAACCCCGGAGTCAGTACTCAGAGCAATTCCAATCACTCACAGACATTCGTGTGTACAGAGCAATGGGAAATTTGGGTCACCCATTGTACGTTCCTGCTGAAGTTGAAGGCACCGTTGCTCTGCCTTCTTATTTCAGCTCTCACAGTGTAAGCAAGTATTTTTTCTGTGCTCTATTTAGTGAAACATTTCCCACATTTTTGTTGGTGTTTTGCTGTTTAATATCACCCCAAGCATAGTACTGAAGTGCTATCTAGTGTTCTTTTGTGCCAGAAGGCTGTGGTGTATTAGACAAGGTTCATTCAGGAATAAGTAGGACACTGTTGGCCATGAGTACCATGTTAATGAATCAACATTATATCTTAAATCAGGTGTCTTTGCGCAGAAACACACATAAAACAAGGTTATGTGTTGATTAGTTTATGAAAATGTTGTGACCAGAGGCTCACTGGACCCTAACCATGTATTTCCCCTAGGAGTAGTAGTTCAGTGTTCTATCATTCAGAATTGCAGCAACTTTATATAGAACATAGCTACTGCAAGTTATTGGAATCCGCTGTACTTGAAAATGTGTAAAATGCATGGAAAAGGTTTTCCTTCCTGCCGTTTATGCTGAAGGGTTTTAAACAACCTAAACATTCAATAGAAGACTAGTTAAATAAATGATTGTACATCTCAACAAAGGAATATACCAGACAGTGCAATGAGGCTATTTTTTTTAAAAAAGAAAACAAATCCTTCATATACTGATTGGGATAATCACTAGTGTAAAGTGAAAAAAAAAAAGACCTATGAAAAAGCTATGTGTACCATCTGATAACATTTCTTAAAGGGGGCTATGCATGTGTGTGTGTGTATAATTGCTTGAAACTGAGTAAAGTATCTCTGAAGGGCTCTCAAAGAAATCACGGACATTGGATGATTCCAGGGTAACTGGAAGATAGAGGTAGGCTGGAGGGAGACATTTCACTGTAGAACTTTTTGTTATCTTTCTATTTTAAACTATGTGAATGAATGTGCAGCCTATTTTAAAACTTAATGAACATAATAAGAAACAAAGGTTAAACCTAAATTAAATAATGAACACTTGGATAATTCCAGGATAATTTTGTGTCCTCTAGTTCTTCCTATTGGGTATTTGCCATTCAGAAAGCACCTATTCAGTTAGTTAGTTAGTTAGTATTCAGTTAGTACCTACTACCTACTACACACACGGATGCACATGGACAACCCTGGGACAGAAGGAGAGTTGTTATGAGTTTTATGGGTTAAAGAAAAAAAATTAAAAGGTAGGGGAGCTCTCCTTCTGTCCCAGGGTTGTCCATTGTGTACGTCCTTGATCTGGATGATGTGTATCAGTGACATGGGAAAACAAAAGAGTGATGATTGCTAAGCTATTAATAAAAGTTCAGTGGTAATGAACCTATAAATTTAAAACAGATTCAACTCATTTCATCTTGATTTTTCCCCTGCCTCCTATTAAAAGACAAATGTCTTCATTCTGAATTTATGTTTTCTAATTTTCTTTTACAGTTACCCTGCAGTTTGTGAATTTCTGCAGAACAATAATTTGCTGTCAATAATCAGAGCCCATGAAGCCCAAGATGCTGGGTAAGTTATATCAAAACTGTACCAGGACTTCCCTGGCAGTCCAGTGGCTAAGACTCCATGCTTCCACTGCTGGGGTTGTGGGTTTGATCCCTGATTGTGGAAGTAAAATCCTGCCATTTCTCTTCTAGGTATCGAATGTACAGGAAGAGCCAAATGACAGGCTTTCCATCGCTCATTACAATTTTCTCTGCACCCAATTACCTAGATGTCTATAACAATAAAGGTAAAGGAGATCAGCGATACTTGAGTTTGAATTTGTGAGTAAATGTGAGCTCTAGTTTAATCATATGTTATGTGCATAGGTAATTTTTGGAATATATTTATAAATTTTAAATAAGAAAAAAAAAAGAAGTCGTAATTGAAACAAAGGCCAAGAAACTTAGAATTTAGGCTTCTATTTAGTTTTCATCTCCTAAGGATTTGGGGGCTCTCTGTAATTATAAGTAATGATTACAGTAGGTTTGACTTGAACCATTGAATCAAAATATAAGAAGAAATAAAGTACTTCAGGTTGAAGTTAAAACAGCATAAATTATTGGTTTTGGTGAATCTAATTTATTTATAACAGTCCCTCAATAAAATGCCACTAGTGTTTTAATGTCCATTATTAAGCTGTTTTTGCTCTTGAAAAATGATACAGTTAGAATGAATACTGTACCAAAAGTCAGAAGAATCTTCATTTAGTCCAAGCCCTGCTCAAAACTAATAGTGTGACTTTAGGGAGTCACATAGCTTTCTTAAACTCAGTTTCCCATATGAAAAAAGAAATTTGGATATACACTTGCCTTTTGATCCAGAAATTCTACTTTGAAGATTTTCTTGTAGCTTTAGTCATTTTTTTTAAAAATTTAACTTTTATGATCCCTACTTGATAAGTGTGTATCAGGACAATCTTTTACCTAAAAGCCTCTTCTGTAGCATGCCTCTGTAACTGTTTTGTTGTTGATAAAGTATGACTATAAAATAATAGAACTTTAAACAAACATGCCAGAACAAATATATCCAAGTGAGTATTGTCCCTTCAAAGCAGTTACCTTGGGAGCTTATACCCTTATTCCAATGCTGCCATTGTTCAAAGCATTTTTGGAACTCCTCTTTTGGCATTGCCTTCAGAGTCTGCGACACATTCTTTTGATTATCCTCAGTGATGGGAAATCTTCGTCCTTTGAGGGTGGATTTGATTTTTGGAACAGCCAAAAGTCATTCGGAGTCAAGACTGAGGACTAAGGTGAGTGATCAAGCTAGACAATACCATTTGGGGTCAGGAACAAGGTATGATTATAAGGTAATGAGACTGGTTTTCCTTGTGTTGCTTATAAAATGGCTCTGGAGGTAATTCCAAAAGAGGAGTTCCAAAAACATTTTGAGTAATGGCAGCATCTTTGGATTAAACATACAGTAAGGCAGCAAGGTACGTTGATACGAAGACTGAGAGCTAGGAGGCAAAAATCCTAGTCTAGCCCTGCTTCACTTTTAAATTCACAATTAACAAGATACTTAACTTCTCTGAGCCTCAGTTGATCTTAAATAACTGTCACATAGGCTTGTTGAAGATAAGTTGGAGTAATCAAAATGAATGTTAAAAGCGCTGGTCAGAATATAAATTGCTACACTGCTATAACATCTACTGTTATTGTGCCTGGTGTGATTACATCAAAGGACCACACTCATCTGATATATAAGGTCTGGTGTGTTTGTCATTGATGGTTTCTTAAGTCTCATTACTTTATAGTCATATCTTGTATATGCAGTTGGGGAGAGAAGTGTAAAAGAGGTCCATGGTATACTTATTTCCTCTATTTCAAAGTCAACTATGAAATGGCGTTTCTCATTTCACTCTAATTTGGATCAGTTATCTCTGGATGTCCTTAGTGACATGCTGTCCATTTTTAAAAGGCATTTCTTTGACTTAAATTCTCTTCCAGTCTTATATTTTTGCTTTCCTTCTCATTATTCTTTTCTGAGTCTTGGCAATCCTTCAATACTCTGCTTCTCCCTAAGTCCATTCTTTCTTATTTCCCTTTTCCTAATAGAAACTTAGTTTTTCTTTTTGTTTCCTCCCTTATGAATGGTATGTGCCACTCATTTTGTCAGACTTCCTCAAGGACAGTCTGTCCCTCACCCTCTTATCTGTGATGAAGACTTTCCCTTCTTACTCCCTTTATTAATCTTGCTATTAAAGTGTCTATTGATTGGCCAGTGGCCTTACCTGTGTGCTAAGCTAAAATATGTCATCTAAATCAGCAATCACTTTACTAGCTTAACTAACTGCCAGCTTGTTCTTTGCCTCATTCTAATCTGGTCTTGTTTTGATCATTCCATTAGTAAACTATTTTAGAGTCACAGTTGATTCTGAGTTTTTTGTTGGCCTTGACTTAATTGGTAACCTCCTTTACCTTGCAACAATCTTGTTTTCCTTGGTCGTTTCTTAACCATTTTGGAGGGATGGGGAAGGAAAAAAATGTGGCGTCTAAAATAATCCCTGGTGATGCTCAATTATTCCTCTTTAAAAAGATGACTCTGCCCCCCTTTCCTTCTTCTTTTCCTATTGCTTTTCTTTCTTGCATATTCTTTAGACTTATTGGTATGAACAGACATTTTTTATCAATAGTTCTACTGGTTACTTGAAAGACCTTTAAGTCATGATTTTTAAAGATCTCTATTTCTACTTTTGTGTCCACCTTCCATCTCTTTTTCTTGTGTAGATTGAGGGAATTGTTGAATATTTGTATATTTGTCTAACTTAAATAAAGTACATATACATGAAAATAATGGGACATGTACATTGTAACCAGTATTAGAAGCTTCTTAAAAGCTGAAAATCCTGTTTTCATTGTTTATTTAATAATCTATGGTAAACATTTTAAATATTCAGTGACTTAAAAATTTGAGCATACTAGGCTATCTATAATAAGCAAAGAGACAGGAGTCAGGAGATGACTTATACCTGTCATTTCTAGAGAACTGTTGTACCCTATTCTATTTATGATAATAGTAAGAATAGTTTAAGAGAATAATGCAAGCCACATTGCATTGCTGGTGATGCAAACTAAGGGATTGGATTTTTTTTAAATTTTAAGTATAAATAAAATCAGTTTGGTACCAAAGTGTGTGTGTGTGCAATATATGTATATGAACCGGTTAATATTAAACATTTAAAGTGTGAGCAATATACTGACTGTTTATAGGAGAGATGGGCAATTTTTCATTCATGTATGCAGAAGTGATTTAATCTACTTTGGATCTTGTTGAATTGCCCCAAGTTTACCATCTATCTGTATTCTCCACTATGAATTAATAACTGCTATGTTATAAACTCCTAGAGAGTTTATAAAATCTTTGGCCCTGGCTAATGACTAGGAAAACAGGCTGTGTTCATTTAATGAGAAATGTTTGCCCTCAAAGGAAAGTTGTAATTGTAACCATTTGGCCTGTAAAGGGAAATCATAATGAAATTTTTCTCATGTGGAATCTGAGATTTCTATAGATAGTTACCATGCAAGACCTTTGAAGTCTCAGAGCTTAAGTTTCTTTTGTACTTTTATTATATGAGCTCTTCAGGTAACTTTGTTCCTTGGGATAATTCTTAAAAGAATGAACTGTACAACATGTTGTAAGTTTTTCCATGTGTCCTAAATTTATAAAATAGAGAGTCAGTTCCTGAAATCTGGATAGTAGGTCCACAGTTGTATACAGTATACCAGTTACCATGTCCTGTTCCTCTGTGCCAGATATTTTTCTTCTTTTTCCTTTTTAGCTGCTGTGTTAAAATATGAAAACAATGTCATGAATATCAGGCAGTTTAACTGTTCTCCACACCCCTACTGGCTTCCAAACTTTATGGATGTTTTCACGTGGTCTTTGCCTTTTGTTGGGGAAAAAGGTAAGAGAACTAAGACAGAGGGACCATCACTTATCCTAACTAGTGACACCATCCTACTTGCATGCATTCCCTGATGGTTCAGAAGTATTTTTCTTAAAGTTATCAGAAGTGTTTTCTATTTTCATTGTTCTCTACAAAGACTTTTAAGTGGCGCTTAATTGGATTTTAAATTATAATTCTAGTTGATTATGATTTTCTTATTCTAAGTATCAATTTAAAATAGCTGCCCTTGTATGATCAAGATGTTAGAATAACATAAATAACAGTAAAATAACCTTTCCTTCAGTGATAAAGAGATTTAAATGGGAAGATTTATCCTTAGAGTTCTATTTGTGCATCTATACAAACAAGCCTCCCAGGTAGCACAGAGGTTAAGAATCCTCCTGCCAATGCAGGAGATGCAGGTTTGATCCCTGGGTCAGGAAGATCCCTAGAGAAGGAAGTGGCAACCCGCTCCAGTATTCCTGCCTGGAAAATTCCATGGACGGAGGCACCTGGAGGGCTACAGTCCATGGGGTCATAAAGAGTCAGACACGACTGAGTGACTGAGCATGAGCAAATGAGCTATGCAAATATATAAGCCTGTTGTACATAGGCCTAGAGGCTTACTTTCTTTGTAAAATGGGAGGAAATCTCCTGTGTGTATCAGGGTACAAAAGGTTCTGGCAGCGGTCTAAAATGAAATCGAGTTGTTAAGCATTAGAATCTTCAAAGACTCTGTACTTCAACTGGAACAAGTAATAGCTCCCAAATCTGTATAAACTTGAAGGTCTGCATTTAATGCTGCTCCTTAAGCTGCTTTGAATAGCAAAACAACCAGGCATTTTTATCTGTGTTTATTTAATATATATGTTTATTTATATATCCACATCCTTTTAGAGAAAGTGACTTATTACTTATACAAATTTTGGACTATTTTGTCTTATCATCTAGTCACAGAGATGCTGGTTAACATTCTCAACATATGCTCTGATGATGAATTGATTTCCGATGATGAACTTGAAGGTAAACTTGCCTTTTCCTTCTCTGAACTAGAAACGAAGAACTTTTGGTTTGGGTTTTAGTTTGTTTTGGAGAATTTTCTTTGCCTTATTAAAAAATAATTGTGTTTGTTATAGAAAAATAAAATTTGAAAAATACAGGAAACCATAAATAAGGGGAAAAAGTCACCAGTAATCCTACCATCTGATAGATACCCACTGTTACCATCGTGAAATAAATACTGTTATTAGCATATTTTTTCTCTTTTTTTCTTTTTAACAAAAATGAAGTCATGTGATAGCATCACATACATTTACTGGTATTTTTGTATACTAATTTTCAATGGCTACGTAGTTGTCCATGTTGATTAATCTTTGTTTTAACCAATGCTCTGCTGATGGGTTTTGAATTTTTTCCAACTTTTTTCTTTTAAAACTCCACAGTTATGAAAATTTTTATATTTAAATCCTTGCATATTCTGTCCAACAATCAATATTTATTATATACCTTATATGTGCCAAGAACTATATAGATCCTTGCTCTTATAGTGGTGGGAAAAACAAAGAATAAAGTCAAATGTTGACATGTGGTATGAAAGAAAGGAAAGCACTATTAGGAAATGAAAAATAATACTTTCTTGATTATTTCCATAGGATAGGTTTCTAGAAATTGAAAATCTGTGTCAATTAGTACTTACAATTTTAATTTAGACATATGTAGCCTGGGAAGGCTGTAATGGTTTACATTTTGCATGTGCAACACATAGTTCACAGTGCTCTCTTAAATACTACTTGTTATAATGTTTAGAGTCTGCTGGTTTTTTAATTTAAAATTTTATTTTTATGATGATTAATAAGCATTTTTTCTTGTGTTTATTGATCTTTATTTCTTTCTTGTGAGTTTTCAATTCATGCATTTTTCCCACTTTTGTACTGTTATGTGCTTGTTTGTTTTTCTTCTTATTGGCCTGAGAGATTTTTATATAGTTATATTTTGTTTATGTAGCCAAGTATTTTTTTTTTCTAGTATGTTGTGGGAGGTTTGATTTTAAAGATAGATCCTAACTTACCTGAGAAGGCAGGAGATTCTGAAAAGTTGGTGACACCTTACCAAACCCTCTGACTGCCTCATTCTCTCCAGGCTTATACTAAGGTGATTCACTCAGCTGTTAGGATGAAGTATCTGTGTAGTAAAGAAAGCCCAGCTTACTTTGAGAATATAGACGAAAGTCCTGCACATACTTACGCTTCAAATTCCACGTTGAGGGGCAGAGCAGATGGAGCATAATTATGTTTACGTTTATGAATGGGATAGGAAATCACTGCAGGGAACCAGTTCTTGTGAAAATAGTGCAGCCAAGTGAAAATTAAAACAAAGAATTCAAGTTAGGGAAGGATGAAATATGTAAGAAATAGGTTTAGTAAATTTTATATTTTAATCTAAATGGAAATTACTGTGAACTCTCTTGTATGTATTAATGCTATTATATGTATCCTTGATTATCATAAGGATAAGATTCCTAAATTATATCAAAAATTATATATGGGAATATTTACCAAAGTATCATATATTGTAGCAAAAGATTCAGACATCACAATATCCCTCAGTGGAGAGCTGGGTAAGTCAATTATGATATATCCGTATGGTAGATTCTCAACATGGAGTTAGATTATTTCCTTGCTGTAAGCCTCCCTTCCTTCCCATTTCTCTTCTAGTTAGTTCCTATTCAACTTATTGCCACTTGATCATGGAAGGTATTTCCAATCTCCCAGACTAGACCCAACATCCCTGACATGTTCTCATATCAATGGTGCTATCTTCTTAGCAGTTGATAGAGTTACAGTTTTGCATTTATTTATACTGTTAATATATGTATATTGTTACAAGTTTCTCAACAGGGACTTGAGTGATGAGGACAAAATTAGTTTTTGCTTACCATTATCACCTCAAAACCAAGTATAGTAGGTAAATGAGCATAGTAGTATGCTCATTTAAATATTTGTTGAGTTAGATTGAATGATATGAAGTATAGCCATTAAAAGTGAAAAAATGAATTAGAGCTATTGGTGCTGATATGGAAAGTGTGTTAGAGAGTACAAAAGTAAATGTATATATACAATCTTCTCATTTCCTTTTTTTTTTAACAAGGTATGTGGCTATAAACTGATACAGGCTTAAAAAAAATTTTTTTTCTGAAGGGAAATGAAGAGTAACCTTTTAGATTAAGCTGGTGAATTGAACATACTTCTAAATCCATTCCTTCTGAAACCACACTAAAACTACAATTTTGGTTTTATCCAAGTGATATAAAAGCTAAGGATTTTTGCTTTAATAATGCCAGACAGTTCAAACCAAGCCTGACTCTTAAGACAAGTAGAAAAGCTAGACAAAATATTTTAAAAAGTTGCTTCAGAGGCATTCAGAAAGCTAAGAAAGTGAAAAAGAATTACCAAGTAGAGATCTGGGGAAAAGTATATATCCAGAGAGGTAAGACATTTGGTAACATTTGGAACTAATTTTCTCATAAACACATTCATGAATTTCAAAAGAGAGGGCTAAAAGATTGACCAGCCCTCTTAATAGAAGCTAAGAAGGTTGGGAGTTCGTGACTTGTCAAAAATGGATTGAGTGTGGGTAAGCTTCTACTCATTGGTTTTGGGCCCCTAAAGCTTCTATCTATGTAAGGGTAAGGGTGAACTAGAAATATAATTCCCTGAAAGGGACTATCCTCAATCATTTCAGTCTCTGAAATTTAAATAAGGTAGTCCCAAGCATCTGGCAAAAGCAAACCTTTTCAGACTAAGATAGCATTATATAGCACCTTAAACTACTGCAGTCTTTCAAAGATAATACATGTCTCACAACCAAAAATAAGTAGGTATATGAAAAGACATAACAACATGAACAAAAATGAGCAGAAAGAGCGAAAAATAAAAACAGACCCCTAAGTTCTTCAGATGTGAGCTTTTCAGACCAAGCTTTAAAATAACTATGCTAAAAATTTAAACAATGCTAACTATGTTCAAGAATGTTAAAGACTAAATTAAAAATTTTTGCAGAGATCTGTGAATTATAGAAAAAGGAATGTAGCAGAGCTGATAAAGCACCAAAAGAAAATTCTAAGAATGAAAAATAAAAAAAAAACTTAACTGATGAATTAGTAGAAGACTCAATAAAACTAAACAGAGAATAAATGAATTAGAATATAGCTCAGAAGGAACAACCTAGAATACATCACAAAGAGAAAGAATAAAATACTCAGAAAAAGTATAAGAAACATGGAAGACACAATGAACAGTTATCAACTGTGTGTTTGGAATCAATCCCAGGGAAGAGAGAGAGAGGATGTATTTGAAAAGATAATGGATAAAAGTTTTTTAATACTGATTAGGTAAGCCGCAGATTGAAGAAGTCCCCAAAACCAAAGCAGAATGAATACAAAGAAAATAATATCCAAGTACATCACAGTAAAAGTGCTTCAGATGAAAGATGATGAAAAAAATCTTAATTGGACCAGGGGAAAAAAAAGATTACTTTCAAAAGAGAATAGTTAAACTGACAGTATATTCTTAATGTAAACAATAGAAGGAGGAAACCATGGACTAACATATTCAAAGCACTGAAAGATAATAATTGGTACACCTAGAATTCTATACCTAGCAGAAATAGCATTTAAAAATGAAGAAGAAAGAAGCACTTTTCAGGCATTCCTCCCTGTAAAAGCTATACTGAAAGAAATACCAGGAGACTCACACTAAATGAAATTCTAAAGAATATTACTCAAACAGAAGGAAAATACCAGATGGAAGCTTGGAGAGTCAGGAAGAAATAACAAGAATAGCAGAAAATATGTGGGTAAATAAAATGAATGTAGACCTTATTAAACGATAATAATAATGTTTTACTGAATTTAAAAGACAGTTAAAATACATAACAATAGTAGTTGGCAGTGGCATAGAGTTAATGTGAGGACTTTATATTATCTGGGAAAGGTAGGGGGAAGTACCTGTTAACATTATATTTTGATAAGTAAGAGATGCATGATGTAATATGCAGAGTAATTTTCAAGAAGAGAGAGTTTTTTTTTAAGTGTGTAACCTTTAAATTATAGGGGGAAAATGACTATAATAAAAATAGTGTAGATGGCAAGAAAGGAGGGAAGGTACTTATAACACTAGGGCAAATAGGATAAGTAAATGACGATAAATACGTCAGCAACTTAATTACATGTAAACAGATAAAAGATTGTCAGGTAAGATTAAACAAAAAATAACACTGTATGATGTTTCATAAGAGAGAGATAAAGCATAAAGACACAGAAAATTTGAAAGTAAAAGAAGAATATAGTCTACTAACCAAAGAAAAGCTGTTGTAGATAGATTATTATTACATGAAATAGGGACTTCCCTAGTAGTTCAGTGGCTAAGACTCCACGCTTCTAGTGCAGGGTGCCTGGGTTTGATCCCTGGCCAAGGAACTAGATCTCACATGCTACAGTTAAGAGTTCTCATGCTGTAAAAAAGATCATTGATTCCGTGTGCTGCAACTAAGACTCAGCACAGCCAAATAAATAAATAAAAATAAATAATGAAAAATTACATGAAATAAACTCTAAAACAAAAAGATGAAAAATTTTTGTTTGTATGAATTAGTAAAATGGCTTCATAATATATAAAGCAAAGATTAACCAAAGTACAATGAGAAGTAGAAATGTCCACAGTGATAATGGGAAAATTTAACAAATATTTTTCAGGGATTGGAAGAATAAGCAGACAAACAAAACCAAGAATGTTATAGAAAATTAGAACACAAATAATAAACTTGACCTACTAGACTGACTCAGTGGACGTGAATTTGAGCAAATTCTGGAAGCTAGTGAAGGACAGGGAAGCCTGATGTGCTTCATGGGGTCTCAAAGAGTTGGACACAACTTCATTTCAGTTCAGTCGCTCAGTCATGTCCTACTCTTTTCGACCCCATGAACCACATCATGCCAGGCCTCCCTGTCCATCACCAACTCCTGGAGTCCACCCAAACCCATGTCCATTGAGTCGGTGATGCCATCCAGCCATCTCATCGTCTATCATCCCCTTCTCCTTCCTTCAGTCTTTCCCAGCATCAGAGTCTTTTCCAATGAGTCAGCTCTTCGCATCAGGTGGCCAAAGTATTGGAGTTTCAGCCTCAACATCAGTCCTTCCAATGAACACTCAGGACTGATCTCCTTTAGGATGGACTGGTTGGATCTCCTTGCAGTCCAAGGGACTCTCAAAAGTCTTCTCCAACACCACAGTTCAAAAGCATCAATTCTTCTACACTCAGCTTTTTTTATAGTCCATCTCTCACATCCATACATGAGTACTGGAAAAATCATAGCCTTGACTAGACGGACGTTTGTTGACAAAGTAATGTCTCTGCTTTTCAATATGCTGTCTAGATTGGTCATAACTTTCCTTCCAAGGAGTACACGTCTTTTAATTTCATGGCTGCAATCACCATCTGCAATGATTTTGGAGCTGCCCCCCAAAAAAGTCAACCACTGTTTCCCCATCTATTTGCCATGAAGTGATGGGACTGGATGCCATGATCTTAGTTTTCTGAATGTTGCGCTTTAAGCCAACTTTTTCACTCTCCTCTTTCACTTTCATCAAGAGGCTCTTTAGTGACAGAACAACACTTGACGTATAAAAAGAAAGCATCTAACATATCAACTATACCTTCTTTTCAAACACGCATAAATACCTATGAAACTTGACCTTTACAAAAAATGTTCTGGGTTAAGAGCAAGTTTCATGTGTCAAAGCATTATAATCACAATGACTATATTCTGACTATATGCAGGTAAGATATAAATCAATACAAAAAGATAACTAGAACACCACCATATTTTAGGAGATTTTAAAAGATACTTAATAATCCAGTGGTCAAATAATCACAATGAAAATTTGAAAATAATTTGAACTGAAAATAAAAAGCATTACACATTAAAACTTGAGGGCAGGCAGTGCCCCAGACAGGTGTGGGTTTGGCATTGGAACCAGAACTTTCGCAGATGTTCACTGGTTGACAGCAGAGGAGAGGAACTGAGTTATACTTCATGTGACCTTAAAGCAGCTGGTGGTCAGAATTAAGTGAGAGAGATGCCATCAACAAGGAGTTCTCTTTCAGAAATTTTAATCTGGCATCTGGCTCTATGTCTCAAGTTACCTACAAGCGAGAAGATGAATCATTACCTAGAACGGTTCAGTGTGTACAGCAAGGTCCATATGCCTCTCACCTCACGTATCTGTGGGAGACTGACCCAAAGGGATGTGAAACTGGCTAATTTTGTTGAAAAAGCAACTGTTTCTGTGTGATTCCTTCCAAAACGCATGTTAAGTTTTATACACAACTTAGCTGCAGTGTGTTTTGAAGGCAGTTTACATGAACAAATTAAATTGTAAAGGTATAAAGATTGAGGAGGAAGAAACAAAACGATCCCTATTTATAGATCATTATTTATATTTATAGATTGTTATTTATATGATTATATATAGAAGAAATTTAAAAGTTTATAGATTTATTAAATAAACAGATATAGCAGAGCTGCTGGATTCAAAGTCAGAAAGCAAAAATCATTGTATTTCTATTTTCCAGCAACAAACACAATGAAATTTTTAAAAAGATGCCATTGACAATATCATTCTTAGCAATAAATCTAACAAATGATGTGTGATACCTCTAAACAATAAACTAAACCATTGTTAGAGAAATTAAAGAACATCTAAATAAATAGAAAGAAATGCCATGTCCATAGATTACTGGAAGACTCAATGGTATAAAGATATGTTATTCCCAAATTGATCTGCAGATTCAGTACAAATATTAACAGTTTGACCCTAAAATCATCTAAGGGTAGTATTCTAAACCCAAGAATAAATTCCAGATGGACTAACACATTCAAATATGATAGGCAAAACAATAAAGCTTATAGTATGTATTACATAAATGCATTCATGACCTTGCAGTAGAGGAAAATTTCTTAAACAATACGCAAAAACCACTAGCTATATAGGAAGCTATTGGACTGCATTAAAAATTAGAAAGTGCGTTTATCAAAAGACTAAGTGTGTAAAGACAGCCACAGGGACGTCTCTGGTGGTCCAGTGGCTCTAGGACTCTGCACTCCCTATGCCCGGGGGTCCAGCTTCTGTCCCTGGTCAGGAAACTGGATCCCACATGCTGCAACTAAACAGTTCGCATGCCACAGCCAAGGATCCCGCATGTTTCAATGAAGATTGAAAGCACAAATAAGATCTTTGGAGCAGACAGATAAATAAATGTTAAAAAAAAAAAAAAAAGACAAGCCACAGAATGGGAGAGGGTATTTGCTACACAACCAACAAACAGTTCACTTGCAGGATATGTAAAAAACTACAGATCAATGAGGTGAGGCTTGAATGAGCACTTCACAAAAGAAGATATCCAAATGGCCAATAAAAATATGAAAAGTTATTCAGCCACATTAGTCATTTTGAAAGTGCAGATTAAAACCACAGTGGGTGATTCTGCATACCTACCAAAGTGGCTAAAATTAAACATGAATAACACCAAATGTTGACCAGAATATATAGCAACAGGAATGCTCATATACTAAAGTATAAATTGGTACGTCCACTTTAGTAGATAATGCCAAACCACTATCCAAAGTTGAACATATACATACCTTATATCTGAGTAGTCTAACTCTAGGAATGTACTTAACAGAAATATGTGTAGCTAAAAGAAATACACTGATTTGGCAGCCAAATTAGCCAAAAATTGGAATCAGCCCAAATGACCACTAACAGTGAAAAGGATAAATAGATTGTGACATATTCTTATAGTGGAATTGTATATAATAATGACAGTGAACTACAGAAACAGGGGAAACATGGATGAATCTTAAAAACATAATGTTGAACAAGAGAAGCCAGACACAAAAATGCATTATTTGATTGTTCCAACTACATAACATTAAAAAGAAAATTAGAACTAGTGCTTGTGAATACATGCTTAAATGGTAAAACTATAAAGAAGAGCAAGAAAGTGATTCCAATAGAAGTCAAGAGAATAATTTTCTTTGGGAAGAGGGAGACTCTTAATTATTAGGAAGGGCCCAAGTAGGGGGAAATCTGTAGTGCTGGCAAGGTTCTATTTATTGTCCTGACTGGTTATTTGGCCATTGGTGTTTTAATAAAAAGCATTGAGTCTATCTTTGTTTTGTGTACTTTTCCATATGTTTATCAAACTTCACAGTAGAAGAGTTTTTTTTTTACCAAAGTTATAAGCCTACAAAAATGTGGAGATTTTTGTAGGAATTTTGGAAGCCAGGAAACAAATGAATTAGTATTACTAACTTGGCTGATTCAGAAAGCTGAAGCCTGGCTTAGTAGTGGAGAATGCTGAGTTCAGCACAGAATCCTCAAAAAGCAAAGGAACTGCTAGACTACACCAGTTGCTAGAACTGGGGACTATTGAGAAGAGGGAGATGGGCCCCTAGCTAAAATAAGTAGAGCAGGTTAAAGATATTTGAAAGGCAATTAAAACCCTAGCTGTCTTTTCTCCCAAGACCAGAGGCTAATGTCTAAAAAAGTGTAAACCAAAGAATTTCTGGACAGGGATACAGTTGAGGGCATCAATAACTTTGCTAAAAATGGATAAATTAAGTGATCCCACGCATTCTCAGTGGGCTTCCCTGGTGGCTGAAAGAATCCACCTGCAATGCAGGAGAGCTGGAGTCAATCTCTGGGTCAGAAAGATTCCCCTGGAGAGGGAAATGGCTATGCTCAGTCCAGTATTCTTGCCTGGGAAATCACATGGACAGAGGCACCTGGTGGGCTACAGTCCAGTGAGTCACCAAGAGTTGGACACAACTGAACAGCTAACACGCACACAGCTAACACGTGTGCACACGTTCTCAGTACTGATACAGAAAATTCCTTGAAAAAAGACCCACCCTGATCACTCTGTGTACAGAAAGCTCCAAGTCAGCAGTCAACCACTAACCAGTTCAGAAAGCTTTCCAGTCCGTCATTCTTAACAATGTGCAAACACCAAGGATTATGGGACTTCTCCATAGAGTCTCTGAGACAACAGCAAAAAACAGCCTAACTGGATGAACATGAGATTCTGAAGACTATATAAAATTTAAACATGGAAAAACTATAATATCTCCAAAAGGAGATGAGAAGATAATTGTGTCCATCATACAAAAACATGATGCTCCATTTAGAGATGTACCTGCTGTTCATTCTGTCCTTTGTTCATTGTTTTTAGCATTATTTGTTACACAAATAATATCTTTTTTCCTTGTCTGATTTTATCTTCATGATCTGTGGGGATAGAATATGTTGGAAAATAAGAGATGTGAATTCATTTAAAACTTTGAAGACTCCATGCAAAAAGTCTGTAATTTAATATTCTATCATGATACCAACAATGTCTCTTCTGAGCTGATAAAAATAATAGCCTGCTTCTCTCATTGCATTTCACTTTGATTTTTTTTTCTCTCTCCTCCATGCAAACTTAAATTTCTCTTCCCATATTTCTATTTCCATCTCCTTGTTTCTTGGTGTCTCTTCTCCCTGAAGATCACTACATTTCAAGCTTTCAGAAAGGTATCTGAACAGAATGTGCTACGAGCTTAATACTCTGTCTGTCTCATCACGGTCTATTAATTAGACTTTTTTAGTTATCATTGAATAATTTCAGACAGGCCCTCCATCCTCCCTTTCTGTTTTAATGTATACATTTTCTCTGGCCCCTGCTGTGTGATCCTGCAGGATTTTGAGAGCTGGGTGGGTGAGGAAGGAGAGGCCACGTTTCTTAGTTTCTGACTTTCGAATGCGGCCGCCTGATGCATGCCTGGACGTTGACTTCCGTGTGAGCCGTTTCCTAAATCTGCTATGAGAAAAGGCCACAAATCTCCTGATAACTTTTTTGCTGTTTTATAAAATACCTTACCCGTCATCCTCATTTGTACTGCACAGCTGTCTGTGGCTGGAGATAACTCACCAGTGCGTACGTGAGGATGACAGAGTGAAAGCAGCGCCTGCTCGGTTCAGGAGAGCCGCAGTGTACTGTGTTTCCATGTAGAAGAAAACTACTTAAGTCATCCCTCACCGTTTGGCCGACCAAGCCCTGCATCGTGAGGTGGCCCACAGCATTCTCAAGAGAGATTTTTGCTGTAGTAGCGACTGTCTTTGTTTATATGTATTTCATTCTTCACTGTGTTCTACCTTTCAGAAGCACCAGTAAGCTCCTACCTTCGTAAACCCGCTCACTCTGTCCTTTTTGTGGCCCCTCCATTTTTTTACATCTTTATTTTTTTCTTCTGCTCCTTAAAACTTCTTGGGTTTTTTGTTCGTTTAGGCAAACTTAGGCCTTGATGTCTTTGTTTAAAACCATTTCTTTAACTTAGAAAGGCACTTCATCCTGTATTTTTTTTTCAAACCTGTTAACATATTCCTTTAACTCACATATTGTTTGTATTCTCTAAGGAGGCACTACAGTTCGCAAGGAGATCATCAAGAATAAAATCAGAGCTATTGGGAAGATGGCACGGGTCTTTTCAATTCTTCGGTAAGGATAAACCTTGTCATTATGGTGTGCAATAAAAATGTTTTGAGAGTGATTTAGAAGTTGATTTCAGATCAGTAGTTTTAGAATTGGAGTGTGGTATCAAAACCATGGGTCTTTGGGTTGAATGCAGAGTGAGTCAGTCCTACATGTTAAAGTAACTAGAAATAATCCTGGCAAACATTTATTTGGTGTGAGGTTAGATTCAGTGCAGTGAATGTTAGTGATTTAATGTGGATTCTGAAGCTCAGTGGCCTCTGTTCACATCCTGGCCCTACATCTTCTCAGCCATGTGATCTCATTTTCTTGGCCTGTAAAAGGTTATTTGGAGGATTAAATAGGGTAATATATGGAAAAGGTTAGATCAGCACCTGACTATTAAGTGGCTCTAATTGAAAAGTAAGGCCTGGCTAATTGCTTAAAGTTGGAATATTTACAGAAGACATCCCTTTTTTGGGGTCAGGGAAGGGGTAGAAGAAGGAGTACCTATCCTCCATCTTTGTGCATCTTTCTTGTCTTCTTTCAAGTATCTTTGTAGATACTGAGTGGTAGATACCCTGCCTGGCATTAACCCGGGGCTTTGATCTTCCTTTGCAGGGAAGAGAGTGAGAGCGTGCTAACTCTCAAGGGCTTGACTCCTACAGGGACCCTGCCTTTGGGTGTCCTCTCAGGAGGAAAGCAGACTATTGAGACAGGTGAGTATGAGCAGTGCTCCTTTCATGTAATGTGTGCTCCTGTTATTCAGCAGTCAGTATCAAATTGGAAATTAAGGCTTCTTTCAATTAATGGCACTGAAGCAATTGAATACCCCTCTCTGGAGGGGAGAAAATGGATTGATCCTTCTTGCCATATGCAAAACTAAATCAAAATGAATTATAATTTAGATGTAAAAGATAAAAAAATAAATTTCCCAGAAAAAGGTATGCAAACTAAGCACTGAGGAAGATAAAATTTTAAATATGACCCAAAAAGCACTAACATTAAAAGGAAAAAATTAATAAATGAGTTTCATTAAAATTAAGAATGTCTGTTCACAGAAATTCATGACTAGAAAAGGAAAAAGACAAACTGTAAACTGGGAGATTTTTGTAGTACATATGTCTGACAAAGAACTTATATTCAGAGTCTATAAAGAACTGCAATTCAATAAGAAAAATACAAATAACTAATTTTTTTAATGGTCAAAAAATTTTAACAGCTCTTCACAAAAGAGAGTATCAAAATGGCCAAAAAGCATATGAAAATTCAATGCTTAAAATAGTTACTCTTCTGGGAAATGTATATAAAACCACGGTGAGATACCACTATACATCCTCTAGAATGGCTAAAATTTAAAAGTGTGACAGTATCGTGTTGGTGAGTTTGCGGAGAACTGGATATATTGCTGGTACATTTGTAAATTGGTTCAACCACTTCAGAAAATCACTGGGCAGTATATCAAAACATTTGTCTACCCCATAACCAGGCAATAAAAATAACATTATGAATCTATGCAAAAACATTATAAATATATGCAAAAATATTCCACTTAGTATTTATACAATGGAGTATTACTCAGCAATAAAGGTAACATTATGAATATATACAAAAAATAACATTATGAATATATGGTTGGATCTCATAGATACCATGTTTAACTAAAAACACTAGATACAAAAGAGCACAGACTGTTTGATCTGTATGATGTTTAAGAGCAGGCAGATAAACACTTCTGGGGGTGCCAAAGTGAGGGTGTCGAGCAGGGGCTGGCAGCTCTGGCCATAGCCGTGGTGTACACAGCCTCACGATGCCTTCATCAAGAGGAACGTGTTCTTGGAGCTTCATCAGCTTTCTGGAGCCCTGGTTCATCCCTGAGGGTCCCAACCAGGGAGTTATCTTCCCCTTGTTGGTGACCTGGTCACTTAGCTGTTGTCTCTAGTCACGAAGAGATACAGGATCGCCTCAGTACCCTGACCACCTCCCTTGATGTGCCCACTTTCGCCATCCACGGCCTTAAATATTCACAGCACATTGGAACGTCTTACTCTACAAGGCAGTACTATTTTCCCTGTCACCTTTTTTCATATTTTGACAAATTGTATACCTACTTAACGTAAACTGTACAAACTCCATAAAATGTTTGTATACTCTGAGATATACAGAGTATATCTCAGATATACTGAGATAGACACTGATGCTGGGAAAGATTGAAGGCAGGAGGAGAAGGGGACAACAGAGGATGAGATGGTTGGATGGCGTCACCGACTCAATGGGCATGAGTTTGAGCAAGCTCCGGGAGTTGGTGATGGACAGGGAGGCCTGGAGTGCTCCAGTCCATGGGGTTGCAAAGAGTCAGACACAACTGAGTGACTGAACTGAACTGAGACAGAAAGTGCTGTTCCGGGGGGGGTGGAAAAGAACCTAAAAATATTAAATAATGAAAAAAAAAAAGGGAAGTGCTGTTCTAGAAAAAATATAATTAAAAAATAATAAAATGAAAATAAATTAAAAGTGCTTTTTCTAAGAAAAATACATGACTGTCTCCGTGAAACCTGTGGATCTGAAGGCTGCTCCTGCCTACTCACTACATGAGCATCAGTAAAGGGTTTAAGAACTGTTCCAAGACAGTGGGGCAGCCAATAGAAGAACATATTCAGAAGGAAGATCTGTCCCACCAGAATTATGCCTAAGTATATTTTCAGGATGAATTTACTTCTGCTCTCTTCTGGAATAAATTATTTTTCTACTTTGAAAACAACAATTGACAGACTCATAAATAGTAAAAGAAGTCAAAATGGCTCCTCTGATGGGAGAATATGGACCCAGAAAGGGCACAGGGGACTTTTGGAGTAGGAGTCGTGTCCTGTATCACTGCTGGGGTGGTAGATACACAAGAGCATGCATATGTATAAAGATATATTGAGCAGTGCACTTCAGATCTGTACATAGCATGTGCCTCATCTGTGTGCATTTTATATCTTAATTTGATGGGACTTTAATTTTTAAAAGTTCCTCAGTCAGAGAAGGAGTTTGCCTCTTTGCCTGCAAACATTATACTGCAAGAGTGCCACAGTCACCTCTTCAACCGTAATGTCAGTTCTGGAAATCATATGGGTGCTGACTTCCTAAGGAGAGGGATTGATAGCCCAGCAATGAAAAGGTGATGTTTATCAGAAAAGAACAAATCTGGTCAAGCAGGGGGAACAGACATGAGATCAGATCACTGGATGACTAAATTCTAGGCTTGAAAACTGGAGTTGAAGCATTAACAACTTAGAGTTCACTGCTTTTTTGCCCTTTTGTTTTTTGAATTGTTTCTACTTCAGTTTTTCTTTTTTCCTCATCTCCTATAGGAATACCTCTTACAGGAATTCTTTGTGTTTTGTGAATATTCCAAGGCTATTGATTCTTAGGAATAGCCTCGTTTCCCCATTCTCTTTATAGGATTGGTTTCCTCTTTCTCTTTCAAATCAAATATTGAAATATTAGAGTTTATTTATGAGGAAGAATGAGTATTTTCTCCTTAGAAATATATAATTATCTTAGCTTCTGTAGTTTCATAGGAAGAATATTGCTTCCGATTGAATTTTTCCTCTCAAATGCAGTTTCTTATAAGCAAAATACTTTTCTGTCATTACTTCATTGTTAATCATATGAGATATTCTGAGAGCAACTCTGACAAGGCATTTTAGAGTTAATAGGAAGTAACATGGGTAAAGAAAAAAAGGAACATCCTATGCATCCTTGCTTGAAATGTTTCGAAAATTTGCTGATCCACAAATCTGTTTCAGTCTGAACCAAATTTTTCTAGATCTTGATTTGAAAAAGTAAATCGGCAAATCTGGGAATAAGTAACAATTTTATAGATGTGCTGTTTGGAGATTTGTTGTTTATAACCCTTAGTCTACCTTTTGTTCTTAGCCCCAAATATATGCAGTTTCTCTTCATTCCTGACTTGAATATGAATGTTTTAATCAATATAAGATTGTTACTGATACAACTCACTCCAGTATTCTTGCCTGGAGAATCCCAGGGACAGAGGAGCCATGTATGGGGTCACACAGAATCAGACACAACTGAAGCGACTTAGCAGCAGCATTGATACTCAGAGATTGATAGAAAGCTCAGGAATGTGTCGGAACAAGTTTCTTATTCTCTCATTGATTTGCAAGAACTGAGTTTATTTTGTCATTTTCCCATCAGAGTCTTAGTTCCACAGGTTCATCCACAGGTAATAACAAACGTGCGTTAGCTGAAAAGACCTTTTATTGTTCATATAACTTTACTTGGACAGCCTTCAGTGAAGAAGGTCCCATCCCATGTGACCTTATAGCCTACATTCATTTATACCCCACCTTATTCCAAGGGGGATTTGAGTAAGTTACGGTATACATCCAACACGGTGAAGGGAAATAAATATGCTGAGAAATTGGAGCACAGAGGAAAACAAACTAGTGAAATCCAATAATCACACATTTAATTCCAGTCTTCCAAGTAGCCAAAATAAAGAGGAAAGACCACAAGATTAAAAAAAGAAAAACAAAAACAGGTCAGTTATAAATGGCACTCCATTGAAAGTTTTAAAGTTTTGTGCTGCAAAAGGGACCGTCAAGAAACTGAAAAGCAACCCACGGCATGGGTGAAAATACTGGGTTGACTAAAAAGTTCATTTTAGTTTTCATAACAAGTTTTCGTATCCTCTTGCAGAAAAACCCAAAGGAACTTTATGGCCAACTCCATCTTTACAAAGCATATATCTGATAGGAAACTAGTATCTAGAAACTGTAAAGAACTCTTGTAACTGAATAACAAAATAAATCACCCAATTAAAAATGGGTAAAAAATTGAATAGACGTTTTTCCAAAGAAGGGATACAGATGACCAATAAGCATGTTAAAAGATGTTCCACGTCATTAGACATTAACCACAATGAAACACCACTTTAATTAAAGACCCACTGGGTAGTTGTGATCAAAAAGACAGACAAGAACAAGTGTTGGTGAGAATGGAGAGGAATTATGATTCTCATACACTGCTGGTGGGGATGTAAAATGGATCAGCTCTTTGAAAACCAATCAGGCAATTTCTTTGATGATTGAACATACAGTTAATCATATGACCCAGCAGTTCTATTGCTAGTACATACCTAGAGAAATGAAGACATAGCTACACAAAAAGTTGTACACAAATGTTCATAGCAGCATGCTTTGTAATAGCCAGTAAGTGGAAACAACTCAAATGTCTATTACCTAATGAATGAACAAACAAAATGTGGTATATCCACACAATGAACTATACTATTCAGTCATAAAAGGGAATGATGTACTGATACAATCCTCAGCATAAGTAAACCTTGAAAACATTTTGCTATATGAGAGAAGCTAATCAGTAACACTACATAGTATATGATTCCATTTATGTGAAATGTCTAGAACAGCCAAATCTGTAGAGACAGAAAGTAGATTAGTGGTTAATTGTAAGGTTAGGTGAAGGAATGAGGGAGGGAGATGGTTTTTTTTTTCTGGGGGAGCGGTGATGAAAATGTTCTAACCATAGATTGTGGTGATGGCTGCACACATCTAAATATATTAAAATCATTTAGTTGTACACTTTAAACAAGTGACTTTTATGGTATATGAATTATATTTCAGTAAAGAAATCTCATTCAATAAAGAAAAGTATTTTAGTACAGGGGGAAAAAAAAAACAGTTCTTCAGTTTTATATGACTCTTGCTTATAAAGAATGACCCTCATGCAGGCTAATTTAATACCCAATGCAAAAAGCAATTCTAGGAGGACCCAAAATACTGCGATATTTTACCTCGGCTTTTAAAGTCCAATTAAACCAATACTCTGTGTACAATTTCAGGTAAAGCTTTGTTCTCCCACTTCCTAACAGTTGCTGTTATGGTATGCTGTCTGAAGGCACTGTCCTTTTCTTCTGAGAGTTTGTTCTCTGTGAGGGAATTTGGGAGGGTTTGACCTTGCTTTAATACATGCCAACATATGGTTGACAAATGTAAACACTCACTTGATAAGTTGATTCCAAGTTGCCATTTTTCACATTGCATTCGGAAGTTAACTTTCATTTCTTCCGGTTTGTCCTCCATGATTGATTATAAAAAGCTTCGGGAATAGCAGGCTGTTACTGCTCATTATTCTCCCCTGCCTCCTTTTAGAAAATTAGTTTAGGGGGAGCTGACAGGATTTTCCTAATAAGATCTTTCTTGCTACAACCTGTAACCTTTTCATATACAGTAAGTCCCCTACATAAGAATAAGTTTCATTCCAAAAGCATGTTCATATGTCCAGTTTGTTTGAAGTCCAACAAAGGTAGTCTAGGTACCCAACTAATTTCACATAACACATAAAAAACAAACACATAAACAAGGAAACATTTTAAACGTCACAGTACGGTACCTTGAAAAGTACAGTATAACAGCTGGCATATAGGGGCTGGCATCGAGTGAACAGGCAAGAAGAGGTACAGACTCGGGGAAGTGAGAGATGGTAGAACTGAAGGATCATCAGCAGTCAATGGAAGACAAGCTGCAATTTCACTTAAGCTAACTCACGTGACTGAACATGAGAATACATGTTCACATGTCTGAAAGTTCTCAACGTGAAGGTTTATATGTAGGGGACTTACTGTAGTAGTGCTTTTACTGTCTTGAAAAATAAATGCAGAAAAGTTTACCTGTTAGTACTAATTTTTAAATAGCTTCCTTTTCCATCACTGAAGAAGAGGGCCTTCTTAGTAACTGGCCTGTTCTCACATGGAGAATGGAAGCCATGTAACTTGGATATGTCAGCCTCTGCTGTGTCTCTAACTCCAGATGGTACATGAGTTTGTATTCAAAACTGAATAGCTTTTTGCCTTTCCCAGCTTAGTAATTCACCCCTTGGAAAAGAAATAACCTCTCACTTATATGCCATTTTTTCTCTCCTTCCAAATGCCAGTCTGTTAGTCAAAAGCCACTGTTTAAAAAAATTTTTTTTTATTTTAATTGGAAGATAGTTACTGTGGCAAAAACCATTCTTTTTTTGTTAAGTAATTATAAAGGATAGCTAGACCCTATACAAGTTGCTTGAAATCATTCATAGTTTTAAATAACTTTTTTTAATAGGATGCGGCAGCAGCTCATTTAGTACCATCTGAACTATCACAAACTAAAGAACGGTTGTAATATCAAGTGATTTGACTGGAAAGTATTTTGACTGGACTGGTCAGTATTTGATACATGAATGTCAAGGCGTAAATTAGTAGCGGGCTATTTAAAATGAGGAAAGTAGCATTTCGTTTCTCCGAGTCAGCTTGACTGTCTAAGCTGTGGATGCCATTAGCTAAAAGGTTCTCATGCCACGTGCAGTGTGAAAAATCTCAGTAACCCTCCCCACCTCGTATTCTCCCACCCCCACCTCCAGGTTAGTCTTTCGCAATAATCCTCTTGCTTCTCTGACTAGTTCACTTTTATTACAGATGGGACTAGGCTCAAAGGTCGGGCCCCAGGATGTCTGTGCTGGCAGCAGTGCTGTGGGTTTACTCACTCTTTTTCTGTCTTCATTTTTGCATGCCACTGCTCCTGCCTCTTACAGCCACAGTAGAAGCGGTAGAGGCCCGGGAAGGTATGGCCATGTTCCTACGATAGATGTGCTCATGTGTCTGTCTATTAGTTCTTTAAAAAGCTTTGTCAATGTTAGACATCTTTTATTGTTGCATCACCAGAACTGTTAACGCTGAGAAAAGGAAAAGATAACTCTAGCTGTGCTCACAAAGTATTTCCTTTGTGTCATTCATTTGTGTAATATTAACTCAAATGACCCTCTCCACAGCCAAAGTTCTTTCTGGGCTCTCTCAGTTTTAATGCAATGGCTGAAGTTTAAGCAACCAGTCATGGGGTGTTCAGATGGCGCAGTCTGACAGCCCTTGCATAGCTATGAGGTATCCATTTAATTATTAGAAATTCAAACCATCAACCTCTTTATGTAATGATTCTGAAGCATATCAAAAGTGGAGGCAAGAGCAGATAGGAATGCAGTCTGATTTGTTTCTGAGGTTGCCCTCAGTCAGTCGAGCTAAATTATACAAATTTTAAGTAGCAAATTATCTATGAATCCGAGGCTGAAAATCATCTCAATTGATGTGTTATAAATTTAATTGTTCTGTTAGAGAATGTGGTCCACACTGGGAATGTCTTTCCTAGGTGATACAGAAATTCAGTCAGAAAGAAAATACCTAGAAACTATTTTTTTAGATGGCTTTTAACTTATGTTCAGGTCCTGGTTTTGCAAGATTAAAAAAAAAAAGGAAAGCTATCCTAAACAAACGGATTAGCTCTTTTGTTACTTTTTTGTGTGGTCAGTGTGATGTTTGTGTTAGAGTAACTAGTCTGCTTAACTTGTTCTCCTCCTCTAGTGTTGCCTTCTTTCCTCTCTCTGAGCACGTTTCTGGCATAAGAGACTCTTTCAAAGGTATTAGGGGCTTTTTGTCAGGTCCACTTATGCTATGATGAACTGAACTATGAAAATTACTTTCACAGTTTCAGTGGCCCTTTGGGCCTTAAGGAAACGATAGCTTCAGACCAGGCTAATTGAAATCAAATATTGCTCATTGCCTTCACCAGACATGTGCTCCACGGTCACCCTTCTATATTTTCCTCTAGGAGGTTGCTGTATGCTAAGAAACTTAAAAGATGTCTAATGGAGCTCTTCCCTTTCCTGTTTTCCTATAGCCATCAGAGGGTTTTCGCTTCAGCACAGGATCCGGAGTTTTGAAGAAGCCCGAGGTCTGGACCGAATTAATGAGCGGATGCCACCCCGCAAAGATAGCCAGTACTTTGATGGGCCGGTGAAACTGGTCCAAGCCAACGCTGCGCACAGGAGCGACAAGGGAAGAAGAGCCAGTAATGACTCAGAGCCCTGCGGTGGCACTGGTGGATCCAAGACTTAACAGTCCAAGTTATTTATTTATTATCGGAAAGCTAAACACAAACAACTTAAACAACTTAAACCTGGAGGTGCATTCAAAATACACTCTGCATTTACTCTGTAAGAAACGTGACCCTTTTATAAATTCTTTTAATTTATGTTTAATATATATATGTAAAATGCATCTGTTTTGTTTTTCCTTTTTTTCCTCCCCCTCTAGTTTTTAGGAACTGATCTGATTGTCTGACACATAGTGAAATCGTGTGTTATAAAGGGGACTGTCCCCAAATAAAAGGGCCTTGGAAACCTCTTCCCTGGCTTTCTGACTTGAACTAGTCAGCCTTTTCTCTTGTTTTTGGAGGTAGTATTGTTCATTTCGGACTAATCATTTTGCAAACACAAAAGGGTGTTTTCTTTTTCCTTTTTTACAGGGTATCACTGAAAAATATCTCTTAGATTTCAGTGGCTAAAACTTCTCTTCTTATGGAAAACTTGATTATAGTAGAACTCTTTAGTGAATAACCCAAACCCAGTGATTTTAAGGGCCAAGGGAAATGCTTTCCATAATAACTTACTCTCTTCTGGACTCTGTTACTCTTAATGTATCCTGGTATGGCAAAATAAAAAATAATGAGGGATTTTTTGTAGAATGACTTAAAATTTATTCATCTAACCATGAGCATGATTGGTTTAAACTTCCCTTAGAACTTTGGAGATTTCTGTTGCCAGATTCTCTTGCTTTTATTTTTGAACCCTAGGTAGTTTACCTCATCTGCAAAGGAAGTGACATTTCTAAATATTTTATAAATGCCCTCTGTAGAACCTTCGACAGTTATGCCCTTCCGTGTTACTGCATCAGCTCTCACATCTCATCTCCCTGTCTTCCATCTGTTTTTCTGTGTCGACATTTTTGAAACCAACTGGGGCCCCTGGAGGAGGGCATGGCAACCCACTCCAGTATTCTTGCCTAGAGAACCCCATGAGCAGAGGAGCCTGGTGGGCTACCATCCATAGGGTTGCAAAGTCAGACATGACTGAAGCGACTTAGCACGTGCACACAGGGACATGGAAACTAAGTTAAAATGGTCCCCTTGTGAACTGGAAGTCTTGTTAAAATAAAGGGCATTGGGTGAGTGATGCTCTCCTATCTATCAAATACTGGGATGTTCCTCCATTTTTCAGCACTCATTAGGTTGAACTGTGTATTAGTCTGTGTCAGCGTATTTTAGAATATAAAAACAAGTGTTCAGATATAATGTTTGAATAATCTTCCCTTAGTTTTTCAGGTCACAACCAACTAGTAAAGAAACTTTCAGGGATCTTTAGGCTCCCAGTTTTGGTTTAGCCTGGTGACAGGTGCCATGTCATAGAAAGTCACTGGTCAGCCTGGTAACGAACGTACATGTGTGGGCAACACTGCACCAAAGTGCATCTTTGTAGAATTCCCTAATGTCATTTGGGATGTAGAAGCCCAGCCTTGAAACAAGTATCCCAGACAGTAGTACTTTATGTTTAGAGCTTCAAGGACAGGAGAAAATAGTTTTCAAAAAAGGCAACTTCAGGGAATTCCCTGGTTGCCCAGTAGTTACAACTCTTTCATATTTCCACGGCTGAGGACCTGAGGTTCAGTCCTTGGTCAGGAAACTAAACTCCCACAGCCACATGGTGTGGCTCAAAAAAGAAACAACAACAGCAAAAAAAAAAAAACACAAACAAACATAGTTTCATAAGGAGAATGAAGATTTAGCCCATCTATCTCTGTTTTCCTATACCTTGCTAGCAGCTCCCAATTTGTTTATGACAGAAATCAAAGTATTTTGGAGATTGGAATCTGATGGCATAGATTTCTCCCTTAACAAAAAAGATAGGAAGGATATTGGGAAGAAAAGATCTCTTTTTGGATTGTGAGTAAAACTTCTGAAAGAAGGGAGAGTCTCTCCCTTCTGAAAGAAAGGGATCAGGGACACCCATCCATCAGACTTGTGAACTGATGGTCAGCGTTACGTGAGATTTCCAAAATGCTGGCCCTTTCTCTATTGGGATTGGGGGAGAGAGGAGTATGAGGATATCTAGGTGATGAATTCCTCTGATTATAAGCAAAAAATTATGTTAGTTTTTTTAAAAAAGAAGTTACTTATGAAGGTCTTTATTTTCTTCTCAAAATGTAGTAGTATGATAAAGCGATTTTCCTTAATAGAGCTGAGTGAAAAGATGTATTTTACAGGTACCCTTTGAGCTGTTGAAGTACCAGCCAAAAGTTAAGTGGTCACAATTCAAGAAAATTGGAAGGGGTTTAAAAGAGCAATAGCTCTTAAAGGAAGTTGGGTTTGAAAATCCTGTTGAATGCTAGAGGTAAAAGAAGCATTTCTTACGTTCTGTGGAAAGCTGGGGTGTGTACTTCAGTGCTTTAGCAAGTTGTATGGTGAGTGTAATACAGTGCGAGTGTGCGTGCTAAGTCACTTCAGTTGTGTCCGACTCTGTGCAACCCCATGGACTGTATGTAGCCCACCAGGCTCCTCTGTCCATGGGATTTCCCAGGTAAGAACACTGGAATGGGTGGCCCTTTAAACCAGACCACAGGCAGTGTACCTGTATGGACATTTGCACCTGTGATTCAAGATAGTTTAGAAGATGTGAGCCTTAGGAATATATTGTAAGAACAGTACTTGTTCTTCCCTTTAGACGTCACTGGAGGGTTTTAACCTATTTTTTAATGTTTTAATCTAAACAACAGCTCCCAAGAGGGCTGGTGACCTGCCCTCGGTTTGTCATAGGACCACCTGGGGCCTGATCGTTTGCCTGGAGTCGTCATTTCAAACAAACATTTTAATGCTGTCACTGCTCTGCAGCGTCACTGTTTTGAAAACCTCTTCTGTTTTTACTAAATCTTTCCTCTGAATGTTTGCTCTAAAGATACTAGAAATACTTTTATCTTGTTCTTCTTCACTTTAAGGTTCACAGGGACCGTATTCAACTCTTCTCATAGCGGGGGTGGTGGGGGGTGGCGGGGAGGCACTTCTTACATTATTTCTCTAGAGGGCTTTGTGAACTTTCTGAAATAACCATTTTTGAAAATGACACTTCCCAAAGCTCAGTTTTCCCAATTTTGTTTACATCCACATTGTACAAAATTTCAGATTGCTCAGTTGACAGTTCTCGTTAATCAAAATTTCAGAACTCATCTAATATAAGTTCAAAATATACATCCTTTTTTAATCTCTGGGTCCTGAATATTTAGCGCAAAAGCAAAACAAATAAACTGTGTGTGTGACAGAATGCTAAAACAAAAGCAGCCTGTTTTCTTAAAAACCTTAGGCTATGGGTACAGACGTTGCTGATTCACTGGGCTTTTTTGACTAGACATTGACTGGCAAAGCGAAAATGGCTTATCACACCAATGGGCATGATATGCAGACAGAAGCATCAGACTCTCCAGGAATATCAGTGTTTTTCATATCTTTGAATCTATGTTTACATAGCCTTCTCTGTTCCTACAGAACAGATACAGTTCCATGAAACAAGTTTTTTTCAATAGCAGAGATTTGCTTTCTTACCCTGGTAACTGAAAACAGGATACAGTTCCATGAAACAAGTTTTTTGATCCCTGGGTTGGGAAGATCCCCTAGTGAAGGGCATGGCAACCCACTCCAGTATCCTCGCCTGGGAAATCCCATGGACAGAGGAGCCTGGTGCGCTTCAGTCCATGGGGTCGCAAAGAGTCGGACATAATTAAGCAACTAACACACATGCAAAATAGGAAAAGAAACGCTCTTGTTTTGTAGACAGAATGTCATTATTTAATATCCTTATGGAGCAAGGGTGGGATTCCTTAGAATTGGATAACTTGAGGCCTTGGCATTCTCCCTTATATCCTCTTCTGAGTAATTTTAACACACAAAGTTTGAGGTGGCTGCTCTCTGTAAGCAGAGAAGGCAATGGCAACCCACTCCAGTACTCTTGCCTGGAAAATCCCATAGACAGCGGAACCTGGTGGGCTGCTGTCTATGGGGTTGCACAGAGTTGGACATGAAGCGACTTAGCAACAGCAGCAGCTCTCTGTAAGAAAAGTATTATAAACCATGCCTACATGAGATGCCTCTGGATTCACTGCTCATGGTCATTACTCAAGAGTCTCTCTAGCCTCAGAGTAAGTAAGGCTGAAATCTGTTCCCTCTACTCTCCCTTGTTTCATGTAAATATTGTTGCTGATCTCCAGAATTTTCGATTATACCGTACCTATACATATAAAACTCAAGCTGTTGAGAATTAAGTTCATTCTGACCAATCTGGCTGACCCAGTCAGTTAAAATGGTTTAGAACAATCTTGTTACCAGAATGACTGATTCATAGTTTTTCTCTATATTTAATTATCAGGGTTGGGGTTTTTTTTCCCTCTCATTTTTGTATTGAAAATTATTTTCGCACCCATAAAGACTTGTTGAGATATCATTCTAGAATCTCCAACATTTATCATAGTTGTTATAGTAACTGTGGAACCCAAGTCTTTTCAGAGCATTGTTCAGCTTTCCGTATCCCAGCATAAAAGACCAGAGGGAAGGTGAACCTAGAGCTCGGGTTGTGGGAGTGAGGCTCCAATTTCCTAAATCAGTTGTGATTATAAACATGGATTCCCACCTTGCCTGCACCCAGGTCTTCAGCTTTTCTGAAATCTGCTATACGAGAAAGTAAAGGGCAAGCTAGGGGAGCCCAACAGTAGCTGGAGGAGGGTTTTTATTACCTGGAGGACAGCACTGAAGCATTGGCATGCCACAGTCCCTCTTGAGCTCTGCTGTGATCAAAGGCTTCTAGGAGAGTCATAAGAAAGAGCAGATGCATGTAGAGGAAGAAAGTCGTGTAGTCGAAAAACAGAGTTATTCCTCTTGAGTCCAGCAGAGAACTGTATTCACAGGAGACCCGTGCCATTGACAGCAGTGCGAAAGAGGAAGCCTTCATGACTTTGAGACTTGTGACCTGACCTGCCTCTGTCCAGCCAGCCAAATTGAATGGGGTCAGAGTTAGCTGCCTTCATCTATGCAGTCACAAAGGTAAAGATGATCCTGGAGAGTATCTTCCCTCTGGGGAGGCCGTGGCCTCACGCCCCAGCAACCTTGGCAGGACTTGCTAAATAACACCTTTGTCTGAGACAGGGTTATACATCTTCTCTCCTACACCCTCATGAACAGTCCAGGTGGCTTAAGATCAAGAAGGGAGGACATGGATGTGAACCATCCCTCTGAGGAGCCCTAAGGGAGGGCCATGCACACTGCCTTTTTGTAAGTCTTTGCCCCAATTCCCTTCACTCCCTTAACATAGCTGTCTCCAAATAACTTTCTTTTTTTCTGCATGTTAAAGTGAAGTGCATGTAGTGAGGAGGTCTACTGTAGATTTTGATTTGTGGCAACAAAGATATGATTTTTGTCTGTCAGAGAAACTTTTTGGAGACACTATCACGAACGCCTCACTTTTTCTTTCTCATTGTACTGTGACCCATAGCTGTGTTTCCTAGTAGAAATGTCAGCAGGCATTTTTCCAAGAAAGGATCCGGGCTTTGCTTCCTAAATGAGACAGTTAGACATATGAGACAAGCTGGTGCTATAATTTTTTTTGAGGCTTTTCTGAATGATGGATTATTTGCTTGTGCTTAGAGATTACTGGCTTTTTCTTGCTTTCTGTTATTTTAAAGCAAATGGTGGAAATGTTAGTTATTGGTAGAAATCATTTAATAAAATAAGTTTTTGTGAACAAAAAATTAATTTGTTAGAACTTTCTTACTGTATGTTGGAGGTCATCTTGAAAAAAAAGCAGAACACACTCTTCAGATTAAATGATAACGTTATTGGCTCCCTTTGTCTTTATTTCCTTTGTTTCCTGGTGGAGGCACTTGCATTTGGCTCTTGCTGTTTAGTTGCTGATTTGTAGGTGACTCTTTTGCGACCCCATGATCTGTAGCCCTCCAGGCTCCTCTGTCCATGGGATTCTCCAGGCAAGAATACTGGAGTCGGTTGTCATTTCCTTCTCCAGGGCTCTTACCCATTCAATAATTCCAGAAGTCCAGGGAAAGCCTGCTGCTTGGTGTCTGGTCTGGTCTCTGGTAATGCTAATTCTACTAATTCCCCTCTCAAGCAAAGTAATCCCATCATGATAAAAGGAACCTCTTTCCTTGACCTCCTCAGCTCTCTACTTTTCAACCTGCTTTGCTGGCCGAAGTGTTGGTTCTCTTTCTCCCACTCAGAACCCACTTCCTTGCCCTGGCCTCCATCCTGGCACTGAGCCTCCACCAACTCAGAAGTCCCAGCTCCTTCTATGGCATCTCCGGTAGAGGCCGCTACTTGAAAAAAGGAAGAATGACATCCCAGAAAACACATAGTCTTTACAAAAGATAAAAATAATTTCTATTAGAGCAGTTTGATAACTTTGCATATGATCCTAATAATAGACACAGATGAATTACATCTTGGGAGAATTCAAAGAAGCCAGAGAGGAGTTGAGTGTGGAGTTGGACCCCTAAGAAAGGAAATGTAAGGCCAGCTTTTAATTCCTCTGGGAAGTAGAAATACCAGGAGGTGCTGTGAATTCCTAAGGAAAATAACTCCTCTGGCCAGGTGGGGGTTAGGGGACAGGCTCTTTAGACTGGAAAAGGCATCAGTGAGGGGATTCTATCAGTTATGGCAGTAAAGGTAGAAAGTATCAGTCAGGACCGACCAAGCCTATGTAAGGCGATTTCCCTGTCAGTACAGACACAGCAAGGACCACGGTTCAGTTTATGGGCTGGAAGGCAAGCCCAGATTGCTCATTCCGAATGAGCTAAGTACGCATTTTAAGCTCTTTGCGATCTCAATAGCATCCTGACTTAACAATGTCCTCAGCTAAACCCTCAGTAAAATAAGGTAATATTTGCCCTTATTTCAGAGTCTTTTTTTCCTTATTTTTATTAATTATAGATGATTTACAATGTTGTTAATTCCTGTGTACAGCAAGTGATTCAGTTATAAACATTCTGTTTTTAATATTATTTTCCATAATGGATTTTCATAGGATATTTTTTTAATTGGAGGAAAATTACTTTACAATGTTGTGTTAGTTTCTGCTGTACTACAACATGAATTGGCTATATGTGTACATATATCCCCTCCCTCTTGAAACTCCCTCTAACCTCACCCCTATCCCACCCCTCTAGGTCATCACAGAGCACCCAGCTGAACAGACTTTTTGTAAGCCTACTTCTATTTACCTTTCACTACATCTAGATCCAATCTGACTTTCTTGCCAGCTCTATGTAATTGCCTGACCTTTTTAATCACAACCTTCAGGTTTTAGAAAGAAAATCTGTTCAGTTTCAATACAGAGGATTAACACTGGTAAATTATTCTTTTTAATGTGCCTGTGGTTCAGGAGAAGGTTCATTTTAGAATTTGAGGAGATGGGAAGACAAGGTCATTCCATGTTTGGAGGCCAGACTTCTTACCTCATGTTGTCCACTGGCCAGCAGATCAGCCCCCTTGTCTTCCTTATCTCAGTTTACCTGCTGGGAAAGGGTCATGTAGACCTACTTTTCCAGCTCCTGGTCTGTGTGCCCTTCTTTGTGGCTGAGTTAACTTGGCTGGATTTTCCCTCTGAGGTCATCACTTATTTATCTTTCCCTTGTAAAATCTGCTCTCTGAAGAACTGACAGCTACTCGCTCTTCTTTTCTGTCCTGAGAACTAAAAGAGGTTCCTCCAGCTCAGTTCTTCTCAAAGACATCCCATCTGCACACTGTGCTCATTTGTTCATCTATAAAAGGAGGGGAGAAAAAACAGTCGTTGGTGTGATGTCAGTGTAAAGGCCTCCCTGAAGATAGACTAGATAATTGGACAAAAGGCTGAGTTCTCGCTCAGCCTTCGGGGTTTGGATGTGGCTGACTGAGAACCTTGAATAGATGGCTGTTACATCATGTGTGCGCTATGGAAGGATTTGTGCCAAGCTGGCCCAAAGGCCTCATTCTCTGTCCCAGGGGATCCGCTCCCTGTGGTTACCAGACTCCAACAAGGACCACAACTGACCTGTAATTGGTATTTTTTCCCCTTACTTAACAGTGACTATACCAACACACTTGAGTTAGGCCACACCACTGTCAGCTTCAGAGGGTCTTCCAAGACCCACAGTGGGTCACTCATGTCCCCCTTCTCTTGCTCCTGCTTCCATGACTGTTTGGCCTGGTAAGACGCTCTGGTAGAACTTGGCTGGCAACATGAGCAAAACCTGGAGTCGGGCGTGGTGGACCCAGGAGAAAAAAGATGAAGTCCAGGGGATGAAACAGTGCAGATCTGTACTCCTGTCCCTGGTGTGACTTGTTTTCAGCTCCTCACTAATGGGTCACCATGGCCTTCCCCCGTAAAGAAATCCAAAATCCTTGAAAAGAACAGGGTTTTCTATGCTAATCCATTTTGTTTGGTCTGCTTTGCTCAATGTCCCTGGCAGGAAGAAAACTCTTCTGAGAGCACAAATTAAGAACCTCCTCAGAGCCTAACTAAAGACTCTATAGCAGAGTTTGTTCATTCCTATGGAGGAGAAAAGAAGGAATAACAGATGCTCTTCCTCCCTCTAATACGGGGGAACTGAGGCACAGAGCCGGGGGGCCACTTGGCTACTCAGGGCTGATCTGAGTGTGACATTCAGACACCAGACTCCCAACACCAGACACTCCTCAAGGACTGAGAGTTTAGTGTCTTCTTTTTTTTTAATGTATTTTTAATTGGAGGATAATTGCTTTACAATATGGTGTTGGTTTCTGTTGAGGCAGTCCTAGCACAGGTTGGAAAAGAATTTCCAGATACAGAGCATTTCAGAAGGCGGTGAGTTTATTAAGAACAAAGAGCAGAGAAAATGTGGGCACTTGGCGAATGTAGTGGGCAGACCTCCTGACAGACCAGGGAGAGCCAATGCTTTTCGTGGGTTAGTGGCCAATTTGTATAGCCTCAAGACAAAATTCCTGCCAAAAGGTCGCCGTTAGGTGATTGATTAGGATGCTATAGGATGAGCACTGGGGTGGGCATTTTTGCCTAATATGGGTCAGGAAGTTTGCTGGTGATGATCAGAGGGACTTTTGGCCAGGTTACAAGGGGGCTCAGATTACAAGGGTACAAGGCTCAAGGTTACAAGGGGGTCACTTCTGTGGCCTTGGGGCAAGACTCCACCGTTGCTGCCACACATCAACACGAATCAGCCACAGGCAGACACACATGTTCCTGAGAGTTCAGGTTTATGTCTTCTGGGATGTCTGGCTTACTTTTTCTCACTTGAGAAACGAAACTGATTTCTCCGCTCACCCAATTCATTTACATTAAAAAGCTACTTAAGTGCTCTTTCCATTCATCCTTTCTTTTGGTGACTGAGGCTGCTGTTCAGAGCCACCCACATTCCTGTATGAACACCCAACCTCCCCCCTTCCAGGTAAAGAGCATAACATCTACTGGCAGTCTCTTGGCTAATCATCCCCGAGTGTGGCGGGCATGGACAGACCTCAGTTGACAAGGGGGCCACAGGGGGATAATCCATGAAACAAAAGGTGGCGGCCTCAGGGTGCAAGGTGGGGGGCGAGGCATTCGGCCAACCAGGGTCAGATAGCTAGAAAAAACAGCGGTTATGTAGCGGTTATGTAACAGTGTTTACTATGGCTCAGGTGGCCCTGAGAAGACACAGGCGGCAGCCCCCCTGACAAAAGATCATGCCAGAGTCTGGGGAAGAGTCAGAGGGAGGGAGGTCCCTGTCAGGCGACAAGGCAGTCGCCAGAGGAGACAGGGCACTGGGATGAAAGGAATCTGCTCTGTTGTTGGCGACAGCCCGGTCACCTGGGATGGCCCTCCCTAACCTCAGCTTCTCCCTGAGCCATGCCAGTTCTCTGCCCCGTCAGGCCAGCAGCCAGCCGAGCTGAGGCTGGCAGGAGGAGTTGAGAAATCAAACACCTGGTTTGGGGCTGAATCTCTGGATGTTACGACTCTTTTCCTTTTAATCTCCCACTTCTCAGAGAGAAAGGAGGCTTCTCCCTAAAGATGAGCAGAAAAGGAGGCATCAGTTCAAGGCTCCTTAGACTGTGCTCCCACCAATTGCTCATCCTCTCTTCCATGAGGCTGTGGGTTGGAGGGAGTGCCTCCTTGGTCCAAGTACACAGCCTCTGACCCTCAGGAGAGTGACTCCCACAGGTACCATGGCACGGCAGGTTCTGACCTTAGACAGAAGGTGATAAGCCCGACAGGACCTGAAGCAGACAGGCAGAAGTCAAAGCAGCTCAGGTCTCTAGCAAAGCTTCCCCCACCGCCTCCTACAAAGCTGTTTACTGGACTCCCCATTCCTATAGAGATGAGGCTAGCAGCCAATCTCCCGGTCCTCACCCATGGCTGCCACCTCCCTCTTGTGAGAAACAGGAAGCTGGGGACCTTTGTCGGCTCAGCTGCACCTTCTACATTAAATATTTATCTTGGAGTCCAGGTCAGAGCCCTAGAGAATAAAAGAAGCTTGCTGCTGGTGAGAAGCGGGTATGGCTAGGATTCCTGGAGTCAGAAGATCATCAGCTTCACCATCTTTGGAGAACAAGGAAGAACATGAAAGAGATGTGGCCCTTAATCGCCAGGATCCTGACAGGTGGGAAAAAAAACTGGTGACAAGGGAGATGGGCACAAGCTTTGTCCCTCAGGGAGGGAAGAGGGTGGTACCTGGGGGTGAGTAGGTATCCAAGCATTAGGGGAAGGGTGATGTACTGCCGCCTGCACTCAGGTACTCCCAAAGCTCCTCCCTCCTCTCTGATGCAGACTTCTGAGGGCAGAGGTTACCCGGCCCATGCCCATCCCTCCAGCTTTCCTGAAGAATCAGAGATTTTTGGAAGGGGCCTTCAAAGTGTTCTGGTTCAGCTCCCTGCTGTTGTTTAGTTGCTAAGTCCTGTCCGAGTCTTTTGTGACCCCGTGGACTGTAGCTTGCCAGGTTCCTCTGTCCATGGAATTTCCTAGGCAAGAATACTGGCGTGGGTACTCAGTGATATAATTACCTTTATGAAGATGCCCCACAATTGGCAGACTTGGAACTCCTGAAATCATTTAAATCATTTAAAAGCTCTTTCTTGGAGATCTTGGATCTGCTTTGGAGTATGTACCCAGGGGTGCCAGGTCTGCCAGTGCAGCCAGGCAGTTTCCACACAGCAGCCCTGCAGACACTGGAAGCCAGGTGGCACGCCTTTCTCCTTCTCAAGCTTGTCAACCTAAGCCTCCCCTCCTTCTGCTCTTCACATGTGAGATTGTTTCAAGCTGGTTCACCACAAAGCAGATAGCTCTTTTAACCTGAATCAGGGAATGATACAGCTAATAGTATCTGTGACGGTAGGGATTTAAAAATAAGGTTTCATCTTTCTCCATTCCCTTCCTTCTCAACTTTTGTGCTGAATGGAAAACACTCTGAAGTGCATGGTGGCCTCAGGGTACCAGTCTAACTCCCAGTTATTGTTGTTTATTTGCTAAATTATGTCTGACACCTTGTGACTCTTTGGAGTGTAGCCCGCCAATCCCTGCTCTGTTCATGGGATTTTCCAGGCAAGAATACTGTAGTAGGTTGCCATTTCCTTCTCCAGAGGATCTTCTCCATTCAGGGATCAAACCCATGTCTCCTGTAGGAGAGTAGGAGTACCCACTCCAGTATTCTTGCCTAGGAAATTGGCAGGCAGGCTCTTTACCACTGAACCCCCTAACTCCCAGTAGGTCCTAACAAATGGTTCCATATTTTCATAGTCTATAATTGATCGCTTCCAAAATAGATCTGAGATTGCCCAGCAGGTATTTACAATTTAGTTGATTTGGGGCATGAGGTCTCAGAGCCAAGCCAAGGACTAAGAAGTAGTACCCCAGAGTCTGTCCACTAGCTGTTAAGTATTCATTAATAGTAAAGCATTCATCAAATCTTCACTATAACAGGCTCTGTGCCGGCAAAGAGGCTGTCTCACACAGGGGAGAAGGGATAGTGGGGCTGGCCAGAGGGGATGGGAGCCAATGAGCTCAGGCTCTTGGGACCGGTGTCAAAGCAGTGGGAACAGCGGAAAAGCAGCAAGATCAAAACAAATACGGTGTATGGGAACACCAAGACCCCGGCAACCCCATCCCTGCCAAAGGGACCTCGCCCTCATCCTCTACAGGGGCGCGGCACGCCCAGGGGGCCGCTCCCTCGGTCCAATTTCCTCCCGCGGCTGTCCCCCGCGGGGCCTGCACGTGTGTGAGCATCCGCCCATTGGCCAGTGCACGCGTGTGTGTGTGTGTTTGTGTGTGCACACGCCCGGAACGCGCACTCGCGCAATCAACCTCTCTAAGAGAGGAGGGAGGCGGCCGGGCCTTAACTCGGCCCACTAGGCCACTCTGTCCAGGCGGCGACCTTATCCCGGCCCCAGCCTGTCTGCATCCGGGTCCCATATCAGTGGCTGGCTCGACCCGGGTTCTTTAATCACTCCTGCCCTCTGTCCTGGCTCCGCCAAGGAGCGGCTCCCTTCCCACCCGCTGGAAATGTCGCTGGAAACTCTGAGTGGCGCTCGCCGGCCCCCGCCCCCGCCCGAGGCCAGCGCTGGGGGCGGGGGAAGCAGCTGGGAAACCGGAGCGGTCTCCCCGGGGACCCTGGACCGCCTCTCCCGGCGCCGCCTCGCGGCCGACCCGGCCCCTGGCAAGGCCCACGGCGTCCCCGCGGCCCGCCTGCTCGCACCCCGACGGGGAGCTCTCTCGCGCCGGAGCCCCCGCCCTCCACCCCAGTCCGGCCCAGGGGCCAGATCACAGGGAGGGACACCCTCCACCCGCGCGCCTGCCGGCCCGCGCGCCTCTCACGGTCCTTCCTCCCAGCGCTCGCCCTCGTCCCCACTTCTCTGGCCCCGCGGATCCCCCTCTTTCTCCTCGGGCGCCCGGCCTCGCGGAGCCCGTCCTGACCGGGTCACGAGGGCGGACGGCACAGCCCGAACTTCTCCCTGCCCTCCTTCCCCGAGGGCCCGCCGCGGCCGCGCCAGGCAGGAGCGGCGCAGAGATGCTCCTGTGTCCTCTCGGGTGTCCGCAGTCCCCGCCACCTGATCTCCTGGGAAGGTAGGTGCCCCGGAGGAGAGGAGGCGGGGGCTGCAGTCGGGGAGCGATCCGCCCTCTAAGCCCGGGGAACACAGGAAGCCCCTCCCTTGGGGGTCCTGGTCCCAAACTCTGGGGGAGGAAAAGAAGTGAGACGTTCCCCCTCAATCCAAATGAGGTGAAAGTCGAGAAAACCTGAACTTGTCCACGTGGACTTGTAGCTGGAAAATAGCCCAGGGATGCGCCTAAGGCCCAAGTCCCCAAAGTCAAGGCAGCTCTTGGAGGGAGGAAGGAGTCTGCCAACTACGGTGGGCTATTTCACGTTTTTCAGCCGTTAGGGGTGAAGGGCTGCCCGATTTCAGGGAGGACCCAGGGATTTCCTGTACCCCTCTGTCCCCTGCCAGGTGCAGGACTCACTGCCCCAGTGTGGGCCCCCATTGCCCGGTGCCTCCATCCTCCTTATGGGAAGTCCTCCTTATCACCTCCTGGTCGGGAGGAACACTCAGCCCCCCCTTCTTCACCCATTTCTGCCTATCCTGAGAGGTGCGTCACAGGGTGCCATGCTGGGGAGGGTCAGGCAGCTGGGCCACCAAGGATGAGCAGCACCGGAAGAAAAAGGGGGCACCCGGGCAGACCTCCTGCCGGCCCCTTCCTCCTACAGGGCAGTTCTCAGAGAGTGCTACAGGGTGGGCGGCAGTGAGAGGGAAGGAGGCTGGGTCAGCTGACGATCAGGGCTGCCTGTGCTGACCTCGCATCTTGGCTTCCGTAGTCAGCTGTCCAGGGTGGGGTTGCAGCTAGGAAGCAGCATGCCTCAGGGCTCCGGATCTCCTACTCTCCCCTGCCTCAGTTTCCCCTGCAGAGTGGGGGAGAGTAGGTGGAACCGGGTGTGTCTGCCTGTTTTGCTTTTGGTAGGAGTCCTAATTGGATCCAGCTGGTGAGCTGCCGGCCCCTCCTCCAGCCTCAGCCATTTACTCTCCCCCACCACCCCAGCTAGGGAAGGGCCCAGAAAAGCTGTGTCCCCAGTAGGTCTTCTCAAATGTCAGAAGGAATTGCAACTCCTTGACTAAAGTCAGAGAGCTGCCCCCAGCCTTGTCTGTGGCCCTACAGCCCCGCCATGGCTGAGCAGAAACTGGGTTTAGCAGTAGTCACAGGCCCCATGGCACCTTCATCCCCTCTGGTCTCCATAACACTTGCACTGCTCGTATGACCCCAGCTGCACACACACACACACACCCGCACTGCATACCTCCCACCTTCTGTTCAGCTGAACCTCCTCTGTACCTACATTCCCATACTTCTTACATGACCCCCCACCCCATAACCCTGCACAATCCACGTTCTTACACTCCATCCACCATCTTAAGCATCCACACTGCTAACACTCCTTGCTACATAAATAGTACCTCACAAGGCCCTTGCCACCCTCCTGTGAACCCCTAGACCCCACAGGCGCATGCAAGCCTTAACTCTAGACAAAAGTGCCAGAACCGGTCCAGCGCCAGAAGGTAGCCAAGGTTGGCTCAGCCCCTGGCCACATTCAGCAGGACAGGTGAGGTGGGACAGGACAGCCTGGGCAGCACAGCTCTCTGCTGGAAAAGCCCCATTGCCTCCTCTCCTGAATGCTGGAGTCCTGTCTCCTGACCTCACCTTTGCCTGGGGTGGAAGGACCCAGCTGGCCAGTCTGGCATGATGCTCCCAGGAAGACCTTCTGTCCAAAAGACAGCCCAGAGGTGTAGGCAAGAGTGGGGTGTGTGCACACCTCTGTGTGTGTGTGTGTGTGTGTGACATTCAGCACTACCTCCCTGTGAGCTGGCCAACTGTGCTCACCCACTAACTCGCTGTCCAGCCCAAGCCCTGGCTCAAGCCACCTGACCCTTCACTGGCACCCTGAGTCCTCTGAGGCTTCAGTGTGAGCCAAGAGGCCAAAGAAGGGAGCTGATACTACTTTGAGCTCAGAACGAATGGTTCCTGCGGACTGGACATGCCCAGCCTCCCTAGAATCTTGGCCCGCTGGGCAGTGGGTGGGTGGCCGCTCCCCACCCCACTGCCTGACTAACCCCTTGTGCCCGCTGGCAAGCAGATGCTCATGGGGCCTGGGGGTGGCAGAGGGAACTGAAACAAAGTCCTGGCACCCGTGCCCTCCTCTGCCAGCTGCCCCAGTTCCCTCTGCCTTCCCTCCAGGGGAGAGGGCCACACTGTGCAGTGAGATCCCCAAAGGGGCTGGCCGCTGGGGGTGTGCTCCCAGCTAGCCTCCCTCCTCCTCCTCCTCCTTGCCCGGCCTCCCCCTCCCCCACTCCCACCCAGAGCTCCTGCTCAAGGCCTAACAAGCAGCCCATTGTGCCTCTAGGAGCCTGCACGGGCAGCCTGAAGGCGGGTGCCCACAGTGGCCTGTTTCCTGGGTCTCTGAGCTCCCACCCGGCTGGCCCGACCCCCTCCCTCCCACAGCCCCAAGGTTGAACCCGGAGGACAGAGCAGCCTGGACCCAGCAGGGCTCCCCCTTCCTTCTTCCTTCCCCACAGAGGACCCGCTGCTGCGAAGCAGCCCTCCAGCCTTGACCCGAGCATGCAGGCCCCACCCCGCAGCCTTCCAGCTGGGCTCAGCCTGGATGACTTCATTCCGGGCCACCTCCTGGCCCATGCAGGGTCATCCGCCCGGGGGACACGGGTGAGTGAGACAGCGAGGGAGCGGGTACTGTGGGCCCCTAGTTGGGGAGTGGGGCTCAGGACAGGTGGGGGGGCAGCAGGAGGATCAGGGAGGGAAGGGGTGGGTGGATGACAGCTCTAGAGAGCCTCGCTGGTTCACCGGACAGGGGCCAGCCCTCACCTTTTAGCCATCCCTCCCGCCCGCCTGCAGAACCCTCTGGGCCTGAGCTGCTGCTCCTGGCCCCTCCCCACAGGTGCCCGTGATCCGGAATGGTGGCTCCAACACCCTTAATTTCCAGTTCCATGACCCTGCGCCCAGGACCGTGTGCAATGGGTACTTGCCACCAAGGAGAGATGCTTCCAGACACCCAGGTGGGTCTGCTTGGGAAAACCAGCTCCAGGGTTAGGGGTTGGGGAGAGGTTCAGTCAGAGGTTTTTGGGCTCAGCCTTCTGGCACCCACCCTGGGTCAGGTGGAGGGACAGGCGGTGGGTGAAAGTCTCTCAAGGCCCTAGGGCCAGTGAGCTCAGCTCACTGCCCCTCCCTGTAGGCACGTGCTGGCCTGTGAGAGTGAAACTGCTGTGGTAGAGACCAGGCTGACACATCCCTTCCCCTGCCTCCCCCACCCAGTGCCAGGGGGAAAGGAAATGTGCAGGGAACATAGCCTTAGGCCAGGGGAACCTCCAGCAGGCCAGGGGATGGCTTGGGTTGGGAATGGAGGCTGAAGGAATGTGAGCATAGGTGGGCTGAAGAAGGGATGGGTGCTGAACTCAAGATATGCCCCCTAAGGGCTGCCCCTGCCCCCCGTCTATACGAAGCAGCCCAGCAGAAGGTTGCAGAGACAGCTCTGGGAGTCTGCCAGCTCCTGGGCTCCTATGAGTCAGCCCAGCTCAGCCCAGCCCAGCCCAGCCCAGCCCAGCCCATGGTCTGGGAGATTCCTGGGACCTCCTGGGTGCACGTCCACCCCCAGGGCCCCTCTCTTTAGGAGGATGGCAACATTTATAGAGCATTCCTTTGAGGCAGCCAGTGTGTTGAGTAGTTTACACATTTAACAAATAGTCAGTAAGCATGTAGAAAATCCTGGACACTGTAAAGACACTTTCCAGGTGTTACCTCACTTCATCCCTCCATAGCCTGGCAAGGTAAGGTGTCATTATCAGCATCTTCTCAGTGAAGGACCCGTATCTCAGGGACGTTCAGTCACAGAGGCTGAGCTGAGGTTCAAACACTGGTCCATCCTGCCCTGAAGCCCTTTTGTTCTTACATCCGGAGGCCAAAGGTGCTGGTGAGTGAGTTTCTGCCCCTTGTGTGTCAACTGTGTTCAGGTACTGTCTTGAACACAGTCACACACATTAGATCTTGCTGAAGCTCTGCTGTGACTACCCTCATTTTACAGAAGTTGGAAACAGGGTCACGGTGAGGTTGTTTGCTGTGCCTAAGACATATAGTCAGTAGGTCTGCATTCAGGTCTTCACCCCCAGCCCCCGGCCCTTTTCTGCCAAACCCCACTGTCTTCCCCAGCTGGGATGTTTGCCTCCAGTATTCTCTGCATGTGACAATTCCAGCTCTCATTCTAAAAACTCTGAGGCCATCCCCAACAAAGCAGGGTGGGGTGGGGACGGGCATAGATTTCTCAAGATAAAATCCATTTTCATTCACTTTAACTAAAAAGTAAACAGAGCTCTGTGGTCCTGCCAAGGATGGGGACATTTGTAGAGTCTGCGTCATCAACTTAGACAAACAAGGGGATGTTGAAACTTTTGAACCCACAGGGCTCAGTGGTCTGAGGAGCTGAGGGACAAACAAGCCTAGGTGGGGCCCCTTTGCTGAAGCTACTCTCCATGTACCCCACAGATCCTGCTTGGTATCAGACATGGCCAGGCCCTGGGAGCCGGCCCCCTGGGAACCAGAAGACTCGTGCTTCCCAGCATTCCCAGAATTGGTCAGCCACATGGACCAAGGACAGCAAACAGCGGGACAAGCGCTGGGTCAAGTATGAGGGCATCGGGCCCGTAGATGAGAGCGGCATGCCAATTGCACCCCGATCTGTGAGTCCAGGGCTGGGGCTGCTGATAGGTGGGGCCCAGGGGTTCACCCTGAGCTCCACCTCTGACACAAAGGCTGTTCCCTAACTATACCAGAGTAAAGCAAGGGTTCAACCATGATGAGTCTGGGGGATCTTGAGCCCCCAATTACGAGCACTCTGGCATGTCTGAGTTGAGCAAGTGGTTTTTTTTTGGGGGGAGCAGTTCTAGACTACCCCATAGGTTCTTGATGGTAGAGAGCCACTACTGTAAGGGCTGACCCTGGCAGGGACTGCCCCACTCCCCCATTCATGGTCCTGGGCCTGGCACGGCACTGGTGAAATGGTTGCTGAGTAAGTGACTGACCGAATGGGTGAATGAGAGTCCTGAGTGAGGCCTGATGGAGCAGCAAGCTTGGAGGATCTGAAGGATCCATGCTGGGCGGACCTGCCCTTCACCACTCCCGGCCTATCCTGAGTCAGCTGTCTGTCTCTAGTTCCTCATCGGAAACTCAGATTGGTAACATAGCCTTCTGCTTCCCAAGGTTCTTTTGGCATAGAGGTAGAGGATGTGTAATACCTTCCTACCCTACCCCCCACCAATAGTTTATTTTTCATTACATAGAAACACATGTTCTTTGTAGAATCATCAGAAATACATAAAAATAAAAAGAAAAGAAATATATAAGCCACCCCAGATCTCACAGTTTAGGGCTCATCACTGGTGGAGATTCTTCCATATATCTGGGTATTTTTATTTTTATAATTCAAAAAAAATTTTTTGGCCATGCCACACGGCATGTGGGATCTTAGTTCCCGGACAAGAGATTGAACCCATGCACCCTGCATTGGGAGCACCGAGTCTTAACCACTGGACCACCAGGGAAGTCCCCCTTCTATATATCTTACTCAAACATAACAGACTACATGGAGTTATTGTTACTAAAGATGTCACAACAGCCCACGCAGGGGGGCTTCAAGGGTGGCCAGAGAAAAGATTCAGCGAGGAAAAATGTCTGTGGCTTGATATTGGGAGGTTGGCCTGACTTTGCCTTCTTTGATCCCAGAGTGTTGACAGCCCCAGGGACTGGTACCGAAGAATGTTCAAGCAGATCCACCAGAAAATGCCGGGTGAGACCCCCTTCTGGGGCCCTCTCTGCCTAAATGGGCTTGGGCCCCTGGGGCACGGGGAGTGAGAGGCAGACAAGGGGACTTGCCTGCCCTGGGAAGTGTCTCCAGCCCACCCCAGGCTCTGTGGTGAGTGGTCCCTAAAACAGGCCGAAGGAGGGAACTGCCAGTCTCCTCCCTGTATGGGGAACAGTGACCAGACGCTTATCCCCACTGAGGGCCTGGGAGGCCGTGCGGTCACACATTCGTTCAGTCAGCCCCTTAACCATGCTTCCAGCACTTGCTGTTTGCTGAGCACTATTCTAGGTGCTAAAGACAAAACAGCGAAGAGAAAAAGGGTTGTTCCTGCCTTAGCAAAGCTTGAGACAGAGCGGGTCACAGAATAAACACATAGACATTTAATATGGCAGACGGTGGTAAGGGCTAGGGAGAAAAGGTCGGGAGAATCCCCAGGGCAGGAAGGCTGCCACTTCATGCGGGCTGGTCAGGAAAGGCCCCTGAGAAGTGGCTTCTGAGCCGAGAGCTAAGGTTGTGAAGGAGTTGGCCCTGCAGAGCTGGAGGAAGAGCGTTGCTGCATGGGGAGCACGGAGAACCCAGAGGCAGAGCAGGCCAGATTTGTTCTGGGGCCACAGAGAGGGGCTGGACCGCAGTGAGAGGGGTAGGTGGTGGAGATGGAACACAAAGATGCTGGGGTCAGGTCACCCAAGGGCCTTGGGCTTTTTTACTCTGCAAGAACTAAGGAGTCCCCTGGGGGCTCGGAGCTGAAGAGTTAGTGACAGGCTCTGACAGGTGGTGGCTGAAGTGACTCCCTCTGGCTGCCAGGTGGGGAAGAGATGGGGCTGGGTGGAGGCAGGGGACCAGTCAGGAGGTCTGGCCAGAATCTAGGCTAAAGACGACAGTGTCTCAGATCAGGGCAGTAGCGGCGGGCCTGGTGGAATTCTGGAGACAGAATCATGGTAATTTGATGATGGATTGGATGTGGCATGAAAGAGACCTGTCAGGGATGACTTTAAACCTGAGTGAGTCCATGAAGTTGCCCTTTATAAAGGCATATACACACAGGAAAGGTGGGGAGGGGATTGTGTGTGTGCAAGTCTAAGGGGCGTTCCGTTTTAGATACGGTGCACACAAGTGACAGTTGATGTTGTTTTTGAGTCGCTAAGTCATGTCTGACTCTTTAGCGATCCCATGGACTGTAGCCCACCAGGCTCGTCTGTCCATGGGATTTTCCCAGGCAAGAATGCTGGAGTGGGTTGCCATTTCCTTCTCCAGGGGCTCTTCCCCACCCAGTGATCAAACCTGCATCTCTGGCAATGAAGGTAGATTCTTTACCACTGAGCCACTGGGCAGTTGATAAACAGGTCTGTAGTTCCTGGGGTGAGGCTTAAGCTGCAGATGGAACTACCAAGGACCCACTCAAAGAGACTTTTGGTGTAAAGGTTCCCCAAGTAACTCCGATGTACAGCTAAAGTTAGGAGTCCCTGGAATAGACAGTATTTTTCAAGGTAGAAGACTGGACCAGATCACCCAGGGAGATGGAGAGACAGAGGCCAGGGACTGAGCCCTGAAGCACTTGCTTGGAGAGATGGGCAGTAATCAACTAGCCTGCCTGGGAAGGGGCAGCTTGGAGGCAGGAGGAAAACCAGAGTACTCTCCCTGAAGCCAAGTGACAACGAATTCCTAAAGGAGGAAGTGAAACTCTGATGCTCTGAAGTGAACCAATGACTGATGCTGCTGATGGTCAAGTGGGACTGACCATTTGATCTGGTAACATGGAGGTCACTGGAGTCCTTGACGAGGCTGGCTCAGGCCGAAAGCCTGCTTATCAGGAAGTGGAATTGAAGACACTGAGTTTCTTATGGCCAGCATGCATGCAACCCTATGGACTGTAGCCTGCCAGGCCCCTCTGTTCATAGGATTCTCTAGGCAAGAATACTAGACTGGGCTGCCCTGCCCTCCTCCAGGGTATCTTCCCAACCCAGGGATTGAACCTGTGTCTCTTTGAGTCTCCTCCATTGGCAGACGGTTTATTTACCACTAGCGCCACCTGGGAAGCCCCTTATGGCCAGTAGTTGGCTGCAAAGGAAAGCAGAAAACTCCAAGAACTGGAGGAAGGTGTGAGATCTGGAGAGGGGGGTTGTGGTTTGCGTTTAAGGTCAGAGCTGTGGTTGTGTGTCTTTGTGCCAAGGAAATCAAGAGGGTTGGCTGGTCAGTAGCTCTTCCTTGGAGGTCCTAGAAAGTCTTGAGCACCTTGAAGAGTGGGTCTGGGCAAAGGGGGAAGATTTAGAAGAGGGTACAGAAAGGGCAAGAGGGTGAAGGGGAAGTGGAATTCTCCAAACTGACCTGGCGAGGGCAGGTCTCCAAAGGTCAGGGAGAGGGTGTGTGTGGGAATGAAGGGAGGGAGGGGCAGGAGGGTTTGGGCAAGGCCACTGCCCTCTTGGCTCGCTCAGGCCCTAAGGCAGCCAGAGACATTTCAAGCCCTCCTGAGAACTGCCCTCCTAAGAACTGCCCTCCTAATTCCTTCCCTCCCTCGAGACATTCTTTAGGCTCTGACTCAGCCCCTGGGCCCCTGCTCTAGGCAGGAGGGACCGGGAGCCTCTGGGACTGCCTCCGGGCTCCTCATCCTTGTCCTCACTTGCTGCCCCCACCCTGACCTAGTCCTTTCTGCTACCCTAGACCTACAGCTGGACTGGACCTTCGAGGAGGCACCCAAAGGTGAAATCAGGGGTGGGGGGTGGCATGCCCCAGCCCGGCGCCTGCATTTACCCCTCCCTGTAGCCACACCTGACTTTGGGGCTCCCCAGTTGGCTCAGCCCAACCAGTGAAGTCTGTACAGCCCATTTCCGTGAGCTCCAAATCCCCTGGTCCATAGTGTTAATAATTCAGAGCCTCTGAGTCACTGTTCAGCGAATGCCTAGCCCTGGCTCTGCTTTCTCTGGACCTCTCTTTTCTCAACGTGTAAAACAGGAACACCCGAGAGATGTTTCAAAGGTTTGGTAAAGAGTGTAAAGCTCTTGGCACCCAGCCCATAGTTACTGGTCCAGAGCATCACCCCTGTTCCCACCAGCCACCCAGGAGCGTGGGTAGGGGTGGGCCAGAGCCTTCCGTGGTCACCCAGGTGCCCTCAACCCCAGCTTTCACCTCCCACCGCCCCTGTTTATTTTCTCTCACTTTCAGTGGATTCTTCCTGTGCCACCTCTGCAGACTCAAGGCATCCAGGGCCCCAGCAAAGACCACCTGCCAGGCCAAACCAGACATCGCCTCTGAGCGGGTGAGCCATCAAAGGGGAGGGCCCCAGAGCTGCAGAGGGGACTGGCACCCCCTGGTGGCCACAGCTGGCACAGTCTCATACCAGGCCAGTAGGCTCCCACCCATGGCTCTGCCCCTTCTCAGGGTTCCCACTGCTTGAGATCCTCTCCACACCACCAGAGCCAAAGGGGGATGACCTGACCGCTATTTGTGGTCAGGACCGCCTGGGATGCCTCTGTAGGTGGTGGCAGGAATTCATCACCCCAAAGGTCCATGCCTTATTTGGGGTGGAGAGCTGGGTACCCCATGGCTAGGCATGGATCTGCAGTCATCCACTCTGAAGCCTGGGAGAAAACAAGAGGTATAGAGGATCGCAGGCTTTGTCCCAAATGCCACTGAGAGAGGAGCCCTCCAGACAGGTCAAGGATGCAGTGCATCTTTGCTGAGCAAACCACACAAACTCAGCCCAAGCTGCAGGGGCTCAGCCCAACCTCAGGAATCAGGAGGCTCTCTGTCACAATGTCACTAATGAGTTTCTGATTCCTTTCTGGGAACAGAGTGACCTCATTAGCCTGGCCTTAACTGGGCTGTGGCTCTTGGCATCATCAATAAGGTAGAGACTAAGATTTGGTCAAGATTTGGACCCAGAGTTCTGGATTCTTGCCTGGAAAATTCCATGGACAGAGGAGACTGGCAGGCTGCAGTCCATGGGGTCGAAAAAAGTCGGACACAAATGAGCACACACGTGCACCTCTGGATTCAGACCAGTGTGCTGCACTAGCCACGTGACCTTGACCGAGGTAACCAGTCTAAGCTTCTCTAGCTCCATCTGTTAAACGGGAATCAGAAGGCGGCATGAAGATCAAAGTACACTACAAGTCGCCACAAACATGATTATCATACAAACTTGATTATGACTAGTTGTTGTCCAGTTGTTCAGTCGTGTCCGACTCTGTGATCCCATAGACTGCAGCATGCCAGGTTCCTCTGTCCTCCACCATCTCCTGGAGTTTGCTCAAAATTCATGTCCATTGTGTCAGTGATGCCATCCAAGTATCTCATCCTCTGTCGTCCCCTTCTCCTCCTGCCCTCAATCTTTCCCAGCATCAGGGTCTTTTCCAATGAGTCAGCTCTTTGCATCAGGTGGCCAAAGTATTGGAGCTGCAGCCTCAGCATCAGTCCTTCCAATTATGACTAGAGCTTCCTTAAATAAGGAACAATGTATTCCATTCTCATATCACTGTTGTTAGTGATGTTCTTCCTAGAGTAGAGTCATAGTAACAGCCTACAAATCCTGACCCTCCCCTCAGACATTCCATCACTTGATAAGCTTGGTACAGTGGTTCCACTTGGTGGAAACATTCAAACTCAGCAGAAACTGGAATATTTCAGCCAGCCAAGAAAGGAGTCCTGGAAGGACACTAAGATAACTGTGACAGATGACATCAATGATCTAGCACCTCAGGGAACTGAGACCTGTGGAGCAGAAGTAACTTGTTCAGAGTTCCTGGGTCAGGCCTGCAGGCTCTTTCCCCTGACCTGGGTTTTCAGGGAACTAAGATGTAGTCTCACACCCTTGGGTATGGGTGCAAGACCACTTGGTCATGGCGACCAACTTCATTGAAGCTGCACAGACATACATACCCACAGACATGGGACCAGACAGAACCCAAATGCAGGATATTTCACCAAGGCCAGCAGGAAAGGGACTAGCCACTTCTGGAGTAGATGTGTACATGTTAGCCCCTGTCTTGGGTGTCTCAGGTATGTTCCCTCACCTAAGATTCCCCACACCCTTAGAAAGGTGGGACTCATTCTCATATTACAGGCTCTGAGACCAAAGAAGACACAGCTAAGTGGTGGGACTGGAATTTGAATTCAGAGCTTGTAACATTTTACTATTTAACACTGCTTCCACAGCCCAGAGCAGGTGGGGAGGGGGTGCAGCTCCCTCCCCAGGACTGTATGCTCACACCTGCCTCTGTTTCCCTAAAAGGAAACTGAAAGATGTCCTTCCCTTTCTTTAGAAGAAGTTGGAACGTCTCTGAAGAGTCTCTTAGAAGCACCTTCAGTTGCAATCCTGGAACACCTTCCTCCCGGCACCAGACCTCAAAGCAGGTAGCTTGCCCAGCATCCCCCTCTCCCTGCCTGGCACTTCCCCCATCACCATGCTCTTTGGTCAGGCCCTCTGCTGCAGTAGTCGGTATAGTCTGTATAGTCCATGGGGTCACAAAGAGTTGGACACAACTGAGCGACTTTCACTTTCTGCTGCAATAGCATAGGTAAAGCTGTTCTTCTTGGAGGCTGTGCAGCCTGAAGATCCTGGAATTTTTGGGAGGGTGCTGATGGGCATGGAAGTGGACAGTGGCTAAAAGCCTGCTTTTCAAGCCTGGCCAGTGTCCCAGTACCCCTCTCTTCAAGCTGATGCCTACTCCCTCCCATGCAGGTGCTCAGACGCCGAGAGAAAGCGGACAATGTCTGGACGGAAGAATCCTGGAACCAGTTTCTGCAAGAACTAGAGACTGGGCAGAAGGTGTGTGGGCCTGGTTCTCTAGAAAAGGATGCACCCTTGACTCGTGCATTGGGGGTGCGTTGGGATGCACCCCCTTTGACTCATTCTTCCTACTCTTAGCCCAAGAAACCACTAGTAGACGACCCTGTTGAGAAGCCCTCCCAGCCCATTGAGGTGCGTGCTATGGGCAGGTGGGCGGGAGTGGACACAATATGTTGGGGAACCAATGAGGGAATTTCTGGGTGGTCGAGGTCCCCATGACCATGGGCCAAGGCCACAGACTCAAAACTCTGACCCTCTCTAGTTCCATACGGTTTAGCTCTGTATCCCCAGCACCCAGGACAGTGCCTGGCATACAGTGTGTGAAAGTTAGTTGCTCAGTCATGTTTGACTCTTTGCAAGCCCATGGACTGTTGCCCACCTGGCTCCTCCGTCCATGAAATTCTCCAGGCAAGAATACTGGAGTTGGGGTAGCCATTCCCATCTCCAGGGAATCTTCCCAACCTAAAGACTGAATCCAGGTCTCCTGCAGTGCAGGCGGATTCTTTACCATCTGACTCACCAGGGAAGCCTCTGGCATACAGTAGGTGCTCAGTAAACACGTGTTGAAAATGTGTGTGTTCATCACAGCAGGCTGAGAAGAGACTGATCAGTGTGGACTGGAATTGTCAGGAAGTGTTCTTGAAGATGGAGCTTGGAGGCCAGGCAAAGAGAGGGGGTGCCCAGGATGGGGGTGACACAGGCAGAGGCTGGAAGGGCTTTGTGTGTGTGTGTGTGTGTGTGTGTAACACTCAACAGCTGCACTGGCTGTGGGAGGGAGGGCGGGGTTGGGTAGAGTGAAGCCAGGCTGTGGAGGGCCAGAGACTTGACAGGAGAGGCAGTAGGGAGCCTGGTAGGCTCCTGAACAGAGAAGGAACCTGACAGCACATGGTCCTGAAACACATCAGAAGTACTCAAGTGTTACCCGGGGAGTAAGGGATGGGTCAGCTGGGTCAGCAGGGTGGGTCCTCCTGACATCCCAAGACACACCTCCTGGCAGGCCCAGCGGTAGTCAGCCTGGCCTGGCCCGGCGCCCTGAGCCTGCCCTTTACCCCAGCGCCGCGTGCTCTGACGTGTTGCCACTGGGCTTCTCACATCTGACTTTCGCCCAGCCCAGCGCACCCCACGGTACACTCCCCGCCCCCCACCTTGCCCCTGGCCCAAGTCTCTCCGCACAACCCGCCCCCAGGTCCTGCTGGAGAGAGAGCTGGCCAAGCTGAGCGCCGAGCTGGACAAGGACCTGCGGGCAATCGAGACTGGGCAGCCATCTCCCAAGGTACCGGCCGCCCGGGGCCCTCCTGGTGGGCGCAGGAACCCGGAGCCGCGCAGGCACGGCTTTGGTGGGAGGGGCAAGCAGACGAGAGGCATCGTCTCCAGCTGCACTGGCGACCTTGGGCGACTCCATCCAAGTCTCCTCCCTAAAGTGAGGGGCGATCACTGTTCCTAGCGACCCCTAAGAGCCCTCCCCGGGCCGACTCCACGTCAGCCTGCCGTCCGGAGCCGGAGGGGTGCCTCGGCCCCGGGACCTCAGCCCCGGGGGCCCAAGTCCCGGCCTTCCCTCCCCCTTCCACACCCGAGGTCCCTCCTCCGATTCCTTGCTCCTCCCGCTCCCGGCCAGCCGCCCCGCGTCGCTCCCGCCCCTCCTCTCCCGCTCCCCCTCCCGCCCCCTTCCCGGCCGCAAACTTTTCCGGAGGCGGTGTCCCGGGCCCTGACCGCGCCCGTCTCCCGCACAGAGCTCTCAGGCGCCCCGACGGTCCCGGGAGCTGCGGCCCCCAGCGCGGTGAGTGGCGGCGGAGACGTGGCGCGGGGAGGGGTGGCGAGCCCCGGACGCCGACGGCGGGAGGAGGGGCGGGAGCGCGGACAGGGGCCGGCGGGGACCCGATCCGCCGCTCGTCGGCCGGGGTTGGGGGCCGTCCCTGGTCCGCCGAGGGAAGCCGGTTCCCCGGCCCGGGGGCTTGGGTCGCATCGGCGAGGGGATCGCGAGCTCGCTCCCGCCTCCGCCACCCCCGGGCCGCACCCTTTCCCGGCCTTGACCGCTCGGGAAGTAGGACATCCTGCTGAGGGCCCGGGACCTGGGAGACGCCTTGGGAGGAGGAGGGGTGGGGTAGGGGAGATGGGGGGAGGGAGTGATGGGGGTGGGGGACGTTAGGGCGGGCAGTGGGGAGCCGGGTCGGGGTGAAGCTCCAGACAGGTGGTTCACTCGTGCGTCCCCGCGCAGCCCGGCCTCCGCCTGGAGCTCCAGCTCCCCGAATGCACTTTACCCGGGTTCCTCCCTGAGCCCCCACAGGATGGCGGATGGAGGAAGCCCCTTCCTAGGTCGGAGGGACTTTGTCTACCCTTCCTCAACTCGAGGTGAGAACCAGATCCTGCTCTTGTTCTTACCCAGAGGGCCCCCTCTGCCACCACCACTGCTCCAGACACAGTGGTACCCTTGCAGAGGTGGCAGGAAGGTCACGGAACCACCTGTTCCCACTGGTTCCTGTCCTGGGCAGGGAGGGGGAAGCAGAGCCCCATCCCAGCCCTACCCCCCAAGACATGGCCTTCCCAAGCTGAGGCAGTGCTTTTCCACAGACCCTAGTGCCTCTGATCCAGGGGGCATCCCTGCCAGGAAGGAAGAGAAGAAGGTAAGGGGTGGTGGGACCATCAGGGTCAGGGTGCAAGGAGGGCCTGGGGTGGGTCCCTGTGACTGCTCTTGCCTACTTCCCTGCTGAATGACTGAGGTCACCTGCTCTGTACTCTCCCCCTGCCCAGAGGAAGGCTGCCCGGCTTAAGTTTGACTTCCAGGCCCAGTCCCCTAAGTAAGTACCATTCTGCCCCTTGCCTTCCCTGGGAGGACAGGACTGCAATGTATTCCCCTAGAGGGTGGGGAGGGATTCTGGGGCCTCTGGGCAGAGTCTGGAGGACCCTGAGGACTTCAGATTGCTGGATGTCCTTGCTCTGGCTTTCAGGGAGCTGACTCTGAAGAAAGGTGACATTGTCTACATCCACAAGGAGGTGGACAAGAACTGGCTGGAGGGAGAGCACCATGGCCGCCTGGGCATCTTCCCCGCTAATTACGTGGAGGTGAGTGGGGGCGACAACCAAGGGGCCCTGCCAGGAGGGTGGAAGGGTTTGCAGAGACTTAGAGAATGCAGACCCCCTTTAACCAGCCAGGGAGCCTCTCCAGAACTAGCTGCTCCCTCACACCTGGCAAGTTTCCTAAGACTAAAACCGTGAGCTGGGGTAGGGGCCAAGTCTCAGCCTCATTCGTGCCCTCCAGGAAATGTTTGTTAAGGGAGGCCTAAAGGTGGAGCCCAGACCAGGGGGAAGATCCAAACAACCCAATTCCTGTACTGGAGGCCATCAGCCCTTTCAGCATCCCCCACTTTCACCACTCAGAATCCACCTCTCAGAACCTACATCTCCAGCTGTCTTTTGGGAAGAAATTTAATTGCAACTGACAAGAATATGAAGTCTGAGACAGCTCACCAATCACATATACTTGTGTCATCTCCTTCCTGTGTATCACCTCCCTCGATCCCCTGATCAACCTTGTCAGAGTGATAGCTCAGCCCCATTTTACAGATGCACTAAGATTCAGAGCCAGGTTGTTAAGTAGAAAATCTAGGATCTGAATCCATAGATAAGGTTCTGGGTTTGATAGATATGGGGCTACAACTTATTGAGTATTTGCATCTTTTAAGGAATTTCAAATTATCTTATTTATCAGCATAAAGTTGTTCATAATATTTCATTATTATCCTCTTAAATATTTATTTTTTTTTGACTGCACTGGGTCTTCATTGCTGTGGCTGGGCTTTCTCTAATTGCAGCAAGTGAGATTACACTCTCGTTTTGGTGTGTGGGCTTCTCATTGTGATGGCTTCTCTTGTTGCAGAGCACGGAGCCTAGAGTGCTCAGGCTTTGGGAGTTGAGGGGCACGAGCTTAGTCTCCCCGAGGCATGGTCTTCCCAGACCAGAGGTTGAACCTATGCTTGTTATTATCCTCTTAATGTCAGTAAGATCCAAAGTAATGTCCTTTCTTTCATTCCTGACACTGATAATCTGTGTCTTTTCTTATTCTGACTAGAAATTGGTTAATTTTATGGATCTTTTCAAAGAACCAACTTTTTCGATGTCATTGATTTTTCTCTACTCTTGTTTTCAGTTTCATTGAATTCTGCCTCTTCATTATTTCCTTCATTTAGGAAGGAATATATCTTAGGTTCTTTTTCTAGTTTCTTAGAATGGTAGTTCAGATTATTGATCTGAAACCTTTTTCTCCTAAATGTAAACATTTAATGCTGTAAATTTCCCTCTAAGCATAGCTTTACCTACAACCCACAGATGTTGATACTTTGTTTTTTTTGTTGTTGTTGTTCAGCTCAGACTATTCTAATTTCCTTTGTGGCTTTCTCTTTGACCCATTGATTGAGTCTATTTCAGGCTCTTTATCTCATAGGCATCAATAGACCTCCTCTGTCCTTAAAATGATGTCCTTGATCCTGAAGTTCCACAGTATATACAGTATTGCGTGTCATCAGTCATTTACATCTTGAAATGCAGAAGTGTTAGTCATGTCCAACTCTTTGCGACCCCATGGACTGTTGCCTCACCAGGCAATCGTCTGAGCCACCAAGGAAGGTCTTACATCTTAGTATGAACTAGTGTATTAGCATATTGATTTTTCTGAGTAAGATGAAGTGAAGAGAAAATGGGGACTCTGGGCACATGGTGGGGTAAAAGTGGACGGAGGGGAGGGACATTTGGTTCTAAGCAGTGGTGAAATGATAGATCCTCACTTTTAGCACAGGCTGCCAGGAGTCCCCTGCTCCTTGGTAGCTCTCATGTCCTGCTGTGCTCCGACTTAAACTCTCTCCTGTTTGCACTGCCATTGTCCACTCTGATGACGCCCACTCCATATAACCTCTGGTGAAAATTCTTCCTCCAGAAGCATTCTGGGACTGACTGCCCCCTTGCCCTGTGCTCTCTGCTGGCTACCCCCAGGCTTGTGTTTGGTATCCGTCTCCTCTCTGGTCTGGGGACAGACCTTGCTCATATTGCTTCCCCAGGAGCCCAGGTCTGTACCCAGTAGATATCCAAGCTGAATCTCACATCCTCTCTTCCTCCAGGTACTGCCAGCAGATGAGATTCCCAAGCCCATCAAGCCTCCGACCTACCAGGTGCTGGAGTATGGAGAAGCCATAGCCCAGTACAACTTCAAGGGGGACCTGGAGGTGGAGCTTTCCTTCAGAAAAGTACGCTTGGCCAGGGGAAAAGGGGGGTGGGGCAGGGCAAGGGCAGGTGAAGACATAGGTAAATGTGTGCAGTAAAAATAATCTTTAAAAAAAAAAGTCAGATATACCTATTTTCACTAGTGTTTCAGATTTTTTTTTCTCAGTCTCTTTGGGTATATTTCCCTTAATTGTGCCCATTTTAATTTTTATTTATTTATTTACTTTGATTATTTTTTTGGTTGCATAGGCTCTTTGTTGCAGCACACTGGCTTCTGTTACAGCACATGGGTTCTGGAGCACATGGGTTAGTAGTTGTGGCACTCAGGCTCTCTAGTTGTGGCATGGGAGCTTAGTTGCCCCACGGCATGTACGATCTTAGTTCCCTGACCAGGGATTAAACCCGAGTCCCCTGCGTTGGTAGGCGGATTCTTAACCACTGGACCATCAGGGAAGTCTCCTGCCCATTTTTATTGGTTTATTTATTTTAATTAATTTATTCGGTTGTTCTGGGTCTTAGTTACAGCATGTGGGATCTAGTTCCCTGACCAGGGACCAAACCTGGGCCCCCTGCATTGGGAGTGCAGAGTCTTAGCCGCTGGACCACTGGGGAAGTCCCTTGCCCATCTTTAAAATGTTCAAAACTTCTAGAGTAGTTGTGCTTTTTCTCAAGTTGTAGGTTGGTAGGCTGTAAGGATCACATCAGCATTTTAAAAATAATGGAATGGAAGTCTTAGAATACCTTGCACGTAGAAAGGGTATTTCATCCAACTCTTAGACAGTTGTGTGTGGGGGGGGGATGTACTGGATTGATATTACAACATATTCTTTTTACTACAGATAATGGTTCAGAAAGCTTGAAAAATGTTGAGACTTCCCTAAGAGTCCAGTGATTAAGGCTCTGCACTTCTAATTCAGGGAACGCAAGTTCCATCCCTGGTCAAGGAATTAAGGTCCCACGTGCAATGCAGTGCAGCCAAAAAATTCAAAAAGAAAGAAAAAAAAAATGGAGTGATGTCCCAGAAAGCAAGGGAACTGGTCTCTTGGTTTATTTCGAGGGCAAAGGCCATGAATGCACCTTGTGAAAGATTCCCCGGAAGAGCTGGCCTAGGGAGAGAGGGGGAAGGAGGTGGCTGGATGGAGAGAGGTGGGAGCAGGACGGGGCTGGAGACCATCCTTCCTAGGACAGCCCGACTAACAGTAGTCAGTATGTGGGCTTGGGGACACACCAGCTGTCCTCAGGGAGTTTGTGTTTTAATGCGGTGATGACCTCCAGGGTGGAGGCAGGAAAGGGCCCAGTCATGGCGTGGTGCTAACACCTGCCCAGTGCCCCTTACCAACCTGCCATGGAGCTGTGTGATCTGTATATAACCAGCTGGTCCCCTCCAAGCCTGATCCCGCCATGCAAAGTGTTAGGTTACAATGACTCTGCCCCACTTATACACACTCCTGTGCCTGGCAACCAAGGGCCCTGCATATACTAACTACCTTCCTCTCTGTGACCAGGGGGAGCGCGTCTGCCTGATCCGCAAGGTGAACGAGAACTGGTACGAGGGCCGCATCTCGGGCACCGGGCGCCAGGGCATCTTCCCTGCCAGCTACGTGCAGGTGACCCGGGAGCCCCGGGTCCGGCTCTGTGATGACGGCCCCCAGCTCCCTTCGTCTCCCCGCCTGCCCACCGCCCGCCTGGTCCGAAACCCCAGCTCTCCCTTAACACCACGCAGCCCAGCTGACCCCACTGACTGGGGGGGCCAGACCTCCCCCCGCCGCGCCGGCTTCTCCTCCCCTCCCCAGGAGTCCAGACCCCAGACCCAGGTAAGGCGACCTGCCTCAGACCAGAGAGTGAGCCCTGCTCCCCGTGCTGTATTCCCCATTCCTGGGAGGCTCTGCATTGTGGAATCCCCCCCAACTGCTCAGGATAGTCTAGTGGGGTGACCGAAGAGAACCTTGTGTTGCGGTCCTTGAGGACCCCAGACCCTGGAGCTGCAGCCCAGGGAGGCAGGGGTCTCTAGGTGGGACCCCCAAACCAGCACAGGCCTCCTGACCTTCCAGAGTCCACTCTTGGGATTTACCTGTATCAGCGTCTGGGGCAGGGTGTGCTGGCAGTCGGGGTGTCTGCCATTCGCCTGCTGCGTGACCTTGGGCAGATGACTTACCCTCTCTGGGTTTGGGTTTCCTCACTTATGGAATGGGGATAGCAAGTCCCGCTGCAGAGGGTGGCTGGTAGGAAGTAGCTGATGGGCAGTGGTGGCCATTGGTCATCATGCTGACAGTGACCACAGACAAGGGCATGTGCTCCTATGTTTATTCCTCACTTAGCGAACTGTTACAGGCAGACAGAGCCCATGCACAGGACGCCTCCTGCTCCCTGCTCTGTGCACACGTGCAGATCAGCCACCTCCCCTACCTGGGCCCAACTCCCCAGCACCTGTGAGGTGACACAGTCAGACAGGTCTCCCTGTGCTGTGGGGACTGCGAGATGAGGTGAGGCAGTGTGGGACGCTGTTTCTGGGGAGGGGGGGGCAGGCCGGTTCATGCCTCCTTCCTCGTGCTTTCATGTGCCCGCCTGCCCTCCTATGGACCCAGAGTCTCAGCACCCCCGGGTCAGCTCTGTCCCATCCTGGAGGCTCCAGCCATCCTCTGGACCTGGGGATCTCGTCCTCCACCACCACCGAAATACACTGGACCCCGTGAGTACCATCTGGGATGCTTGGTTGGGGTAGGGGGCTGCTCCACAGGCAGTGCTGAGCAGACACTAATTTACTCCTCCCTACCCAGGATGGAGTTGGGAAATTTCTCCTAAGGAGTGCTTGTCCTTATAGTGCTTTTGGGGTGATTTTGGTGGGGTGTGTGTGGGGAAAGGGGTGCGGGAGTGGGACGACACTTGTCTGCAGTGTTCCTGACCTGTCCCTGCCAGCTCTGGGCTTGAGAGCAAGCCTACCGCACTGAGCACCCTTCCCCTCCATCTCTCACTGGGTTTCCAGGGCTGAGGTCAGCGTGGGTGTGTGCGCAAAGTGGAGCACAGATTTGAAGGCATGAGAGCTCAGGGGAGGTGGAGTGTGGGTGATTAGGGCTTAGAGAGCAGGGAGCAGGCCTGTGGATGGAGGCACTGAAGCCAGAAAGAATCGCCATCCCAGAGCTGGGCCAGGGACTCAAGGGAGCATGGAGTGACCTGCGAAATTCTAAGAATGTGTCCGCCTTGGTTCGGGACTAGCCAGGCCTGGTCTGGGCAGGGGCTGGTTGCTATGGCAATGTTTCCTGCAGGTACCGGGCGATGTACCAGTACAGGCCCCAGAATGAGGATGAGCTGGAACTGCGGGAGGGGGACCAGGTGGATGTTATGCAGCAGTGTGACGACGGCTGGTTTGTGGGTAGGTGGGCCTGGCGGGCAGGCTGGGGGCAGGTGCATCTCAGAGTTCTAGGGGAATGGGCTGGGGGACAGCCCGAAAGGGTGTCTCAGAGTCCTGGGGGGAGGGGCTGGGGAAGAGGCCAGAAAGGTTATCTCAGGATTCTATGGGGATTTGAGTGGCTGCTCCTGCCTGCCAGGACTGGTTCAGCAAAGATTCATGGGCTGACCACCTCCCACCCTTCCAGCCCAGCACTGGCTGCTTTCCCAAAGCCAGCACTCTGTTGTTCTCATTCCCTGAAGAAGGGTGAGGCCTGGGAGGAAACCAGGCTAGCTCAGGGTCATTGTTGAAGCTAGTGGGACTCCGGGCAGCAGGGTTCCCGACCCTCAGGCCCCTGTACCTTCCATCATACACCCGTGTCTGTGGAGCAGTCCTTGGGTGGGAGGGTCGTAGGGGGACCTGTCTCCTGAGAGACTGAGCCCTTGATGGAGAAGACCAGATCTCACACCTGTGTGTCCCCACCCCAGCCCAAGAGGAGAGAGATGAAAAAGATCTGAGCCCTCAAGGCTGGCCCAAGGGCAGCTCAGGCAAGGACTAAAGCAAGAAGTCTCAGGTCAGCCTTGGCCTGGTTCACGGTGACCACTCAGCATGCTTTTTTCCCAGAATGAGTGGGTCAGGTCCAGCCGCAGCTTCAGAGGGGGAGGCTCCAGGGCCTGAAGGGTTGTGGGGGTGCCTTGGGAGGAGTGGCCACAGGAGTGACAGCCTTCCTCTCTCATCTGAATCCCAGCACCTCAGTGCTGACCACGCTTCCGACACACCAGTAACTATGAAGCACCAGCTTGTTAACATGGGGCTTTGCAGGTGGTGCTAGTGGTAAAGAATGTGCATGCCAATGTAAATGTAAGAGATGCAGTTTGATCCCTGGGTTGGAAAGATCCCCTGGAGGAGGGCATGGCAACCCGCTCTGGTATTTATGCCTGGAGAATCCCATGGACAGAGGAACCTGGCGGGCTATAGTCTATAGGGTCGCAAAGAGTCAGACACAACCAGGGACTTAACACACACCACACACACAGCTTGTTAGCAGTCCTTTCCTTGGATGGGTGGGCTTGAGGGCACATTCTTTTTTTTTTTTTTATCATTCACAAATTTTATTCCATGCAGTTAACTTTTTGTATCTTCAAAGTCAATTTGCTTTAAAAAATTAATATTTATTATTCATCAAAAAATCCATCCCCCTCCCCCAAGGAAACCAAATTCATGGAAGGAGTAATTTAGGTCTAAGGTGTTAGTTGCTCAGTCGTGTCCGACTCTTTGCAACCCCATGGACTGTAGCTCGCCAGGTTCCTCTGTCCATGGCATTTCCCAGGTAAGAATGCTGGAGTGGGTAACCATTCCCTTCTCCAGGGGATCTTCCCAACCCATGGATCAAACCTGGGTCTCCTGCATTACAGGCAGATTCTTCAACATCTGAGCCACCAGGGAAGCCAATTTTTGAATTTTTTGGATATACCACACAGCTTGTGGTATCTTAGTTCCCTGACTAAGAATAGAACACGCATCCTCTGCATTGGAAGCATGGAGCCTAACCACTGGACTGGGGGCAGCTGAAATAGGTACTATAGGTTTGTGACAAAGGCTTCCTAGCCTACCATGCTATACATATATAGCGAAATGGCAGCTCTTTGTATGTGAACGCAAAGTCACTCAGTTTTGTCTGACTCTTTGCAGCCTTATGGACTATAGCCACCAGGCTCCTCTCTCCATGGGATTCTCCAGGCAAGAATACTGGAGTTTGTTGCCATGCCCTTCTCCAGGGGGTCTTCCCGACCGAAGGGTTGAATTCACATCTCTTACGTCTCCTGCTTTGGCAGTCAGGTTCTTTACTATTAGCACCACCTGATTAAGTTCACCTAATTTTAGTCTGTATACTTCTGCAATTTTTGCTTTTTTTTTACAACTCCTAGTAAAGACAGGAGGTAAAAGCACCCCTTTTGTGGAGTAAACCCCAAGGGCTTTTAGAGGGAAGGTTGAGAACAGTTGTTTTCTCGGTTACACTGGCACATTTCAAGTGCTCATGTAGCCACATGTGAATATCATTTTGGACAGTGCAGTTCAGAGAAGACTTCCTGGAGGAAGTGAGGGAGGCAGGGGAAGGATTTGGGGAGGCAGAGAGGAGAACGGAGGCCCTCTAGGCAGGGGAAGAGTATCAGTAAGGCTAGGGGCAAGAGGGCCCTCAGCTGCTCATGGAAGAGGGTGGCTGCCTGAGGGGAAGGGACGGTCCAGAACTTTAATTTTATTTTCCTGTAGCTCCTAGCGTTTCTCCTCCTCTACCCCAGCACACAAATTTTGGGGGGTTGTAGTAGACAGAGGCCTGGAGTTTGGTCCCACTTCTACCTCTGAGCAGCTGAATGCTTTGAGGGAACTGACATGGGCTTCTCATATACCTTACCTGCCCCGTCTCTAAAATTAGGGTGTCATACTAGACCAGTGAGATTCCTGCCTACTTAAGTTCTGTGATTCATTCTCCTGCTTCCTTGCTTTCCCGAGGGGTTATTCAGGGCTGTGTGCAAAGTTATGCACGGTTGGTTGAATGCTCAGATTCGCCCATCATTATTGACATCATGACGCGTGGTTGGGCCCATCTACACTTCTGCTTCTGCTTCTAGGGGGCAAGAATGAGGAAAAGCAGAATCCTCCCTCCCTTGTATCCGGATTCCACCTGCAGTTCTGGGTACTGCCAGCAGAGGACAGGGCTCTCACTTCCCCACCACCACCACCAGCTCACCCTATTCCTGTTTTTAAAAGTGAGGAATGGTCTTTCTGTCTTTCCTCTTCCAGGTGTCTCCAGGAGGACCCAGAAATTTGGGACATTCCCTGGAAATTATGTAGCCCCGGTGTGAGTGGTCTCCGTGGCAACTCAAAGCCCACCCAGGATGGGGTGGGGAACAGAGCACTTACTGGAGGGAGAGAGGACCCCCCTACACACACACCCCTACACACACCCCTCCCCCAGGACCTGAGCTGCTGGCATCTGCAGACAAGCCCGGCAGTCTTTCCTACAGAACCTCCCTTGAAGCCCCCTGGACTGATTCCCACCCACGACTCATAAGCATTCCTCTAACAAGCCCTTTTATTTCCTCCCCTTCCCCACTCCAATATAGAGGTCTGCTTTGAAGTGGAGACTGTTTCAGGCCTTATTGAGACCAGACCCCCAAGTCCCCCACCCCCGCTATGGCGTTTCCTCTTAACAGGGACCGGCTCCCAGCTTTACCCCCATGGGGTTCCTCTAACAAGAACCAGCTTCCTAACCTAATAGAGACCAAAGGCCGCCTGCTCCTGGAGGGCTTTCTCCCTCATCACTCCAGCTTGCTTGCCATCCTCTTTGCCTCCCTGCCTCCAGCTGGGCCTGGGAGTGTGGTGGGGGATGGACATGGCTCTTCCTTAGCATTTGCTGCCTGGCAAGAGGGCTTGTCCGAAGGCTCCCTCTTCCCAAAGGCTGCCAAACCCTGCGCCTGGGCCGTGCTTATCATTCCGGCTGCCTTGGTGCCAAGGAAGAGCGGGGCTTCTGAGGACTGGCCTGTCCCAGATGTATTCCAGGGAGACAGGTATGTGCTGTCTTCTTGCCAGCCCAGCGGCCCCCAAGTCCCTCCTGGAAGCAGAGAATGTAAAATAAATCTGGGTACCAGGAATCTTGCCTTCCTGTCCTTTTTCTTTGGGGTATGGAGAGGGCTCCTCTGTTTAGGGTTATGGGAATTCTTTCTACCGTAGGCTGAGCTGGGAATCAAGTGGGATGTGAATGAGTGAGGGTGTGTGTGTGTATGTGTGTGTGTGAAAGGGAAGGGTGGAAAAGCGCCATCATTATTTCTAAAGATCTCAGGTCTCAGGCAGGATTGGGCAGCCTGGAGGATCTGGCAAGCCGTGCTGACATAACTAACGTCACAGGGACCAGGGCAAGGCCTGATTGTGGGGAGAAACCAGAGATGGGAGCTGAAGGTGGCCTTGTTTGCAGCAGTTTGATCCTGGAGCTGCTATGGGGTTGCTGTTGTTTCTGTTTGCTCTGCTCTTCATGTTTTCTTTCTCTGGGCTCTTGTGTGCTTGTTTACTTTCTTTTTTGGGCTTGGGTTTTTGAGCAATCGATGGCAGGAAGCTGGGAGTGGTGGAGCACAGCTAGCCAAGGCCACTCTTCTGGCCCAAGGACAAAGTCCTGGGGCCTGGCAGTGCCTGTTGGGGCACAGTCTGGGCCTGGCTGCTCTCCTTTGGAAGGAAAGTGCCATTCCTTGGCCACTGCTGGGAGATGAGCCAAGTGTAAGGTGCTACCCACATGTTGTTTGATGTAAGCATCCCAACTGGCAGGTTATGGGTCCATTTTACAGCAGGAGAGACTGAGGTAACGAAATTAAGTTGTCTGGGTCACATCATAATAAAATGCTGAAGTCAGCTCTGATGATTGTTGCTGCCTCTCTGCACAGCCTACCAAATGCCTAGGCAGTTCTTGTCCAGAGGCCCTGGAGAAGGAAGGTCATGCATGAGGTCCCTGAGACGGCCCGGGCTGGGCCTCTCTCACATTCTTCCTGGCAATCATGTCATCTGGGCCTGTCATTTAGGGAACCCCCACCCAAGGTGGGTGGGAAGAGGTGATGGTTCCTAATTCTGTCAAGACAGGTGGGAGAGGTCTGTGAATGACAGGGCTGTGGCTGGTCTCTGGCAGGTTCCTTGAGCCTGGGTGTGGCCTGGGCTCCAGTGATGGTTAAACAGCAGACTGAAGAATGAGACGTGCTTTCAGTCCTCCGTCCACCCCAGTCCTCTCTATGGTCTGCTGCTAGGGTTGCAGACCCAGCCATGCCGTGGAAGTGACCCTTCCCCATGAACCTGCTAGGCTGTTCTGGATCGCCCACTGAGTTGCCTGATGCCCTCAGAAAGGAAAAGATCTCAGGGCCGAGACTTCCTTTCCTTAAGGCAGATACCAAGTCCACACCCTCTTCTTGGTGGGGCCCTGGAGCCTCTGCAGCAAATTAACCCTACACCCTGCCTGTACATGATTCCTTCTCTGCCTTGACTTAGCATAAGGCAGGAGGGGTGACCTGGCCAGGGGGAGACCTTAAGTCACTGGGGTGCTTATCCCAGTGAGGTGAGTGACTTGCTCAGAGGACCAGAGAGTTGCCAAGGGCAGAACAATCCACCTTCTGTTCCATAGGGATGTGCCCTAGGGTCGGCTGACTTCCTCTTCATTGTGACTTTGATGATTGTAAATCATGGAGCAGAAATCCTGCTGATGAACCTGCAGATCTCTCTAGAGTCTACCCAAGGCAAAATCTGAGGTGAAAGACGTGCAAAACCGAGTCCCTCTTACAAACTAGCAGGATGGAAGTGGGCAGCAAGGAGAGGGAAATTAATCCATTTGATCATTCAAATAATATCCCTTTTATAAAATTTCTTGGAGCACCTGCTGAGGGGGCCAGGCACTATGCTAGACTCCAGGAATGGAGCAATAAGGCAAACAAAACCCACTGAGCCCTCCAAGGAACCGGCAACTTTATGAGGAGGTGAGTGTGTACAACAGGAGAGTAGTCTGTGTATCATCCCAGTTGATGCAGAGGAAACTGAGGCTGGGAGGGGCTAAGGAAATTGCTTGAGGGCACAGAGCTAGGTAGCAGATCTGGCATTTGCGGTTAGGTCTGTGGGTGAGCTCTGCCCCAGGCAGTACCTGTCCTACCCGCAGCTTCCAGCTCCCTCAGGGGCTTCCAGTCTAGTTGGGAGGCAGGACAGAGGCATCAAAGAGGCCACACGGGGAGGTCTGGGACTTGTTAGTGTGAGAGCGGCTTACACACACCCAGACAGAGCTGTGGGAGGCCGGGATGGGCAGGTAGCTGCACTAGAGGCAGGATGATCCAGGGAGGGCATAGGTAGGTGGGAGGGGAAGTGAGGGCACACCTTGCAGAGGGAACTCAGAGGGAATGACTCACACTTGACACAAGCAAGTTACAGCTGTGCCTACAGGTGTGCTGTGCTGGAAACAGGCCAGCCTGACAGTGTTAGCTGTGTCCGACTCTTTGCAACCCCATGAATGGTAGCCCCCCCCCCCCCCCCCCCCCCCTCCCCATGGAATTCTCCAGGCAAGAATACTGAAGTGAGTATCCTTTCCCTTTTCCGGGGGATCTTCCAGACCCAGGGATCGAACCGGGGTCTCCTGCATTGCAGATTCTTTACCGCTGAGCCCCCAGAGTAAAGTGGAGACCTGCTGGAAATGGGAGAGCTGGCTCTGGTGGGTCCTGAGGTTTCCCATGGTGAGGGTTGCCTGGTTTGGCTCCACAGGGAACCATTTGCTGGATGGTTCTGAGCTGATGACACCTGGGGTGTCCTCCTTGGCTGCCCTCTCCTGATCCCTAGAGCCAGGGATCCAGGTGGCTAGGGGCAGAGCGGACCATGGGCCAGTAGTGGTTGTTGGAAGTGGCAGGACCCCGGCAGGGGAGACCCAGAGGGTGAGGAAGGCAGGCAGGAATGGAACGGGCATCAGCGCACAAGATCGAGGGATGTGTGTAGTCCCGGAGCGGGGTCGATCACCTCCAGCTGGAGTCCCTCTTCATCTCCTACTGGGCCTGGAACGTCGCCCTGAGTGGAGCAGGCTGGCGGTGCATGTCAGGCCGAGAAGCTCTGCGCAGCCAAAGCACCGCAGGAGTCGGTGGTCACCGCCCCGCCAGCGCGCTGGTCGGGCAAGGAGGCGGAGGCGCGGCCCCCGGGTCGGGATTTGTGGGTGTCAGGGCTGCATCTGCGCCAGCGTCTGAGCCTGGAGTGGGCGGAGGAGCCGGGCAGGCGGACCGCAGACAGACCCAGCCGGCCCTCCCCCACCCCGTACCCGCCCCGGTCCCTTGGAAGGAGGGCGAGTTTCGGGGGTCAGCAGGCTCAGCTGTCAGCGAAGTGGGGCTCCGGGACCGTCACCAGAACGCCTCCCCTGTCCCCGGGAGAATGGGGCTACCCCAAAGAGGACGGCTGCAGCCTCTAGGGGGCTCTCGGGAGAGTAGCCCCGGGCCCCCAGCGAGCGCGGGCCAGGTGGCAGCGCCCGGGCTGGGCTGCACGGAGGAGGCGGCCTCCCGGGCCAGGGGCGGCGGCTGGGGCGGCGGCAGGGGCGGCCCTGGGATCACATGGGTGGAGGCAGGTCCCGGAGTCCCGGGCGGGCTCTCCCCAGAGTCAGGCAGACGGCGGCGGCGGCGGCGGCGGGAGTGGCGGCTTCTCCTCGCCTCCCTCCTTCCCTTCCCTTCGCTCTCGGGCCTTGCCGCCCAGCCCTACAGGTGAGCGGGAGCCAGGTGAGCGCGCCCACCTGTGCGCGAGGCGTCCTCTCCGGCCCCGGAGCTTTGGCCGTTCTGTGCGCCCGCGGCTCCCTGGGCGCCCGAACCTCTCCTCTGCGCACTGCAGCTCCCCGCAGCCTCGCCTGCGGTCGGTTCCCCGCCTGCAGCTGGGCTTTGCCCACCCGGGCGCTCCTACTCCAGCCCCCAGGCACACCGGTACTTTGGTCTTAGAGCTTAGAAGGCCCCGGAACTGGACGAGCCGGGCCGACGGGCTGAGCACTTCTTCGCTGCCCCTGGCGCGGAGTCCATTGAACAGCTCAAAGGTCTGGGAAACCAAGGCATTTGCGAGCTGCCACAGCTGACCTGGGGCCTGCGGGAGGGATAGAGAGGTTGGGCCCGGGTGAAAGGGGAAGCCGAAGGGTCGCTTGCCCAGGCACCCTCTCCCCAGTCTCCTAAACGCAGGAAGTGGTCCCAGTGTGCTTGACAGATTTGGGCAGCACTTGTAGTCGGTGGGCCTCCCCAAAGGCAGCCCCAGGGTGGGTGCTGGGTAGGGTGGTGGCCCAGCCTGGCATTACAGCTTCCTGCCTGGGTTGGCTCCTGACTTCAGAACGAGAGGGTCAGGAAATCCTACAAGGGCCTGGTCTCCAGGGACACTCCCTTACCCAGTGGAGGGGCCCTGGATGGGAGTCCTGTGGCCCCAGCTCCACAGCAGCTCGCCCTGCTGGTGAGCACCTGGGGGTGGGTGTGCCCAGTTTGGCAGATGAGACTGTCCTTCTTGCAAGAGTGGCTGGGACGGCAGCAGGCCATTGGGAGAGGTGGGAAGCCTTGTCTTGCCACTTGAACCACATTCCCAGGGGCACAGTAGGCAGCTGCGAGGCTCCCTCTGAAAACCCCAGCCACCCGTCCCCCTAGCCAGCTACTTGAGAGCCTGCAGTGGTGCCACCCCTTTCTGTTCCCTGAGTGTTGTCCTCCCCTAGAGCAGGGAGGAAGTACCTTGTGCAGTCGGGTTTGGGGACCGGAAGCCAGCACTAGGGGCACTTAGCACTGATAGTGGAGGAGGGGAGAGGAAGTGCTGACATCCACCACCTGCCAGCCCTGCCTGCCCGCCTGCTCTCAGCAAGCCCCGGTGTCTAGCACCCCGACAGCCTGCCTTCCGGGGAGCTGCTCTGCTGAGGACAGACGCTAAGGGGGAACTCAGAGTCCTGACTTCCCAGGGTGGGGGGAAGTGGAACTGAGGCCTGCTGCAGAGGTTAGTCACTTCCTCTACCCACCTCCACCCGCTGCCCGCCCCCCAGCCCCTAACTGGCTGTCACACACACCCTTCTCCACTTCACAGCATCCCTCTGGGGAGCTGAGTGGCCGGCTCCATCTCTCCATCCTTTCTGCCTCAGGTATGGCACTGACAGTGGATGTGGTGGGGCCAGCGCCCTGGGGCTTCCGAATATCTGGGGGCAGGGACTTCCACACGCCTATTATGGTGACCAAGGTAAGTGCTAGTTCCAGGAGATGGGGAGGTACCCCAAAAGTCAGGGTTTCTTCCCTGTCTGTCCAGTCCTCACCGACACCTTTCTCTTTTTTTAGTTCTGGAGTCAAGGCCTGTTTCTGAGATTGTTGGCTGGGGCAGAGCTGGGGCCGGGTTGCCATGAGGATGTGGTGGCCACTTCCAGGGAGTGAAAGGGAGCTGGGTCAAGTTCAGGGCCTACTCTTTCTCCTTGGTCACCGACCCCATACCTACTGGAAGCCACTTTGGTGGTTAGTAGGAGAGGCACCCTGAGCTCTTGGCGATTCTCCCCTGACCCAGACAGGAAGTGTTCATGCAGGAGGCCTGGGCAGGCAGCACCTGCGTGGTTTGGTTTGCACAAGCAGGGCTCTTTTCAAGCACAGTTCCTGAAATTCTGCCACTGCATATTCTTTGGGAGGCCCCATTAGGATCCCAGTGCTGGGGTTAGGGGTGGGGGGGCTGCCACTCCAGCTTCTGGACCCCTCCAGGAGTGGATAATCTGCTTAACTGGGTGGATACTGGTGGGCAGGGAGAGTGATGTTAGAGGGAGATATGCAGGCCAGCCTGGTGCAGGTCAGCTTCTGTGTTTCTTGGGCTGGACAAGGACATTTCCTCTCATTCCCACCTGAGTGTCACCTGAGACGACTTGATCCTCATCCTCTCCAGGTAACTGAGCGGGGCAAGGCCGAGGCTGCTGACCTCCGGCCTGGTGACATTATTGTGTCCATCAACGGTGAGAGTGCAAAGGACATGCTTCACGCCGAGGCCCAGAGCAAGATTCGCCAGAGCCCCTCACCCCTGAGGCTGCAGCTGGACCGGTAGGCCCTCCACCTCCACTGGGCCTGCCAGTATCGCTCTGCCTTCTGCCAGCCCGCTGCACAATGACTGCCCTGGAGCTCCTACCCTCGGCTCCAGTCTGGCCTCCCTGGGCTGCTGTGGCTCATCCATGGGAAGGTCTGGGGCTCTGGGGCTACAGCAGGCTAGCTGAGGGGTGTCCCTGTGCCCAACTGGGTGTACAGTCAGAGGTTGGGCAGGCTGGCATCAGCCACCTGGATGCCCGGGTTTGACTGGTTCCCAGTGTGTGGCGTACAGGGCGTGGGCATGAAGTGGGTTGAAGAGGAGGAAGGTGTGCCTGAGGCTGGGTCCCCAGGGTCCCTGCCTCCAAGAGCCTCTGTTCTGATCTTGAGATAGTCAGGAATTTGGGGTCTCCCTCCTCATGGAACCCCCCTGTGGCTCCCCATTTCCTCTCTGGACCCTGTTGGAGAAGGCAGATTCCCAGGCTCCTGGGCCTTCAGCCTGGATCCCTGGGCTGGGTTGGGGGGTGGACAGGTGGCTTCCTGGGGTGGAGCATCTCAGTGAGTCAGAGGGCAGGAATGCTGGAAGATCCCCCTGCCAGGAGAGTCCTCTGGGTGGGTCTTGAACCTGAGTCAGGTACCACCTGTACCTCTGCCAACACCTCCACCACTAGCTTCCCTCTGGGCTGGGGCTCCATGCCCTCTCCTCGTCTCTGCCGCCCCTCCAGTGCTGTGGATGCTGGCTCCTGGGACCTCTTATGACCCCAGCCCTTTCAGTGCCTACGTCGTGCCACTTCTGGCTCCTGAGTGTTTACAGGATTGGGGTCTGGAGGAGGAGGGTAGAGAATGGGTCATGCATCTGGGAGGGGACCAAAATCCACAAGAGGCGGCAGAGTGGGGTGGGGGAGGGGTGGGGAGCTGCTGACGGCATCATTTCCTCTCGCATCCTTCTGGATGGACCAGCCCCATCACAGAGGTGGTACCCCCAGGCCTCCTCCAGCTCCACGTGGGCTCAGGTCCAGACTTCCTGCCTCTTCTTTCTTTTGCTCAAACCCCTCCTAACCTCTCCCAACACCCCAGCCCCGGGAGACCTCTCAGGCACTCAGAAGCCCCAGGCAGGAAGTGGTGCTCTGGGCGGGGCCAGAGCCCAAGCTACCCTCACTCAGGCCCTAAACTCTCCCCGGGGAAAGAGCCGAGGCTGTGGCTGGCGTGGAGTGTGGGGACTGAGGTTCCTATTGACCTCGCTGGAAGTGATCAGACCTCCAGGACTGGTGTAGTGGGACATGGTGGGCCCATCCTAGCCCTCCAGTCACCTCTGTTCAAGGCTCCAGTCAGATTCCACTGGAGGGGAGTCCCTGGGGAGCTGAGGCTGGGAGGGGGAGTGCCTTGATGATTGGCAGGGGAGCTGGGCTGTCTTGTTCTTTAGGTCCTTCAGCTCCCTGTCTGGCAGGAAGCAGGGCTGGCTCCACCCCTCTGTTTTATGGGGGGAAGCCTGCAGAAGGGGCAGAGAGGGATCCTTTCAAAGGCCGAGCTGGCAGGGGACAGGCCCCTGGAGAAAAGAGGGCAGTGGGCCCAGCCATTTCTGGCCTTTAGGAATTTTGGCAACTCTCTCTCTGGGCTTAAGTTTCTTCAGGGGTGAAAGATATAAGAGATTATGTATATACAGTCAGCTGTCCCCTGCCAAACTGATCAGTCTACAGACTGATGCTGACCAGTGACATGGTTTGGGTAAAATATTCCCCCCCACCACCAAAAAAAAAAAAAAGGAAAAACAAAGGTAAGGCAAAGGGAGGGGTGATATTGTGAGGAATTTTTTAAAAGATTTGAATTTATTGAACTTTTTGCTGAAACGATGTCCTTTCTCCTTTGTAGTGCTGAATTGTCCTTTGTTGTAAGAAATGATGGTGGTCGTTGATGATAGTCACTTGTTGTGAATTTGGTAAAGTTGAAATTTAGCTACCCGATGTCTGAATGTTCTGTACATTTTCCTAATCTTGAGTACCTGGTGTAGGGACAGCTGGAATCTACAGCCCCTCCCAGCTTAGTGGAGGTGCCAGGACCCTGGTGACACTCACCTCCCTCTCTCTTCTCTTCAGGCCCCAAGCTGCCTCTCCCGGGCAGACCAACGGGGAAAGCTCCCTGGAAGTGCTGGCCACTCGCTTCCAGGTAGGACGGTGCCTCCTTCTGGGAGCCCCACACCCTGAAGTGATGGGGAGCCCCCTCCCTTGCTCCTCTCGGCCCTGCCTTCCAGGACCCTCTCTCCACAGAGCTCCAGGAGGACACACACTGACAGCCAGTCCTCCCTGCGGTCTTCTTACTCTAGCCAGGCCTCCCTCAGCCCCCAGCCATGCAGCTCCTTCTTCACCCTGCCCCCAACCAGCCCCCAGGCACCCACTGGAGAGGTGGTGACCAGCCACAGGTGAGCACGGCAGGTGGGCACCGTGTCCACAGGTGCAGATCAGCCTCTCAGAGTCTCTGAAGCTGAGTTTAGGGGGCCCTGGGGGTCACCTCTGTTTCCTTAGGGCAGCCTGGTGGAGAGGGCCCAGGCACCCACTGTCCACTTCCCCATTTCAGTTTCCAGAGCCTGGCGCACTCCCTGGAACCTGCTTCTGCTGACCACTTGTACTATGGGGGCCGCCCTGAAAGCCGACAGGTGAGGATACCTGGTTGGTTGGTAGTGGTGCCTGTAGGGCAGCAGGTGGCTTGTCCCACCTGGGCAGTCAGCACTGTGGTCTCCTAGCAATGGGTGGGCTCCTCTCTGGAGCTAGGAGGCCAGTGCTCTGGTGAGGGTGACAGTCCTTGTCTGACTAGATCCAGGTGGCCTTCTACATCTTACATTCCTGCTCGCTGCCACCTCCTCCTTGCTGATGGCTTCCTCCCTTCTCCAGTGTTTCTCTTGGGCTGGGACCGAAATAGTTTTGCTGCTGTTGTTGGGATGATTCCCTTTGGCTCTGGCTGCATCTCTTGAACACATTCCTCCCCATTCCAAGCCCCATGCCTGCCCCCAACTCCCATCCCCCATCTCCCATCTTCCTCCTCTGACTCAGCCCCCAGGAACCACCAGAGAACCACCAGCCGGACTGTGATTCCTACTCAAGTTGCATTTGGCTTATTCTCTGTTTTTCCCCCCCCCCCCGCTCTCCAGCCCTTTACTCCTGGGCCCACTGTCTGCCAGACAGGACCCCCCAGGCCCCACTGTCTACTGGTGACAGCCCAACCCCCACTCCTTGATGGTATTTCTCCTCTCCAGGGGCAGGGGTGGGGAGGTGAGGAGTGAGGGGGCCAAGAGTCCTGGCCACAGCTGCTGGGGGCAGAGTTTGTGGGGGCAAGTCCAGCCTTTGGGGTGAAGGGGATGAGGCCCAGCTGCTGGAATCCTACCTCAAGTTGATTCTGCATTCCAGAGAGCAGAGCCTTTGGAGATGGCTGGGGGAGGGTGCTAGAAACTGGGGCCTCTGGAGAAGGACAGAGCAGGGTCTTTTGGAGGCTTCGTAATAGGGGCTCCCTGGTGACCCACTGCAGGACCTCCCCAGTGGCCCTCCACTCAACATGGGCATAGAGATGTATATATTCAGTGAGACACCATCTTTAAGGAATTTCAAACGTAATTGTAGAGATAAGAAAGACATGCAAAACAACTTTGGAACAATTAAGCACTGAACGGTATGGTCTTAATTATAAAAGCAGGAGGTGTTCTGGGAAGAGACAGCTGAGAGTGGGCTGGGGTGGCCTGAGAAGGCTTTGTCAGGAATTTTGCTGGATGTCAGAGGTAGATTTCGGATTAGAGACGATGAGCTGGGGAGATGGGAACGCAGCTGTAGGAGCAAGACCTGGCGTGTCTGGGCCTGGGGGCCTTCTCCACAGAGATACGGGCTGAGACCAGCTAGGGATGAGCTTGGTCCACCCTGGCCTCCTTCCTCCTGGTGTCTGCAACCAGGGCAAAGGGGAGAGGCGAATGAGGTGGGGAGCGGGATTTCAAAGTGGCGGCAGCAGCACCTTGGAACTTGTTAGAAATGCAGATTCTCAAGCCCCAGTCTAAACTTACTGGGTCAGACAGGGGTGAGGGCCTGGGTGGGGTGGGGCCACCCATCTGAGTTCTCAGGAGCCCTCAGGGATCTGCTGCACACACAGCTTTGAGGACCGCCCATGTGGTGTAAAGAGGAGCCCTGGGCCGGGTGGCAGGGACACCTGGGTTAGTCTCACCTCTACTGCGTCACTTTGGACAAGGCCCCCTTCCTCCACTCTCTGGGCCTCAGAGTTGGACCTGAGGCTCTGAATTCCCTTCTTTGATCCTGAGACCTCTTGTCATTCCTTCGACAAATATTTGTGGAGCAGCTGATTTGGTCAGGCACCCTTCTAGACTCTAGGGATACGTTGGTGGAAAAGCAGAAATTCCTAACCCCGTGAAACTTGCATTCTGGTCTATGACAACGAGGCTGTGGTCAGACAGGGTGGAGTCACCAGACACATAGCTCCCTCTTGGGAATCACCCATGCACTTGAGCACCTTAAAGGCTCTGTGAGAAAAGACCTGTGAGAAAGATGCTTAATTTTATTAACTAAGAATTTATTAATTGCAGAATTTCTCCTGGGGTTCCCCATTATCCATGCTCCCCCCCAACACTCAGTTATTAACATCCCCCGAAACACATTTTGAGAAGTATTGGCTAGTGACAGCTCTTGATGAGCAGATTAACAGCTTTGGAGATGAAAGGGCGGTTTGGTAAAGGCAAGTGTTACCTATAGGTGCCTGGGGGGGAGGAGGGAGGGAGGAGTGGAGGGAGGGGAAAGGTGAAGCTGCTGCAAGTCAGGGAGTTGGGCTTCTCAGGCTTGCCAGGTGGCTCAGCTGTAAAAGTACTCGCCTGCAATGCAGGAGACCCAGGAGACGTGGGTTCAATCCCTTGGTCAGAAAGAGCCCTTGGAGAAGGAAATAGCAGCCCACTCCAGTAGTTTTGCTTGGGAAATCCCATGGACAGAGGAGCCTGGCGAGCTACAGCCCATGGGGTCAGAAGAGTTGGACACAACTTAGTGACTAGACCACCACCACCTTGGGGATGAGGTGGTCTGGCAGGTAGAAGGGGCAGAGGTGATTACAGATGAGGTGCCACTGCCCCAGGCTGCAGTGGTCATGGCCTTGCCTTTGGCTCCCAAGCTGGCTGATGCATCACTGGGTTCAAGAAGTAGGACATTATCAGTCCTTATGGTGCCCTTCGGAAACCAGAAGTTGCCCCCTTCTCAACAGGCACGCTCTTGGGTGACCAGATATGAAGTAAAAACAGCCCCTATTTCGCTGGCTGGCATGAGGACATGGCCTAGGAAGGGAGCCAGGGTGGATTTCAGCTCTCCCTCCCTGCTGGCCAGTGCCCCCATGCAGGGCACACGCTGGCCTGTCTGGGGCAGCAAGATGAACATTGTTCTTGAGTACCTGGTGCTGGCTGTCCTTCCTAAGGGAATGGTCTCACTATCTGTCAGTTGACTGCGTGGCACCAGCCGGGCACCCAGGAGCCCAGCGAGGAGTCCTGGCCCAGTCTCCCACTCCCGGAGTGACTTGGACCAGCCAGTTTCCTTTCTGACCCTTAATCTCCTTACTGTAGAAGCCAAGGAACAGAAGAATGCAGGCTGGTGCAGGGGGTCTGGTGCAGTGAGAGTTTAGGGCTGTTTTTAAGACCCTGAAGTTTCTGTTTTCAGCTTAAGAAGTCATGCAGTTTTTCCACTTGACACCATACTTCAGCCCCAACTTTTAAAAATAAAGTATTTAATTTGGCCGCACTGGGTCTTAGTTGCGGCATGCAGGAACTTCTATCTTTGTTGCAGCATGCGAACTCTTAGTTGTGGCATGTGGGATCTAGTTCCCTGACCAGGGATCAAACTTGGGCCCCTTGCTTTGAAAGCTTGGAGTCTTAGACACTGGAACACCAGGGGAGTCCTATCCCTGACTTTGAATTTTAAAGTCAAAAGTGGCTTTCCGGGAAACTGTGCCCTCAGCCTGGCAAACCTTGGTGAGCCTAGTTGTCTCTGAGGCTCTCCTCTCCTTTGGGGATGGCTACCGAGAGAGTGCAGAGATGCAGGCCAGAAAGCAGAGCAACAGGGAGACTGCAGGCAAGATTTCCAGGTAGAGAGCAGGTGTGAGAGGCCCAGAGGGCAAGCACACACGGACCAGTGGACTCTGCTGTGAGCCCCAAACAGGCCTGGCTCCTCAAGGCTCCGTGGGGCAGGACCAGACTTCCCAGGAAGCCGGGGGAGGCTGGTGAGCCCAAACCCTGGCGTTATCACAGGAGAGATCTCCCCCAGGGTGTGGGGGAGACGGGACTTTTGTGTGGCCCCAACTCTGACACCAAGAAGGGTCTTGGCCCTTTATGTTTCCCTTTCATCATCGCAAAAGGGTCAGCTTACTTTCTCTCTGCTCCTCTGCCTGCCGCGGCGCCAGTGCGCAACATCTTTGCAAACGCAATGCGTAAGATGGCAGAGGAGCCGGCACGGTGGCCCCACACGCTCGTCTTCATTCTGTCCCGTGCCTGTTCCCCTTGGGGCAGCAGCTCAGCCTTCCAGAGCTGGGTACTGGCCTCCCTCCCTTCTCCCACCCAGTAGGAGCAGCTGCCGGTGGTTGCTGATGCCTTGGCTCTGCGGGCAGGGCAGCACGGGGAGCCTGCTGGTCAGCGAGGGCCGGGGGCCCCCTGGTGTTGGCCTGGGGAACAGCTGGACTTGGCCGCTCAGATGGGTGTGCTGGCCCAGGGCCCCATTGCTGACTCCTCCCCTGGTGCCTCTCCTTCCCACAGGCCGGCCTCAGCCCTGCTGGCGACTCGGTGGTGCTGGTACTGCCGCCACCGCCCTCCCCAGGTCCCCTTTCCTCCAGTCCCAGGCTCAGGTACCACTGGGGTCTGGAGGGACGGGTGGGATCTTGAAAGGTCTGGGAGCGACAGGAGATTGTTAGGTTTCCCGGAGAAGGGTGAGGGGGGGTCCCAGCTCTCTAAGCCCAGTTGGCTTTCCTTTCACCCCCAGAATCCTTTATCCCGCCCTGGGGACACTCTTTCTCTGCCCTCTTGCTCCTCCTAACCCCCGGGCATGGGCCCCTCACTCCTGGCTGGCTCCCTCCATCCCTGCAGTGCGGCCTCAGAAGGGGAAAGACACCTCCTGAGAGAGGACTCAGAAGTCTTCAAGATGCTGCAAGAAAACCGCGAGGCTCGAATGGCACCCCGGCAGTCCAGCTCCTTCCGGCTCCTGCAGGAAGCCCTAGAAGCTGAGGAGAGAGGTGAGCCCTGGGGGCTCGGGCAAGAGAAGGACATTCCCCCAGGACACTTTGAACTGCTGATTAGATGTGTTAATAAATCAGTATTTAAGTCAGTATTTTTTAAGTCTCTGACTTATAGAAGCCACCGTCCCTGAACTTCAGGAGCCTGTGGTCTGGTAGGGGTTACTGGGGTGCACCCAAAGGTGCTGGCTGGGTTCAAGGAAGTGCCAAGGGAACCATAAAGGTAGGTGATGGGCCCTGGGTCTCCAAGGAGGACTTCATGGAGGAAGAAGGGTTTGACTTGGCCCTTGAAGAAAGATCAAGTCTTTCACAAACGGCCTTAAGATGGTGGCCAGGAGCTATGTGGAATGTGGAGGTCTGAGCCAGAGGGTTTTCGGGTGGGACCCAGAGGACTCTGGCTGCATGGAGAGGGGGCTGTGGAGGTTAAGTCCTGGCTGTGAGGCCTTGCATCCAGGCTGAGGAATGTCCCAACCCAGGAGGGCTGGGTTAAATAGTGCCAGACAATACATGAGGGGCCGAAGTAGGCAACAGAGATATGGGCTCCTGCCAGCGGGTCAGTTGTTATTTCATCAGACGTTTTCTGACTCATCCAGTGGACCAGCCGTGAGCTATGTGGCGATCGAAGGTGGTCAGGACGCACCTCTATTCCCGAGGAACTCCATCTATTGGGCAGACTGGCTGCTCAGCATTTTGGGAAGTGGATGTTTGTGTGTGTGTATGTGTGTGTATCTGTGTGTGATGGGGGCGGGGCACTGCCTCCTTCCAGGGGAGAGATGAGGAGGGCCTGGCCTCGGCAGTGGTGTCAGGGGGACAAATGATGGGACTGTCAGAAGTATTTGATCGGCAGAATCATCGGTACCTGTTGAAAGAGAAAATGTTAATCACTCAGTTGTGTTTGACTCTTTGCGACTCCATGGACTGTAGCCCACCAGGTTTCTCTGTCCATGGGATTCTCCAGGCAGGAATACTGGAGGGGTACCTGGTAGCTGGTTCCAAGTCTGATGTTTTGCTCCTGGAGGTGTTCACAGAGGGAAAGGAGACAGGGTAAGAAGGTTTGGAGCAAAGAGCATCCATCACCACCCCAAGGCCTTGGCAGGCCCTGGAAGGGGGCCCAGGGAGAGGCGGGGTGAGGGGGTGAGGGCAGTGCAGACAGATGGTGACTTCATCCCTGAAGTCTTGGCATACTCAGCTGTAGACAGGGACCATACCTGCCAGGTAACGTGCGCTTCATCTTCATGTTGTTCCAAGGCTCAGACACCATAATGCACGTGAGAGCCCTTTGAAAACTGCACAGAGGTGGTATGGTGTGTGTTATTATGTTATTACCATGTCTCTTAATGTCATCATGACTGGATCAGCAGGAAGGAACCGCCTGCTTGGTCTGATGTGTCAGACACTGGGCACAGACGCTGCTCAGGCTGCCTTAGCTTGGGTAGCTCAGCCAAACCTGCTCCCTGCCCTTGACCAGCCTCAGCCAAGGGTCTGGCATGATCATCTCCATCCTCCATGACCCCCAGTCATACCCAGGGTTACACTGAGGTCCACTTGTAAGTGTGCCTTTGACAACGAGTCTCTTTGGAGCTAGTGCTGGTGGAGGTGGAGTGAGCATCAAAAATACAGCCTGGGGACTTCCTTAGTGGTCCAGTGGTTAAGACTCTGTTTTTCAGTGTAGGGGGGTGCATGTTCAGTCCCTGGTTGAGAGGCTAAGATCCCACATGCCTTGTGGCCAAAAAAAAAAAAAGAAAAAAAAAAAAAACCCTGCCTGATGCTGCTGCTGTGGACAAGCTCTGATGTGTCTGTCTGTCCTCCCCCCTGTCCAGGTGGAACACCTGCCTACCTACCCAGCTCGCTGAGCCCACAGTCCTCCCTGCCCACCTCCAGGACTCTGGCCACCCCACCCAAGCTCCATACCTGTGAGAAGTGCAACACCAGTATCGCGTGAGTGTTGGCGGCCTGGGGGGCAGGGCACACCCTGTGGATGGGGAGGGCAGGGCCCAGATGCTCTGTGTGAACCCACTAGCCAGAGGCCCTGGGGGGAGTGCTGCCACAGGGGACTTGTGATGGGCTCAGGGGTCGTTTCAGCCTTCTTGAGATGCTTGCACTGGCTTTTTCCGGCTGTCTCTCCTCTTGCTCCATTTCTTTCCCTGCCTCCCTGGAAGAGGAAGAAATGCTACTGTATTTGATTTCTCTCCAATCGTCATCTCAATGCCTCTGGAGATCTGCTCCGCCTCCTCATGGAAAATCTTGTTCTTACTCCCTCCTTCCCGCTCTTAGGCTGCCTTTTCCAGAGGTAGGTGCATTTTTTCTCAGTGGGTGGCGTGACAATGTAGCCCAGAGAAAACATTCTCTGGAAAATTGAACCTTGGCCATCCTACCTTCCTGGTAAATTTCTTCCATGCTCAGTGTTGATGGTCAGATAACTCTGGGCAAGTCACTGGCCTCTATGTTTCATCTGCAGAATGGGAGACTGCCCACCCCTTGCTGTGCATGCCCGAGGAAGGGAGTTCTATGCCTTGGTTCTCAAAGAGCTGCAGCTGGGCCCCTGAGGGATTTCAGCCAACACCCCCAGAATTTCCCCTTCAGGAGGTCCCCAGCCCCAGGATTTGCATCTCCAGTTCATCCCCTGGTGACACAATGCTGTGGGTCTTGGCACCTGGGCCTGCTCTTGGAGAATCACTATTCTGTTAACAATCCAGAAGATTCAGGATGGTGTTTATCTGCCTTTGTGAGGGGAAGGAATGACTTTAAAATTGGGATCCTGTGGGTGTGCGGCGGGGTTTCCCTGAGGGCAGGTTTGAGGAGTCAAGTGTTTGAGATTTTGGGACTTTCCAGGGTCCTGGCTCTGGGCTGGGAACCAGGCTCCCTGAGAATGGGAATGGTGGCATCGTGCCAGGCACTCCTGTCCCTCCCTCCTGCCCCTCAGGTTAATGGCTGTCCCCTCCCTGTCCCTGCAGGAACCAGGCCGTCCGCATCCAGGAGGGGCGGTACCGCCATTCTGGCTGCTACACCTGTGCTGACTGCGGGCTGAACCTGAAGATGCGAGGACACTTCTGGGTGGGGGACGAGCTGTACTGCGAGAAGCATGCCCGCCAGCGCTACTCTGCACCCCCCACCCTCAATTCCCAGGCCTGAGCTCTCAGCCCACCCTCCACTCTATGGGCACCCCCACACCAGACCCATGTCAATAGCATGTTGACCTGGAAAGGCGATGGGGGGGAGCGGGGTGAAGCCAGAGGCTGGAACCTGTCTGTGCTGCAGGTGAGGGCAGTCCACCTCCCCAGGCCTCTGCTGGATACCATTGCATCCTCTTGATGGACAGGCTCTGCATAAAAGCCCAAAGTGGGTGCTGCATTGGACCTCTTTTTGCACCGGGGATTAAGCAGGTTGGGACACAGATATAAGTGTCTAGAAGGAGAGGGGTGGGCCAGAGCCTACAGGTATTCACTGTGTAAAGTTTTCAACATATGAGCACTAAAAATATATACTGTACATGAAAAAAATAAAGTAGATGCCCTTCTCTTCTCTCCTTCCCTGCCCCAGCTCCTGGAAATGAGTTTTCCCTAATCCTAGGTGGAGAGTCTCTCTTTTTTTTATTTAAATTTTTTAAAAAGTTTTCCACTGAGTCTTCACTGCAATGTGTGGGCTTTCTTGAGTTGCATTGTGAGGGCTTTTCTTGCGACACACGGGCTCTACAGCATGCAGGCTCGGTAATTGTGGTATGCTGGCTTAGAAACCCTGTGGCATGTGGGATCTTAGTTCCCTGACCAGGGATCAAACCCACATATCCTGTGTTGGAAGGATTCTTACTCACCCCACCCCTAGGGACGTCCCTGGAGAGTATTCATATATATCAATTTTTTGTTCTCTTATTTCTCTCCTCCCTCAAACCCCACTCCTACCAGATGCTTCGCCATGTGACATTCCCTACTGAAGAGACTGGCTCCTTTTAGTAGATGGTCATGCTCTCCCTGGACCATTTTGTAAAGATGCCTGTTTTATTGGGATGATCCCTGGTAGGAGAATGAGTGTCTCACTGGGAGTCTGGAGAGGGGTGAGGGTGACAGAGCGCTGGCAGCAAACAGGGGGCAGGCCCTGAAACCGCTTCTGCCCAGGCCCGTCTCAGTAAGACAGCATCTTCCTCTGCCAGCCCTGCTGGGCTGGCACTCTGCCCCTCACTCTACTTGGTATGGACGCTGCCAGCCCTGCTGACTTACCCAGAGGAGCTGGGGAGGCAAGTGAGGAGACAACATCCAAAGCTGTGGTCCCCAACCTTTTTGGCACCATGGACTGATTTTGTGGAAGAAAAGTTTTCCATGGACTGGGGCGGAGAGGGAGATGGTCTCGGGATGATTCAACCACTTTTCATTTATTGTGCACTTACTTTCTATCTTGTGGCAATCTCAGGATATTCCACCTTGACTTTAGGGCTCGAGTTCATGCTCCTATGAGAGTCTAATGCCTCGGTTGATGACAGGAGGTGGAGCTCAGGTGGTAATGGGAGTGTTGGGGAATGGCTATAAATACAGATGCTTTGCTCACTGGGCCTCTTCCTCACCTCCTGCTATGCAGCCTGGTTCCTAACAGGGCACAGACTAGTACTGGTCTAGGGCTGGGGGGTTAAGCACCCCTGATTTAAAGAACTTTGTGTACTTGCCCAAGGCTGTCTGTACCCATTTGAGAAAGATCCCCAGGAGTAACCTTGGACAGGGCTGTGAGTTAGCTTTGCCTGGGAGGGACAACTCAGCAGTGCCCCCACCCTGCCATCCGGGGTTGGTCTGCCCGCCTCTCCCCTGGGAGCCCCAGCTGCCTCACAGGTGGTAGACTGGAAAGCTGGTGGTAGGCGCGCCTGCCCTGGGGATGTGTTTGAGTCAGACAGGGGGAGGTGGTCCTCTGCCGGATTTTTCGGCTTGATTGACCCATCACTTCTGGTCCTAATCCCAGAGTACATTTTAGAAAGGTGCACGGGTGCTGCTGGCGTGTAGCACCTACCTTATCACCCAGTCAGTCTGGAGAGAAAACATAAAAGCTGGAGGGTGCTTTGGTGCTATCTGGCTTTTTTTGGATGGAATCTTGGCAGAGACTGTGTGTGTTGCCTCCTCAGGCACCTTGATGTAATTTATACCTTGCTATAATTGTCTCATTTTTTGCCTGAATGGCTGCCTTTATTTTTATAGGAAAGATCAAGCCTGTCTGTGGCTCAGGAGTTGTCAGGTGCCAACAATCTGGTCCCAAGTGGGACGGGGTCCTTGGCGCCACCTAATGTCAGGTGCGGCCCTTGGCAGGGAGAATGCTCACACAAGGGGACTGATTGACTCCTCTGTAAATTCTTGGGTCCTGGCGCAGTGGAAATACCAGAAGAGCACTTTAGTGGGTTTCCTGAAGATTTATAATCAAGTGGCAGCAACAGAGTTGACACGATGAAGAGTGCTATATGGTAGCGAGTTGTGAAGGTCTTATGTGGAACACACAGCAGCACTCTGAGGGTCCAGAGCCAGGGCCATCGTTGTCAGAGGAACAGGACTCAGACAGATGGAGGAGAGACATGCCGAGTGAGGGAGGTAGTGCAAGTGGCTGAAGGCGATACTGAGACAAGATTGGAAAGGAAGCTGGAAGACTTGAATGCCGTAAGATATGATTTGCATTTCACCTTGAGGCTCTGCGGACAGTAAAAAAAAAAAAATCCAGCAGGGAACTGACAGGTTGGAAAAGAGTGCGTTGGAGTCTTAATATGGTCAGACCCCCCCCCTGTAACAAACCATGCTGGGCTGGCATTACTCTAAGGAACGGAGAACAAATGGGGTGTGGAGGCCCATGTGAAATGGGTAGACCAATGAATTGTTGAAGGCCTTTCAAAGGCTGGACAGGTTTTAACTAATAGTAGTGTAGTGTTAGTGGCTCAATAGTGTCCAACTCTTTGCGACCCTGTGGACTGTAGCCTGCCAGGCTCCTCTGTCCATGGGATTCTCTAGGCAAGAAGACTGGAGTGGATTGCCATTCCCCTAATTGTGGCAGTCAGCTCTCCTCCCCACGGCCAAAGGGTTTCAGCATCAGAGTTCTTTGCAGCCACCAGTCAGCCTGAGCCTAGGGGAGGACTTCTTTGGAAGACAGAGTTATTAGTCAATCCTGGTTGCCAGCGGAGAAGGTGGGGGGCAGCCTTTGGTCTCTGCCCAGCTGTGAGCATCTATCTACCTGCTTTGACTCAGACAAGCTGGGGAGGGGATGGGACACCAGCCAAGCAGGCAGCTGCTATTTGTCCAGCTCAGTGCCCTCTTTACTTTCTTCTGTGTTTTGGGGAATGACTTCAGAAATGACAACAGATTTGAGTTACAAGTGACCTGAGAGAGCATCTGATACAGCCCCCTTCTACTGGAGATGAGAAAATGACTTTCCCAAAGTGACATTGCTAGATAATTCTCAGGTGCTTTAATGTCAATCCTCACCATTCTGGAATAGGTAGTGCTGTCATCCTAGTTGTATCGATGAAGAAACTAAGGACAGGGAGGATAAGTCGCTGGTTCAAAAACTCCTGGCAGTATGGGCAGGGGGCTGAGGAGGAGCCAGGAGCCTGATTCCTGGGTTCCTGGCTTGCCCTGGGCTGCTCTTGTCTCTCCACCAGAGGCAGCCTTCCAGGCCATGGGGGAGGTCACCACAGCTTCCAGCCATCTCTAGTCTGCCAGAAGCTGCCCTGGTCTCTTGGCTTTGCCCTTTCTCCCACAGGGCCTAGCTGGAAGGAAATGTGCTTCCTGAAGCTGGGACTTCCCCACGGAGGCTGAGGGATGTCTCTGCTGGGGCCACCATGTGTCTTAGGGACTCGTGGTAGCTACTCACCCCTCTAGTGGGCCGCGAGGGGGTGCCCCTCTCATCCCTTCCAGCATCACTCAAAGAGAGATGATTTGTCTCTGGTAGAAGGTGGGGGGAAGGAGAGACAGCCTTCTGGGTGGTGAAGGCCTGACCTAGCTCTGGCAGGGCAGGTGCTTGCCACAGTCAGGGCAGTAAAAGGCAGATGGGATGGCAGCATGTGGCGCCCCACTGTGGGGGATGCCAACCGCCTTGAAGGTTCTGGCATATCTACATGGGGAGGAGGGAGTGGCCTGGAGGAGAGTTTGCCTGGTGTGTGTGTGTGTGGTTTGAGCCCACACAGAGCCCCGTGCTGAGACACTGCATTCCTGGCCGGGCTGGCTTCCTGCTCCAGATACATTCCTGCCCCAGAGTCACCACGGAGACTGCCTGGAATCTGGCCCCACATTCTCGAAATTCAGGACAAGATCTGGCAAAGGTTCCCTCCCATTCCCTCCCCATCCTCAGACTCAGGAAGGGGGAAGCCCCTTGATGGCCAGCCCTCCCTCTGCATCCCCCAATCTCCGCCTCCTCCCCTGGGAGGCTTGGTGCAGGATATACTGGGCTGTTGGACTTGTCCTGTCCCCAGGCCCAGGCTTCTCTGTACCTGGGAAAGAGCCATGGGGGTGGTTTCCGTGAGGACAGGGCCGCCAGTGGGCAACCCAGGGATAGCAGGCAAAGGCTGGCCTTAAAATCAAGGTGTCAAGAGTAAATTTGGGCTCTCATTGTTCCCAGGGGAGTGGTGGTGGTGGGGCAGGCTTCACTGTAGGCCTGTTTCCCCATCTCATAGAGTTCGAATCACGTAGTGTTTGATTCCTGACCGATCCTGCGGAGGCTGTTGGAGGAAGGGTAGGAGGAAGCAGGGGGTGGGCAGACTGTCTTCTCCCTCCCAGATAATTACCACTTACAACCAGCGCCTCCAGCTCCAGCCCGCCCCCCTCCCTACCCCTATAGGCTCAGGTGCAAGCCTGCACGTCCACCAGCTCCCTTATCTCCCTCCAGGGAATTTGGGTCCTGCTGGGATTTATCCGGCCCCAGTGACCTTCCTCAGGAGATTGAGGTTTCCTTAGAGGCCACCACCCCATCTGGTGACCAGGCTGTCTCAGCTTTCGCGGCTGCCTGCGCTCCCAGGCCCCCCCCCTTTTCGGAAGAAAGTGGTGGAGTTCTGTGGATTCAAAGTGAGTGGGGCTGAGGACTGGTGAGCCTTTACACTCCCAGACCTCGGGGCTGCCCTTCTGTCCCCCTGTTTCACTTTCCCGGGTCCTGAACCGCACCCTCGCCCCCGCTGGATTCAGCTCTAGCCCAGGATCCAAGGCGCCCTGAAGTTGTTGGAAAGAATTTCCTTGTGCCGAGAATCCCTTCCACCTTTGATCGCGCCAGGTTTCAGAGTGGCTGAGTGACTCTCCCGAAGGCACACAGCTGGGCGCTCGAGGACGCGGGCTTCCCGGCCCGCGATCTTTCCACCGCCTGCACGTGCTGACCCATTCATTTCCTGCCGCGCTTGCGTCCGGTCACAGCCCCCCGCCGCTCCTGGCTTCATTTCGGCCGCAGGAAGACAGACTCGGCTTGGGAACTGTGGGCGGGGTGACCCCACATCACAAATGAGACCGCGTGCCCCGCCAGGGTCCCCTCTCTTCCGCTAGGCCGGCTGGGCAAGGGAGCAAGGGGCCCGCCTCCTACCCCTGCGCCCCGTCCCCCGGCCCCGGTCCCCCCGACGCGGGGCTGGGGGCCCAGGCCCCGCCCTCGCGGCCCCTCTCGTCGCGCTCGCACACCTGCGCACGCCTCCCCGCCCCGCCCCGCCCCGCCCCCATCCCGGTTGGGAGTGTCCCGGGGCCGCGCCCTGCCGGGTCCGGACGCGCAAGCCTAGCCGCCCGACCGACAGCGGCTCCGCGACGCAGGCCGTGATAGCTCGGTCCTGCTGCAGCGGCCACGGCAGGGGCGCCGCGTTGGGGCCGGATTGGGGCCATGCTGGGCCGGCGGCGCATCTTCGCCGTGGAGCCGCTGGGCGGCCGGGGTGAGTCGCCCCCTCCCCCTCCCGGGGCGGGCCCAGACCTTTGGCCTGGAGCCGACTCTTGTATCCTGGCCCCTGTCTGCGCTCCCCGCCCCACCGGCAGAGCCCGCACCGCCTGGTGCGCCCTCCTTGCCGCCTCCCTTAGGAAGGGCCGGGGATCGCGTCTTGCACGTTGGAAACCCTTCTACCTTTTGGCGTTAAACCGATAGTCACCTCCGTCCCATTTTCCCCGGGTCCACTTCCTTCGAATTCCTGGTCAGAATCCTTCTGACCCCTGCCCCAGCCAGCGGTCGCGAAAAGCCCTCCTCTCTGCGGTGGCGGGCCTCTTTCCAAAGGAGCCGCGAAGGGGTAGACTTCCTGATGGACTTTCTTGTCCAGAGGGGCCTGGTTTGGCGTCCAGGCGCGGCGGGCCGGGAGAAGAAGGCCGGCGTCCGGCCTCTCCAACCTCCAATTATGTATCTTTACGGTCGGGCACCTAGATTTCAGGAGAGCCTGGCACAGGCCAGGAGAACTGTAGAGAGGACAGTGATTGGGCGATCACGCTGCTTCTCCTTTTGCCATCTGGGTTCCCTTTCCTCAGTTCGGATTTGCTTCAACTCTCCCGAAATTTCTGCTTCTCACTTAAAAGAACAAAAGTCCAAAATGATTACGCTATTGTGGTTTTTGGTACCTTTTCCCTCCAGGACTTCTGGGATGGACTTTCTCTTGCATCCTGATGCCAGTTTAGACCCTGGCTTCCCTCTTTGCGTCCTTCTCCCTCTCTGAGGCTGGGGCACAGTCACACTCCCCCTTGGGGAGCAGTTGAAGAGGCTGTAGTTCCCCACTGATGGCTCAGAGGTCTTAGGCAGACCTCAGTGGCCAGAGTGCAAGGGCTCCCTGGAAGCAAGTGCCCACCCATTGAAGGAAGATATCACTAACAATTACTTTTGTAAAAGGGACCCCCATCCTAACCCAATCTCCCAGACAGGGATGGAGAGAGATCTGGACGCCGCTGTGGTCCGCTGGTCTCCTGTCACCTCTGACCCAGGACACTCCTCCCCAGGGAACACCACCAGTTGCAGGAATGTTGGCGCAGCCAGCCCAGCCTGATGACCAACTCTCCTTGCAGATAGGGCTGGTGAGGACCTGGCACATGGTTGTGTAGTGCCTGGAGTCATCAGCACCTACAGACAGATCCCAGATGTGGCTCCAGTTTGCTCATCAGACTCCTGGAAGGGGCAAGACCGGCTGAGAGGTCCCCAGGGGCAGGTGCCGCTTCTCAAACTGGCCTCCCAGGACTCAGGAGTGGAGATGGCGGTTGGGGACAGCTCCCCGGCCACCTCACCTGGCTTTTCTCAAGACTCTCTGAACTTTGAGCCCCTGGGGAGCGCTGAGCCCCTGGCCCTTGGTGCCCTGGAGCCTCCTGCCCACCTAAGCCGGCTTCTAGCCAGCCGAAAGCTGGAGCAGGTGCTGGAGCGCTCCCACCAGCTCTCAGTTCCCACTGCCAGCTTGTCACAACACTGCCACTCCCCAAAGCCCCCAGGCAAGCCGCCTAAGTGTGAAATGCCCCCCTTTGAAGTAAGGGGACAGGAGGCCACTGAGGCAGAGAGTGATTTAGAGGATGGCCTGGAACAAGCAGAGATGGTGAGTGTCAACTCTCAAGGGGTGGGATGGAGATGGGCTCCCCCCATCCCCCCTGCCCCCGCCCCAACCTTGTTCTGCCTGGAACTCTCTCAGGAAGGGTATTGTGTGTGTGTGTGTGTGTGTGTGTGTGTGTGTGTGTGTTAGTCTCTCAGTCATGTTCAACTCTTTGTGACTCGCATGAACTGCAGGAGGAGACAACCCTGGTGCCTGCAGCTCGCCAGGCTCCTCTGTCCATGGAATTCTTCAGGCAAGAATACTGGAGCGGGTAACCATCCCCTTCTCCAGGGGATCTTCCCAACCCAGGGATCAAACCTGAGTCTCCTGCGTTGTAGGGAGACTTTTTAACATCTGAGCCATCAGGGAAGCTTGGGCAGGGCATTGCTTGCCTCTAATTGATGGGTTGGATGAGACGTCTCACCTCACCCTCCACCCCCAGCTGTGTGGAGATGAGCAGGGCCTGGGGCCTACCTGGCCCTTTGCCTGGCTGGGCACAGGGTGACCATCTGGGTGTGTGTTCCTCCTCTTACTTATTCTGCCCCCATCTACTGGACTGTTGGGTGGGAGTCTGGCTGGGTTCAGAAGTCTCCCTGACCTCACTGTGTCCCACAGGTGGAGGACTTGGGGCCTGAAGCTCGCCCTGGCCTTCCGGGGCAGGGTCTTCGCTACCTGGAACACCTGTGCCTGGTGCTGGAGCAGGTGGCAAATCTACAGCAGCTCCGTCTGCAGCTGCAGACTCAGAGGGGCCTTGGGGTGAGTGAGCTGTGGGTGGGCAGGCCGGCTGGTGGGCAGGTGAGTGGGGGAGGCAGAGGATTGGTGGGACCCCTGAAACCGAGACTCCCTTCAGAACAGCCTCAGCCCTCTAGCCAGGCCCAGAGAGCCCGTCTCTCCTGTGCACAGGATCCTGAAGAGGAGGAGGAGACAACCCTGGCGCCTTCACCTCTGCCTTCTTATGCCTCAGGCAGTGAGGTACATGGGCCATGGGAAAGGCTCAGCCAGACAGAGGAGACAGGTGAGCGCCAACTGCATCTCCCTCTGCGTCTTGCCTGCCCAGGGCCCCACAGGCAGACGGCCTGAGCTCTGGGCTTGATGAGTGCCTTCCTGTTCCTCGCCTGGGGTAACCGGATTATCTTTCTGAAGGAGCAAAAACAGCTTCACCCCCAAAGGTAGAGGTGCTCAGTGCCAGCCCTCCCAGACTGTCAGAGGTCCTGGCGGAGCCAGCTCACACCTTCCCCTCCTCCCAGGAACACAAGGGGAATCGCTCCCACTGGAACAAAGTCAAGGTCCTGCTCAACCGGATCAGGTGGGGCAGCCCTCGACCTGCCGAACTTGCTACCTCTGCCGATGGTCCTGTCTCCAGGATTGCATCAAGGGACCTTCCTGAAAGGCCTCTGGGCCATCCCCTCCAGAAGACCTTTATGCCATCATTAGTGGTTAAGAAGAAACAAGACAAAAACCTCTCTGTACACTGAGACCTCCTGGTGCAGGGATCTGACCCTGGTGGGGCAAGTGCAGTGAAGTCTCCTCGCCGCCTGCCCTGTAGCTGCTTCTGGGCACTGCCAGAAAAAGCCGTGGATGCTCTGTCTTCTCTCTGAACTTCTCTCTGAACCCAAGCAAGGGCTGAGTCCTTCTCCTCTGAGCAGCCAAGGAGCCCTGGGTCCCCGAGAGGCCCCAAAGTGCAGCAGCTCTGGGGTTCCTCTTTGGTTGCCAGAAATCCCTGGGCTTAGGCAATGTGAACTTCACTGATTCATGGGGCATCCATGGGGCGTGTTAGGCACGGTGATCTATCGGCACCCAGCGTTGTCTCTGGGGACTGTGGGACTGTCTGTGTGGTGAACTGACTGGATTCAGCCGTCTCTCTGGAATCATGCCCTCATGGTGAGGTAACCGCAGGACGATGGACATGACCTTCACTCCTGAGTGGACAGTTACAGATCTGGAGTCCTGTCTTCTTCCTCATACTCGAGTGGGCAGCTCTAAAACAGAGAAGGGCCCTCTCTTGGCTGCCTCTGCCCTGAATCTTGCCTGAAGACTGCACCAGTGATGGGAGGGTCAAGGACAACACAAGGAACAGCAGAGTAATCTCCAAGGTCTATTCTCTGCTGCTTTATGCCTTACTACATCATAGCTGAAACCAGAGGCCCAATTTAGCATTTAGACCTTGACAAAATCCCTTAACTTTTCTGAGCCACAGCTGCCCACTTAATCTCCCAAATGGTATAACGATGCCTGCCTTGCCTACCTCACAGACTTGTTCTGAGGATAAAGTGAAATTAAGCTGCCTCAACATGCTTGGTGAATGTTAAATGAATAGGAAAGGGGGTTGGAGGGAGGCTAGACTGGAGGGATGATGGGAGGGTCAGAGGATAAGGGGGAACTGGGATTGCTAATGGGGACTAAAATGGCCAGTGATTAGTGGCAAGACTTTGAGCGAGTCTTTGAGTCACGTATCACATCTGAGAATTAGAACACTAACCCCTGACCTGCTCATTCCCCAAGAGTTGATGTGAGGACTAAAGAAAATGACTGTGAGAAATCTTTGTAAATGTATACCTAAATAAGGTTTACTATCTCATCTGTGTCGACTGAAAAAATACAACGTAAGAGACCTTTATTCTGTGGGAATTTTTAGGACTTCAAGCCTTGGAGACAGCATCTCCTCAAAGAACTCTTTTCTGAGGAGGTGAGGGGGAGGAATCAGGTTATATAGAAGTTTGCAGCAGGGGACGGGGGTCTGAACAAAAGATTATTGTTAATTAAGGGAAACCAAATATCCCAAATCAAGGAATTTAGCACTCTTCTATGTATGGGAAGCTGCAAGTGTCTGGGCTCTTTGAATTCATTCCTTTCATATGCATCTCAGCTATCAGGGGCCAAATCTTGCTGCATGATCATTCACATCTTTAATTCCTTGTTCAATGTAGGAGTGGGGGATGTGGTGGGTAGCTGCCTCTTGCTCTTTCTTGCACACACCTGCGCCCCCCACCCCCAAGCGGTCCCCAGCTCCTCAGCACTTACCAGGGAAGTGGCTAAGGGGATGATGGCTGCCAGATAGCTGGTATTATTCCACCTGGGCTGAGAAAAATATTTTACCAATATGGAAGGAACTATTCCATTTCACACCTGTTAGGTTCCAAACTCTAATTGAGAAGGGGGGAAAGTTTAGTCTGCAGGCGCTCAGAGGATAGGAGGTATATGTGGGGGTGCCCACAACGAAGGTAGTGCTGGAGATAGGGTCATTGGTTGAGTCAGACACTACGATGTCTCTATCGAAACGGGCACTGATCATGCATCCTCCTCCAGCCAGCTGGTTCTTTTGCTGCTGCCGGCTTGGGGGTTCGCCAGAATGAAGCATAGGTGCTCCTTTATGTTTGAGGGTCCAGCTCCGGCTGTCTTTGGACCAGGAACCAGTTCTCTGAACTCTGCTTTTCTCATGGGACACGTAAGCGAGGACACCACCGACGCGCGGCTTCCTAACGCATATCCGATCGGGGAAGGCGCACTTCCGCTTCGCAGTTGGAGCGGGATGGCAGGCCAGTGTGGGGGAAGGGAGAGGTCGGTGGAGAGGAGGGAGGGGCTATATCCGGGAGAGTGGCAGCTTCCGACCAGTGGTCGTGCTTCCGGAGAGGCGCTTCCGGTGGCGGCGGCAGCAGCGGCTGTGGTGGTTCCGGGTGTCTTTGTCCCCCCGGTGTCGCGGCCCTGGCCCGCAGGTGGGTTGGGGGGCCTTCCGCCGCCCCTCTGCCTCTTCGCCCCTCCCCCGGCCGAGGGGCTGCGACAGCCAGGCCGCGAAGATGCACTGGGCACGGAAGGGGCTGAGCCCCTCTCCGGACTGCAAGTCTCGTCTCCTTGGCAACGGCCTCGGCCCTGGGGGCGGGCGGGAGGAGGAGAAACCGCGCGCCTTCGTCCTCCTACGGCGGCCAGGCCGCGGCCCGGCCCGGGAGATCCGGCTCTGGCGGCTGCTGAGACGCGAGCCGAGGCACGGGGAGCGGGGGAGCAGGAGGTTGGGCGCGCAGCCGGATTTGCGTTCGATTGGCCGCGAAGCTGTCTTCCCACCAGCCCGTCCGGGGAACAACGGGCTGGGCTTCCGGGGAGAGGGCCTACACCATCTCCTCTCCGGCACCAGCCTCCTCCATTTTTCCGGGCCTTGCGTGGAGCTTTTTGGCGGATGTATTTGAATGAATGAATGTCACCGGGGCTGTTTCCAACCCCTCACTCTCCCCAGCCATCTGAGGGTGGCGTGGCACAGTGAGAGGAGCGCTGAGTTGTCGGGAGACCTGGTGTGAGTCCTAGTTTTTTACGTGCCTGGTTCTGTGGCCTCGGGCAAGTCTCAGCCCCTCCGAGCTTCGGTTTCCTATTATTTGAAAGAGTATAACAGTATTATCCACCACTAGGTTATTGTGAAGGAAACTGGAGCATTGTAGTTTCGCTATTTGCTGGTCCATTTCCTGTTCTCTCCATCTGTCTTTCCTATTCATTCTCAGTATACATCTCCTCACTTTCTTTCAGATCCTTAGTTCCTTTTTGGGGGGTAGGTGGAAAATTTTGCCTATAAGCTGTTAATTTCTTTCTTTTCTGATCCAAGGTTTTTTCCCAAGACTCTGAGAGAGGACAGCATTCCCAATGTCCCAGTTTAAGCGCCAGCGGATCAACCCGCTTCCAGGGGGACGCAATTTCTCAGGTGATCACCTTTATCTCTATCTGGCCCCACATTGGGACATATGTGGTTTGAAGTTAATCTTTAACAGAAGTTAGTCTTTAAATCCACCAGGGGTTTCCCTGGTGGAGTGCAGTTTGCTGCTGATGTTTCTTAGGAAACTAGTCGATGACCACAGTGGTTGTCAGCAAAACCCTGTTGGGACTTGTGTGGATCCACTTTGCCCTTTGGGTTTCCTGTCTTCTCTAGCTGACTGTAGTGCTTACCATGGTAGGTGCACTTCCTGGATTGCTTCTCTTCCAACAGGCACAGCTTCAACATCCCTTCTGGGCCCTCCTCCTGGTTTGCTCACTCCTCCTGTGGCCACAGACCTGTCCCAAAATGCCAGGCACCTTCAGGTAAGTTGGGCATTCTGTCTAGTGAGTTTGAGCACTCGGGAGGACCTCGAGATGCGTGGTTGCCCAGGGATTTCATTCTTACATAACTTTGTTCATTCTTTCTGATGCTCCTATCGTCAGCCAGTCCAGAGGTAACTAGATCTCTCTGACTGGGAAGTCCTTGGTTCTGATTCTGCGGAAATCTCTAGGGTGCTTCTTGGAGTTTTTAAGAAGAACGGGGTATCCTAGAAGAAGCTTATGGCCCAAGAATCAGCATGACTCCTCCCACCTTCAATAGATTATGTCCACTAGACACTTGTGATTCCTTCCATAGGAAGCTCTGTGCACTACTTTGAGCTAGGGCTGGAAGGGTGGAGAAAGATGAGATGCTAATGGCAGAGCATGGATAGATGCTCCCTCTTACCTTTGAACTGCACTCTTCTCATATAGGGTGGAGAGAAGCAGCGGGTCTTCACTGGCATTGTTACCAGCTTGCACGACTACTTTGGGGTGGTAGATGAAGAAGTCTTTTTTCAGCTAAGGTAGGCTGAGGCTGGGCCCCTTCTGGAAATGCTTATGAAATTCGGTTCTGTCACCGTGCTGGTGGGTCCTTCTAAAGACATTGCTTTGCTGTTATGCAAGGTGTGAGAAATCTTGATGGGAAGGGCGTCATAGGGACAGTCAAGGTGGCTTGGCCAAGGTTTCTCTCCTGACTGAGTCGCCTGGCTTGTGTGCTGGCAGTGTGGTGAAGGGCCGGCTGCCCCAGCTGGGTGAGAAGGTGCTGGTGAAGGCTGCATACAACCCAGGCCAGGCAGTGCCCTGGAATGCTGTCAAGGTGCAAACGCTCTCCAACCAGGTATTCATTTCTCCTCAGCATGTGCATTGGAAAGGGGTAGGAGGGACACCCTGGTGCCCAGAAAGATGGACAGGAACCTTTCTTTGGTCAAGGGGGTAGGGCCACATCTTTCCGAGGTAGTGAGCACTTCAGCCATGGGATGCTCTGAGTTTCCTGGTTACTGTCCTGCAGCCCCTACTGAAGTCCCCAGCACCTCCCCTTCTACATGTGGCAGCCCTGGGCCAGAAACAAGGGATTCTGGGAGCTCAGCCCCAGCTGATCTTTCAGCCTCACCGGATTCCTCCACTTTTTCCTCAGAAGCGTGAGTACCAGCGGCATGGATATTGGGGGTGTGGCTTTATGGAGTACTTTGGATGAATGGACTTGTAAGAATTAGGTTGCTGCTCTGAGATTAGAAGTGGGGACTAGAAGAAGGGGACAGGAAAGTTGGGCAAATATTTAGGTGTTTTCAGTCATCATCCATTTCCTTTCTGCAGCTCTGAGTCTCTTCCAAACATCCCACACACTTCATCTGAGCCACCTGAACAGGTTTCCTGCTCGGGGCCCTCATGGAAGATTGGATCAGGGCCGAAGGTAAGATGATGATCAGGCAGGAAAGGTGCTTCATTTATTTGCCTCTAAGAGAATGTGCTCCCCCCCCTTTTTTTGGCCACCTCTTGAAACTAACATTCTCCTTGTACAGCTAGATCCTAGTCCCTTTACCCTGAGATAGGCTGACACATTGAGAAATATTGGAACTTTATCAGCTGGTTCAACAAGTAGGGATTTGGCATAATTCATCTTTCAAAATACCACACTGAATTTGGTTTTAATATATAATTTTGTCTTTTATTTCTAGTCCCCAAGAATGGCACACCAAGAATCAAAACTGAAGAAAATAGTAGTGTCCAAAACATTTTTTTTTTGCTTTGTGTTTTTTTTAACCGAAGCATAATTTACAATATTACACCAGTAGATTGGATATTTTGTGTATTATGAGATTACCACAATAGCTGGTTACTGTCTGTTACCCTACAGAGTTATTACGGTATTGATTATATTCTCTATGCTGTATATTACATCTCTATGACTTACTTATTTTATAATTGGAAATTTGTACTTTTTAATCCCCCTTCATGTATATTAGGGCTTCCCTGATAGCTCATTTGGTAAAGAATCTGCCTGCAATGCAGGAGACCCCGGTTTGATTCCTCAGTTGGGAAGATCTGCTGGTGAAGGGATAGACTACCCACTCCAGTATTCTTGGGCTTCCCTGGTGGCTCAGTTGGTAAAGAATTTGCCTGCATTGAGGGAGACCTGAGTTCTGATCCCTGGGCTGGGAAGATCCCTTGGAGAAGGGAAAGGCTACCCACTCCAGTATTGTGGCCTGGAGAATTCCATGGACTGTATAGTCCATGGGGTCACAAAGAGTCGGACATGGCTGAGTGACTTTCACTTTCACCTATTTTGCCCATTCTCCCACAACTACCTCCACTCTGGTGATCACCAGTATGTTCTCTATTATCTGTGAGTCTGTTTCTGTTTTCTTGTTGGCTTGTTTCTTAGGTTCCTGAGTGCATGATTTAATTCTTAGTATAAAATATATTTCTTTCTATACACCACACAAATCAGTGATGTGATAGACTATGTTGCACTGTGTCCAGAAATCCTATGCGTGGACCTGCAGACGTCGTCTTGTGTGGAGCAGGCATGGTGGCTTTGGGCCTTTGGGACATCCGAGGCCATTGTGTGTCATCTGTGAGCCTTGGGGACTGCCAGGAGCATGCTTCCTTTTCTCTGGCTCACATGTTCTGATCCTGCCTTAACCTACCTAAAAGTCTTTTTTTCAATCCCTAGGAGTTACACTCTAGACTAGTTTATTGAAGGTTCTGTTAGTCTTCTTTTTAACTTTTTATTTTGGAATTTTTCAGGTATTAGCATAGTAAATAGAAAATGGTGATGAACCCTCATATCCCCATCACCCAGCTTCAACAAGTATCAATGTCTGCCATTCTTTTTCATCTACCTTATACATTTTTTTTATTAAGGTAAAATTTATGTAGGTTGATGTGCCCAGATCTTAGATGGGCAGTTTTGACAAACGAAAAACCCCGTGTGACTCTCACCCCTTGTAAGATACAGAATATGTCCATCACTCCAGAAACGGTTCTCATGTTCTAGTTCTCTTCTGGAATGAGGACTGCTGTCAGAAGGAAACCGCCTCCTCTCCCAGAAGCCAGTGGTTATTGTAAGTAAGGGCTAAGAACGTTGTCCACTGTGAACATGTAAAGGGGGCATGGAGTTCCTCAGAGAAAAAGCTTTAGGCACAGTGATGTAGCTAGCCTGCTGAAGCTACTGTGTGCTCCCTCGGGATAGGTCATTGTGACCTTTGTTTGGAGTAGGGAGCTCTGATTGTGTAGGGTTTTTTCCCACAGTGTCTCCACTGCTTAAAACAGTTTCATTCTCAAGTTACTGGTATATAATTCGGATACACCCATACCTCCCGTCCTCTGCATCTTCTTGGTTTTCAGTTTCCAAGGATTCTCCAACTCTCCTATTTTGTGAGTTTATTAAAGACTTCATCATAGACTGAGGACAGTAGGTGCCCTCAGGGATTAATGTAGCCTGGGTAGAAATCAATGACTGCTATTGACTTTTTGCTTTAGGTTCACATTCAGCCTTCCTGTAAAGCCAGTAGCATTGATTTGATTGGCATTGATTGATGCCAAGCCCTGTGCAAGTTCTGTGTTCTGTTACTTTGGCCATAATGCTTCAGTGTTGTGGCCTCTAGAGATAGGAGACATCTCAACTTTTGGGAGTGAGATACTACCGTGAGTCTGTAGGAGGGATTTGCAGGGTAGGGGAGGGGGCAGTAGCAGTGAGGTCACCCTCGGGGAACAACCATTTATAACTGCATCAGCCATCTTAGTGTTTGACTGGAAACCAGGCTTTTTTTTTGAACTTCAGGTTTTGGGAGGCAGAAACCAGTGTCTTTGGATTGCTAATGCTGAACTCCTGAGGCTGAGGGGGTTAGACAATGATGCTCAGCCGGGGAGACCATCCTAGTGTCCTGCTGAAGTTACCGAGGTGGCTTCCACTGTTTGTGCTTTATAGCCTCTTCCTGACAATTGACAATAAAGATTACAGGATTCAGTGGGACATGCACTTCAACTTGAGGTTGGCAGCCTTTACTGAAGCATTCACCTCAATCACGGGTGAGCTGAAGAGAGCTGTCAGAATGACTTTGGAGCAGTTCTTCTGTTAGAGACATTAGAAGCACTGATATCCCACAAGGGCAAGATTAGAAGGCAGCTTTTGGAGAGAGATACTGATGAACAAGGAAATTACCCAGGCAGAAATGTGAGAAAAGAAAAATTCCACATTAAATATAATCGAGTTAGTTAATCAGGGATGTGATGACTAGGGAAACAACCCAGGCAGGTCTAAAGGAAAAGAGCAGGGACCTGGTAAATAAATACAATTAGCTCAGCATTACCTCAGCACGAAGAATTGACAGTTGATTTTATTTCCCTTGTGAGACATGGGTTTTTTTTCCCCCCCCTTATCAGTCTGGCATTTTATAATGGTCTAAAGGTTTTTTTCTTTACTACTGTTTTTATTGCTTGCACCATAATATAGTGGTACTATAATAAGTGATTTATTATAAAAATGTAGTGTATGATATTATATAAAGATAAAATACTACAAAAATGTATCATTCCCTCTTTACCTTTAAAAACTTTCTAATTAAAGTATAGTTGGTTTACAATATTAGTTTCAGGTGTGCAACATAGCAATTACATTCCATTTAAAGTTATTGTATAGTGTTTTTACAGATCATACACCATTTAAAGTTATAAAATGTTGGCTATGATCCCTGTGCTGTGTATTACACCTTTGTATCTTATTTGTTTTATACATAGTAGTTTGTACCTCTTAGTCTCCTATTCCTATCCCCCCAGCCCCCCATCCCCAAGTTAGCCATTCTTATAAAGACCTTGAGAAAAGCAAAATTACTTCCTGTCACTTTTTTCTGCAGTGTTTTTTTCTAGTCTTTATCTATACATATATGTACACATACACATGACCGAGCGACTTCACTTTCCCTTTTCACTTTCATGCACTGGGGAAGGAAATGGCAACCCACTCCAGTGTTCTTGCCTGGAGAATCCCAGGGCGGCGGAGCCTGGTGGGCTGCCGTCTGTGGGGTTGCACAGAGTCGGACACGACTGAAGTGAATTAGCAGCAGCAGCAGCAACATGCATAGTTTTTATCATTTTAATCTCAGAGTTGATTTTTTTTATACATTCTTATTGAACATGTGTTCCATATTGCAGAGTAATCCTCATAATTGTTTTAACGGCTGTATGATTAGTGAATTTTTATGACTTTAATGTTTAGGGTTAAGGGTTTGTTGGGCTTCCCTGGTGGCTCAGATGGTAAAGAATCTGCCTGCAGTGTGGGAGACCCAAGTTTGATCCCTGGGTCGTGAAGATCCTCCAGAGAAGGGAATGGCTACCCACTCTAGTATTCTTGCCTGGAAAATTCCATGGAACAGAGGAGCCTGGTGGGCTACAGTCCGTGGGGTTGCAAAAAAGTCAGACATGACTGAGCAACGATACTTTCACTTCACTTTTTTCAAGGGTTTGTTACCAGATCTGTCACTTTATCTTTTTGATAGAACCCATAGCGTGGTACCATATATGTGTCTCTTGTTAGAAAAAGTTAAATTCTTTTTCTCATTTCAAAAAATTACATGTTAGCTGTAACTTACGTTTGTAAAAATGTAAAAAAAATTATTCATCATTAGTCAGCGGCATCCACCATCTATATTTTCTTTTCTTTCAGTCTTTTAAAGCTGTTTTTGTTCATTTGAGGCACTGTTGTCTATACAGTGTTCCGTACTGTAGTTTTTGTTTAATATGAATGGTTTTCTGTGTTATTTAAAACATTTAAATGTGTAATTTAATATCTTCAATAACAGTCTCTTACGTGGCTGTTAGTATGGCTTATTTATCCATTTCTTTATAAAGTTCAGGATTCACATGGTTTCCAGCTCTTAGGCCAGCATGTCCTGAAGCTGTATTTAACAGTGTGGTTTCTTCCTTCTGGTGATGAATCAACCTCCAGCGATGACTATGACTCCAAGAAACGCAAGCAGCGAGCTGGTGGAGAGCCTTGGGGTGCTAAGAAACCAAGGCATGACCTGCCTCCTTACCGAGTCCATCTCACTCCCTATACTGTGGACAGGTGAGTGGGGAGGCTGGGCTTGGGGGTGGTGAGACTTGTAGTTCGTAACATTTTTCTTAGGTAAATGAGAGTCTGGGAGTAATTGTGTGTGTGTATTCTTATGACCACCTTGCTTGCTTCATTTTTGTTTTTTAATGTGACAAATTTATTTCAGAATCTCAAATTCAGACCAGCATAGCACCACTGATTTATGATTTAATCACCAGAAGTTGTGCCAGGCTATAATTATGGCCTCCCAATCAAAATCCAGGTGCCCAATACCAGTTAATAAATCAGGTGGAAACTGTGGGTCATGGGAACCCTGGGACTGGTTTCTCAGGGAAGCTCTGAATGATTTCTTGAGTGTGACAGCATGTTTGAGGTCACTGGCCCCCACACAAGCTTACTTCTCATATGTAGAAACTGAGAGGTAGATAAGTGATCCTGGATGCCAGCTAGCAAGGGAGATGGAGGGCTCCAATTGCTGTGTTACAGTGGAAGTGAGGGCGGCCTCTTGGCACCTCATGACAGGCAGGGAGGGAAGGCTGCCCTGCTTCCTCCCCCAGGCCCAGGGCACGCCTTGTACTCTCCACGCTGACCCACCTGCCTTCCTAGGGTAGTCTCAGGAGACCCTGGTCCTCACATCACCACTGCGGGAGGGTGCATCTTGAGTTGTCAGGACACCGATTGCTAAGGATTGGCCACACACACAGCTCTGTATTTTTTTTAAATCACAAGTGGAAGCCTGTTGTACATACTATTTGGCACTTTGCTTTTTTCATTTATCTTGGAATTTATTCCACATTAATGTTTGTTAGACTGATCTCATTCTTTTTAGCAACCACACAGCTAAGTGGGTAGACCAGAATTTATTGAACCAGGTCTCCATTTTTAGTCTGCAGTTATTCTAAATCTTAACGTTCTTCTTTAGACATGTCTGTGGACAGGTGCAAACATTTTATTGAGCTCAGTTTCTAGAAGTGGAGTAGCTGGCTCAAAGGTCTGTCAACCTTGAGGTTGCTGTTAGGCTTCTTACAGAGGCTGTGTCAGTTTACCTTCTCGCATGAATTGTGAGGTACCTGCACCCCCAGCCTTTGCCAACACTGTGTTACCCAGCTTCGTGATCTTTGTCAGTCCAGTAGGTGAAAAGTGACACCCTGATTTGAATTTAATTATGAGTGATACTGAGGATATTTTCATGAGCTCTTCAGTCTCATTCCTTTTTCTAAGTATCTGTTGCTATCAGTTTTTCCAGTTTTCTCTTAGATGTGTGATTTTTTTTTTTAGTAATTTGTGGGTTCCTTTTATATTGACTTTAATATTAAGATAAAAAAGACTCTTTGCTGTCACATATTGCAAATGTTTTTTTTCCCTTCCCTAGATTGACTTCATTTTGGAACTAGAGGTTGTAGCATCCTAGTGGTCAAATCTGATCCATTTTGCTTTCTAAAGAGGTGTCTTCCTTAGAAAACTATTCTTTTTCAGATTATAGAAGAATCTGCTTTCCTTTTCTTGCAAGTCTTTTTTATGGTTCCATTAAAAAAAAAAAAAACCTTAATCTTTGCTCAGTCTGGAACTCCTTGCTTTCTTCCCACAGCCCCGTCTTTGATTTCTTAGAACTCCAGCGCCGTTACCGCACCCTCCTGGTTCCCTCAGATTTTCTGGCCGTGCATCTGAGCTGGCTGTCGGCCTTCCCTGTGAGCCAGCCCTTTTCTCTCCATCATCCAAGCCGCATCCAGGTATCTTCGGAGAAGGAGCCAGCCGCTGACGCTGGTGCAGAGCCCCCCCCCTACAGACAGCGACCCCACCTACAGCTCCAAGGTGAGTTGACTGGGGTCCTGCCACTTGATCCCCTTGTTGAGTGCTGAGAAAGCTCTCGAGCGTCTCCTTCATGCTGTCTTTGCCAGGTACTGCTGCTCTCCTCCCCGGGACTGGAGGAACTGTATCGTTGTTGCATGCTCTTCGTGGATGATATGGCTGAGCCACGGGAGACTCCGGAACACCCTCTGAAGCAAATTAAAGTAAGAGCTGGAGCCCAGGAGGCAAGACACACTGACGATGTTCAGTCCCTGTCAGCGGAGATGCTGCTCAAGAGCCCAAAGAGTTGAGCTTCCATTCGTTCTGCCAGGAGCGTAGTGTGGCCCAGAGATGGCCTCACCAGATCCATGTGGGGCTTAAGTTCATGGGTTGAGAGCCCCCTCCCACGTGCAGTATGACGGACTCTGTTCCCCAGCAGTGGCAGGTTTCCCAGTGGGAGGCCCAGGTGATTGGTTTTTCGTCTCTTATCCTTGTTCTCTTTTTGCAGTTTTTGCTGGGCTGGAAAGATGATGAGGCAGTGCTGGTGGGGGGCGAGTGGTCTCCTTCGCTGGATGGCCTCGACCCCAAGGGTGACCCGCAGGTGCTCGTCCGCACCGCCATTCGCTGTGCGCAAGCCCAGACTGGCATCGACTTGAGTGCCTGCACCAAGTGGTGAGTGGCTGTCCGAGCTCGTCTGTGGGCACCACTGAGCGGGTGAGACCCGGCCAGAGGCCAGGCTTCTGCTGGGCCTTTCTGACCTGTCAGCTCCCGTCAGTTCCCTCATCCCCACTCATCTCCCTCTCTCCAGCCCTACCAGTGGTTTCCGTAGTCGCGAGCACGGTAGGGATGTGTAAGTGTTGAGAGCCAGCTGACCCTCCGAGGCTTGTCAGATGAGGTCCCCAGCCACATTCCGAGCTCCTTATTGCCACGGCACCTTGGATAGTAACTGTTGGGATGCCTGGCTCTTCCCATGGACCATTTCTTGAGGACTTGGGCTGTATCTTTCAGAGCTTGGCCCACGGTACATGTTCTTTAAATGCTGACTGGCAGTGTCATGGGTCACTACTTCATTTTTCCTTGCACTGTGAGCAGGTGGCGCTTCGCTGAGTTTCAGTACCTGCAGGCGGGACCCCCGAGGCGGCTCCAGACTGTGGTGGTGTACCTGCCGGACATCTGGACCATCATGCCCACTTTGGAAGAGTGGGAAGCCCTGTGCCAGCAGAAAGCTGCAGAGGCAGCTCCCCCACCCCCGGAGGTGGCAGTGGTGAGGCCAAGGCTTACGAACCAATGAGGGAGGTAGGTACCTGAACCCTGGGACCCAGGTGGTCATAGCCCTTGACGTTTGCCACAGGAAACAGAGCCTACAGAGCAGGCGGCTGATGGATCAGAGCAAGCAGCAGACACCTCTAAGCAGAGTGCCGAGAATCTGGAGGTCACCACACAGCAGGAAGTGGACACCGATCTCCCAGAAGCCCCCCCACCCCCTCTGGAACCTGCTGTCATGGCACGCTCCCGCTGTGTAAACCTGTCCCTGCAAAGCATCGTGGAGGACCGGAGGCCAAAGGAAAGGATCTCTTTTGAGGCAGGTGTAGGAGCTGGTGGCTGTGGGGTGGTAAGGGGTGATGGGGTTGGAATACTCCCTGTCCTGATGCTCATGGGCTCCCGCTACTTCCTCCACCAGGCCACGGTGTTGGCCGAGCTGTTTCTGGAGATGCTGCAGAGGGACTTTGGTTATAGGATTTATAAGACGCTCCTGAGCCTTCCTGAAAAGGTCCTGGCTCCACCTGAACCTGAGAAGGAGGAGGCAGCCAAGGAAGAAGAAGCGGTTAAGGAGGAGGCCAAGGAGTCCAAGGATGAGGTACAGAGTGAGGGCACAGCTGCCGAGGCAGACGTCCCGCCGGTGAGTACCTCTGCCCTCTGTGCGGGCACTGGGGCTGCAGGTCCTAACGCTCAACAGAACTGGAGCACAGTGTGTCACGGCTTTCCTCTCACTACCCCACAATCACCGCGCGTGCCTCCTGACCCTGGTGTGACTGGGCACAGGGCATGTAATCCCCTGTGTGGCCTCACAGCTCGGAGGTGAAGCACTTGGGAGAAGGGAGGTGGGCCTGGGGCTTTGTGAAGGGAAGCGTGGTTGACAGGGCGGCATGGACATCTGTGTTCATAGCAGTGCTTTGATGGGTACAGGTGTTTTCATGACCCTGTGGTGAACAACAGCGCTGCATTTTCTTAACCGTTTCTAAAACCTGTGGGTCTGCTTCTTGCCTAAATATAATCAAGTAAGCAGATTGCTTATGGGACTAGGCTTGACTCCTGAGAAACATCCCAGGTGTCTGGAACTCGCCCTGGTCTGCTCTGTGACTGCTGTATAATGAAGTGCATTAAATGAGACACTGCAAGTAAGCCTTTATCCCGTTGCCTGAAGATAGCTGACGTGAAAATGTTAACTGTTGTTACGGTGGGTAATTCCAGGGACAGCTCTTCTCCTTATCATCTGGGTCTGCTTCTCGTAGAAGGAAGACGGGCTTTTGCCTAAACCCCCGTCTTCTGGGGTAGAAGACGAAGAGAAACCCCGGGGTGAGGCGTCCGAGGACCTGTGTGAGATGGCCCTGGACACAGAACTGCTGCTCCTGAGAGACGATGGGGAGGAGGAATTTGGTATGTGTGGTGTCGGCTGGATGGTGGCTTCCTGACACTGTGACCTCACTGCTCTCTTGTTCTGTGTGGAGCCAGTCTGGACCCACGTGGGCCCTGCTCTAGGCTCACCTCAGGCTTTCTGTAGCAGGAGCCAAGCTGGAGGATTCCGAGGTCCGGTCGGTTGCCTCGAACCAGTCAGAGATGGAGTTCTCGACCCTTCAGGACATGGTGAGACCTTCTGTGCGTGCTTGGGGCTCTGTGACCAGAAAGCCTGGCAAGGCCTGACTCTCCTGGGAAAGGGATGCTTTTACTAAATGGCCTCTGGCATCTTTTTAGTTGAATGATAGTTTAAAAAATTATTTTGGCTGCATTGGGTCTGAGTCATGGTACACCAAATATCTTTTGCTGCAGCACACTGATTCTCTAGTTGTGGCATGTGGACGGTCTAGTTGCTCCAGGGCATGTAGGATCTTAGCTCCCCAATGAGTGATTGAACCTGTGTCCCCTGTACTGCAAGGTAGATGCTTATCTGCTGGACCACCAGGAAAGTCCCAGATGCCTGGCATCTTCTGATTGATGAAAGACAAAGGTGGCTCTTGGCTTATGGGATAGCACACTTACAGGATCCAGGAGAACACTTCAATGTCTCCATCAGTGTGGTTCTGAGTGAGCTGTCTGATCTAGGAGCACACGTGGCTCCTCTCTGGGTGACAGGCTTTGGGGCAGAAGTGCCCCAAAGAGACCTTTGCTCACAGGTCAAAGGCCAGATCTCCAACTGGAAGGTGTGTCTCAAGTGTGTCAGCCAAGCTGGCTGATTTTGAAAGGGCTTCATCCTGGGTGATACAGCATCAAGAGAGCTATTTGTAAATCCTGTTCATCCTTGTTTGTCTTGCAGCCCAAGGAGTTGGAACCCTCTGCTGTGCTCCCTGTGGACTGTCTCCTTGCTTTCGTCTACTTTGATGCCAACTGGTGTGGCTACTTGCACCGGCGAGACCTGGAGAGGATCCTGCTTACCCTTGGGCTGCGGCTCAGTGCAGAGCAGGTCATGTCTCCCAGCCCTCCCTGAGATGCCTCCCCCAACGTCGTTGTGTGCAGGCGTGGCTCAGGATGCTGTGGTTCTAGGTTCTTGTGCACCATTACTGGGGGCTTGCACCTTCTCCGTGGGCATCGTGGGTGTGTGTTTCCTACAGGCCAAACAGCTGGTTAGCAGGGCGGTGTCCCAGAACATCTGCCAGTATCGGAGCCTTCAGTACAGCCGCCTGGAGGGCCCAGATGGGGCACTCCCGGAGGACCTGCTCTTTGGTGCGAACTGGGCCCTGCGGCCTCCAGGGGATGGGGGCGGGCGGGCTGCTTTCTCCCACTCCCTAGCCCTGAGTCTTCTCCTGGCCCTCCTAGGAAACCTGGACTTGCTACCTCCTCCCGGGAAGAGTGGGAAGCCGGGTACAGCCCCAGTGGAGCACAAGGGCCTGGTGTCCCACAACGGCAGCCTCATCAACGTGGGGAACCTGCTGCAGCGTGCAGAGCAGCAGGACAGTGGGCGGCTCTACCTGGAGAACAAGATTCACACACTGGAGCTTAAGCTGGGTGAGTGGCCCGTGGCTTGGGGAGATGAAGTGGGAGGCCCGCACCCCAGACTCCAGGCCGCCCCGCCATCTGCTCCCCTCTAAGCTGAGCAATCTCTCCGGCCTGCCCCCACCAGAGGAGAGCCATAACCGTTTCTCAGCCACTGAAGTGACAAATAAGACACTGGCAACGGAAATGCAGGACCTGCGGGCCCGGCTGGCTGAGGCTGAGGAGATGGCCCGGACAGCTGAGCGACAGAAGAACCAGCTTCAGCGGCTGCTTCAGGAGTTCCGAAGGCGCCTGACCACCTTGCAGCTCGACACACAGCGGATGCTTGAAAAGGTGAGCCTCCTGGAGAGCCAGCCATGGTGGGGTGGGTCAGCTTCACTGGCCTTTGCCCCCATCTGCTAGTTTCTTAGGGAATCTTATCAGTCAGTACCTTGCAACTGGGAGTCTCCCAGGAGGAAGTGGTTAGTAGTTCTCGGATGGGATCTCAGATGTCAGCCCTTCCTCCTCCGAGTCCTGATTCTTGTGTGTCTGTTTCAAACAGGCTGACAGCTGGGTAGAGAAAGAGGAGCCAGCACCAAGCAACTGAGGGCCTGGTGTGGGAGCCGCCGTCCTGTTAGGTCAGCGATGGAACCTGCTGAAGTTAGAGCCGGGAAAGCAGCCAGAGCAGGACCTGGGAGCTGGAGGCGGGGGTGGCTGACCTGGCGGCACTCGGCCCCCTTAGAGGCGCTCAGGCCGTCAGGGTGGGGTCTGTCTGTGCCATGTGGGTCAGATGAGTGAGGAAGCTGGTTCCACGCGCAACTAAATCCAACATCTTGTGCACCCCTCGAATGTCATTTTGCCCTCTTCCTTGGGATTCCTCCTGGGGCCCTTTCGTCTTGTGCTGACTTTCTCCTGTCCTCTTCCAGTTTAGAATAAGACAGGGCAGGAAAAGGCTTTTCAAGTCTGTCATAAGGTCTGATGCCAATAAATGAAAGCAGCAGATGTGGATTCTGGTTGGGGTAAGAGCCCTTACAAATGGCACAAATCCCGCCAGGCTCCAGGAACAGGTTTTTGGGGAGGGGGCTCCCTGGCCATCGCAGGAACAGAGTCAGTGCTAGCGCGCGTTTGGTGTGGGGCTGTGTCTGCCAGTGAGCACTGTTCCAGCTGCCCCAGACGTGCCGGAAGAAACCAGCACCAGTCCCCCGGCTCCCTGTGTTCGCATTGTGGTATTGGCTCTGGCCCAGCCTTTCCCCTTCCCCACAAGTCTTGCCTCTTTCCATTAACCCGTGGTTTCAGTTTGACTTTGTATATAAAGTTGGTTTTTTTTTTTTTTTTTGGCTTTTTTTTTTTTAAATAAACCAAAGTCAAAAACAAACCCAGTGTGCTCCATAGCTCTCCCCTTGCTGATTCTGCACCCTCCTCCCCACCCTCTGCTGGTGGAGGTGTCTCCTCCAGAGGGTGGTTGGTGGGGGGCAGCTCTGGGGTCCATGGCCTGCTGGTAAGGAGAGGGGATGCTGGGGGTGGGTGGGGCAACCCACAGGGGGCAGCATAACCCAGAGAGACCTGGGGTGGCTCTTCCCCTCTTTATAGTTACACCACAATAATATATGGACATTTTATTGAAAACTTTACTTGGAAAAATAAAATTCCAAATAACCACGTGAGATATAAACCTACTATTCTTGCTCTGAGGCCTGTGACTCAGTTGGTGACGTTTAGTATGGTAACATATTTACACATATCGAGTCCCAGGTTCCAGGGAAGCTGTAAGACTAAGGGTCTCCCCTGCAGGTGACCCAAAGGCTAGAAGTAGACTGAGCCTGAGTGCTGGGAGCCTGGGGTGAGGGGCTACTGGGGCTGGGAGACACTCCAGGGCAGTGTTGCAGCCTTTCCCAGAAAAGGCGAGGCTGAGGTGAAAAGGCAGCGTAGGTGGGGGGACTCCCAGGGGAGCCCTTCAGGAGGTAGATGTGGTCCCAACTGTGCAGCCAGGCTGAGACCTCTAGGGAGCTGACAGTCCAGGCTCTGGCCTGAGGCCAGGAGGCACTTTGGACGGTTCTTCAGGAACAGACAGTCCACTGCTCACCTGTCTGCCGGCTTCTGCTACAATGGGGTAGGGAGACAGCAGCCTGCTAGGGCTCCTGCTGTCAGGCTTTCCCAGGGGCTGGGGAGGGGGAGCCACTGCTATCCCCATACTTCTCCAGGGAGGGGCCCTTGCTGGCTGATGCCTGAGCTTTTGAAAAGGGCAGACGAGGCTGGCTTGTATTCCACAGTCTTCCCCAGGCCAGGCTCAGTCATCGGCCACAATGGAGAGGGCTCGGAGCTCGCTCAGCCTGGCCTCGTTCTCCCGCTCCCGCTGCTCGTCAGGGCAGCCGGGCTGGTCAAGCTGTTGGGTCAAGTCTCCAAAGATCTTGTGCATTTCTGAGTAGTACACAACCTGGGGGGGGGGGGGTAAGAGGAGAGGTCTGCAGGTACTGTGCTCAGGACACGGAGCCCCCAAAACACTGCAGCCCTGGTACGGCGGGCAGAGAAGTTGGGGCCTATGGGTTGGCCCGCTGCTGTTGCGTCACCTCCCCTCCGCCACGCCTTTCACCTTGAACTGCAGGACAACCACGGCTCTGAGCCCTTCAGGAATGCTTGCTGCCCACTGCCTGTGTGCAGAGGGGAGTGACAGGTCCTTGGTGAGGTGGAGGCTTGAGCTCTCCAGGCAGCTGAGGGGAGAGGGCTGGGGGGAGTGGGTGGACCTCTGGATCCTGAGGGCGGGCCTAGGGAGTCAGGCACTTGAGGGGCTACCTGCTTTATGGAAGCCAGGAGAAAGAAGCTCTCGGCCGTCGGGGAGAGGGCACGGCAGCTCCCAGAGCCCTGGGACAGACTTAGAGATCAAGGTGGGAGGGGACACGGTTCTGGCCTCTGTCCCTTTCCAGCCCTGACCACCGCCTCAGGTACAGACCCAGGAAAGCCGAGCCAGAGACCAGGATTGTTCCCATGTCTCCTGCACAGACACCAGAGTAGGAAGGAGGCCTGCAGGAAGGAGGTGTGGGGGCAGCAAACCAAGGAGCGAGGATCATCAGCTTTTCTCAGGTAGTGGAGGGCTGAGCAGGCCCCAGGGAGGAGGCGGGGGGCCCCTTCTGCCTCAGCCTCCACCTCATGACCAAATGAAAGCATGGGCTTTCAAGAAAATGTTCGACACTGCTTGAACACCCTGAAATTTTACCAGCTCCAGCTCCAAGCTGTCTCTGGGGAGAAGGAACTCCAGAAGCTTGCAGCGCTACTAGGGGCAAGGCCACATCGCCTTCCACACTCCCAGAGCTGGGTCTCCACTGGCTGAGGGGTAGTTGAATCAAGGTCTCCAAATCCTGTGTCACCTGAGGGGCTGGGGCCTGGGCTGGGGTGGTGAGGAGGGGTGCCCCCCTCCCCCAGCTCCCTGCCCCGAGTCGCACTGCGCAGGCTGAGTCACTCGGAATGCTCACTTCTCCTGTGACTAATGACAGCAGCAGCCGCGGGAGGGGGAGGCTGGCGCTGACGAGGCAGTAAACAACCCCTCACCACCCTGCTGCCTGGTTACAGGGCACCCAGAGCTCCCCGCCTGGGCACTTGGAGGTTTTCCTCCTGCGCACAATGCAGGGTGGAGGGGCCGTGCTGGGGGCCTGGGAGAGCGGTGCAGGAGAGGGAAGGCTAGGGTCTCCTCAAACCACTGCCCCTGGCTCAGGGAGAAGACGCTGGAAGCAAGCCGGCACGCACCTCCAAGGGCAGGGCGACCCCACGCCCTCAGCTCTCTGCTTCACTTTCCCTGCACCTCCGGGGTTCTGGTCACTAATATTAATCCTGCTCAGGGCTCCGGATCCCATGATTCCCATGGGTTTTGGGGTTCTCCCAAGATAGGCTAGGAGGGAGGAACCTGGCTTTTTCTCAGTGTCTGCAACTGTGGATGCTGCAAGAATGAGAGTGTCCACTAGAGGGTGCCAGACACCCAGGCCAGGAGCTGAGGTGGAGGGTTGGAGGCGGATGGGGAAATGCTGAGTCTTTTGCTTTGTTACCTGGTGGGAAAGTGGCAGGATGCTGACTACCTGCAGTCAGCATGTGGGGGAGTGGGGGGAGGCGGCGGGGTGTCCCACATATAGAATACCTCTTGGTTTTGACACCTCAACCTTTTCTCTTTTCACAAATGGGGAGACTAACTCCTGCTAACTGCTTGAAGAATGTGGGGCAGAGGAGGGCAGGAGCGACTTTACCCTTGCGTGGCAGGAGGCATGGTTCCTAGGGCCACCTCAGTGCACCTCTACCCCAGCCCAGCCTGAGTGAGCCTACCTTTCCACCGAAAGTGGTGTCCCAGAGGGAGTCCTGAGCATAGTTCTCTCCAGGGTTTAGGGACCCTGCCCAGAGTTAGTAAAGGTCAAGACACTCCCTAGTCTTTCACCAAAAGAGAAGGGCTAATCAGGGAAGGGCAGGGGTGCAGGGTCCTTAGGAGAAGGCCTCTGTTCTTGACCTGAGCACACCAGGCAAGGCACCTGCCCATCAGGGTGAGGCACTGCAGGCGCAGCCTGGTTTCTTCCTGCCCTTGTGGTTGAGCGGGAGTGGGGAGAACTTAAGGGAGGGACTCACGGACAAGGGGGACCTTGTCCCAAGGCTGGGATTAACCATAGAGCAACGGAGGAACCAAAACAGGAATTCCAGCCAACAACCAGAGGTGCCTGGATTCCTCCCTCAGGCAGTGCTGGGGAGTTGGGAGGGAGGGCAGGGGTGGTAGGAGAAAGTGGCTAAGCCCACTTCAAGTGTGTGGGGTGGGGCTGGGCTGGCCCGAAGCCCACGGCTGCCTCCCCTCCAAGAGAAGCAGTGCTGGGCCATCCTCCGGGGCAGGAGGGGTGGCAGCCACCTCACCTGTGCTCTGATCAGGGACTCAAAGCTGGGCTGGAAGTAGTCCAGTCGGCTGTTGTAGAAGCGCGGCATCTCATCCAGGAGCTGCTTGTTCTTGGCCTCAAAGTCATCTCGCACCGGCCTAAGCTCTTCTCGAGCCTGGGGAGCAACACACTGGGTGTCACGGCTCACCCAGAACCCTGGTTGGGGCAAGATGTGTGTGTGTGTGTTGGGGGTGGGGTGGGCGGAGGTGTCAGGACATCTGGTGTCTCAGCCCCTTGGTGAAGGAGGAACTTGCCATGTGGGACCACACGGCTCCGGTCCACCCTCAGCACTTCTTCCTGGTACCTGGTGGAGTTTGGCCAGCACCGGCCCAGTCTTCTCCTTTTCCTCGTACTTATCCACCTTGGCTTGCAGCCTCCTGTAGTCCTGCAAGGCCTGCTCCCGCCGTTTCACTGCCATGTTGAGACTCGGGAACACACTGCTAAACCTGGGAAGACAGACCCGTTCTTAGAGCTGCAGGCTGGCAGTTCATTGCTCATTCAGAAACACATACTAAGTGTCTACCAAGTACCAGGCTTCATTCTAGACCTTGGGGGTCTTACTATGGATGAGACAGATGTGGCCCTGGCTTCAGTGGGGTACATGCTGAGAATATCACCGTGGGGTAAAGCTGGGGGAAGGAAGACAGGGCGAAGGGCCTCTCCATGGCCTCTTCTAAGGGAGACTCAGGGGGTCGTGAATGCAAGATGCCACGGATGTGGCCACTGTCTTTTAGCCCCCACCTTGTATGACTCCACACATTTCAGAATATGGAGGAGCTGAAGACTCCTTGGAGTCTTTTTTTTTGACTTGGTACAAAATGATTCAGCTTCTATTAATTAGCATCATGTATTTGAGAAACAAAAGACAGATGAGCTAGCAGAACCAGGAGAGCTCCCTGGACAATCACGAAGGGACAGGGGTGGACAGGGCTCAGGAAGTCATTTGAGCAGATGGAGACACATCGCTCACGATTGGGCCTGGATCCAAGGGTGCTCCAGGAGCTGGGCCAAGGGCAGCCACTTTGAGGGCTGGTGTCAGAAAAGCCTGGAGGTCAAGCTTCTGTCCAACATCTTCCTTTAAAAAAGTAAAAGAGCTGAGACCAGAGAAATGACATGAATTGTCTAAGGTCACAGTTAGGTAATGAGGGTCCAGCAGAGGTCCACTCAAGGGTCTCAGCTTTCCATGTGGCACCTTCCCACCACCTTACACTGCCATGAGATGCAACCAGTTACCTAAATCCCACATTACTCAGCCATTAAAGAAGAATGAAATGATGCCAGTTGCACCAAGATTGATAGACTTAGAGAATACGATACTAAATCAGACAGAGAAAGATGAGTATCATATTGAATTGTTCATACATAAAATCTAAAACATGACACACATGAACAAAACAGAAACATTCATAGACATAGAAAACAAACTTACAGCTACCAAACGGCAAGAGCTGTCAGTCACTAAGTCGTGTCTGACTCTTTGCGACCCTGTGGACTGCAGTTTACCAATCAAACTCATGTCCATTGATGAAGGGGAGGGGTAAATTAGGAATTTGGGATTAGCCAGATACACACTGCTATATATAAAATAGATGAATAACAAGGATTAACTGTAAAGTAGCTGTTGTTTAGTCACTAAATTGTGTCAGACTCTTTGTAACCCCATGGACTGACTGCAGCCCACCAGGCTCCTCTGTCCATAGTATTCTCCAGGCAAGAATACTGGAGTGGGTTGCCATTCTCTTCTCCAAGGGATCATCTGGACCCAGGGATCAAACCTGCATCTCCTGCATTGGCAGGTGGATTCTTTACCACTGAGCCACCTGGGAAGCCCTTACAGCATAGCATAGGGAACTATATTCAATATCTTATATATAGAAGATATAAGATATTATATATCAATAACTATATTCAATATAACCTATAATGTAAAACAATCTGAAAAAAAGTATATAAAATACACATATACATACACACATACATGTATAACTGAATTGAGAATCCCCTGGTGGTCCAGTGCTTAGGACTCTGTCTGCATTCTCACTGTCAAGGACACAGGTTCAACCCCTGGGTGGGAAACTAAAATCCCACAAGCTACACAGCATAGCCAAAAAACAAAAATAAAAAACAGAATCACTCTGATGTACACCTGAAACTAACACAACCTTGTAAATCAACTACATTCCAATAAAACAACACCAACCTACTCCTGCCCTTTTCTACCAGTTCCACCAGAAATACAAGAGTCTGCATGTTCTGCTGTTGAAATGGCCAAACTGTCAAACCAAATGTTTGAGAAAAATGACTCAAGGAGCTCTGCCCCATCAGGACTAAAGGAACCAGAGGGAAATGCTCTAGCAGCCAGTCAGAAAGAGCAGCAGCAGACGCTCTGGCGTGGTCGGCTGCCGTGGGCAGTCTTTGTGATGAGGGTCCCCTTTGACTGGGAAGGACAACCCAGTCTTGAGACAAACCCAGGGCAGGACCACGTTCAGGTAAGGATGCTGCACTCTCCTTGACTAATGAGCATGGGAGGAGGCCAGGCAAAGCCGTGAGTGGGTTTTCTGGAACTGGACAGGAAAAGACAGGGCTGTTTGAAAACAAAACCTGAGTAGCTGGTGGAGATTCCACCTCCAACTGAGAAGACAATGGCCCAGTGGTTATTCTATGGCTGACAAGCATGAAGAGGGAGGCTCAGAAAATGGAAGTTGGGGCAGGAAAAAGACTCAACGAATCAAGAGTGCAATGACCTAAGACTAATAACCAGTTCTGCCAGAGAACAGAGGACAGAAACCTGACTGGAGCATGATGTCCCAAACAGAGCCATGGACCCAGGCAGCAAACTTGGACGAAACAAACAGGTCACTGAAGAGGATCCTTCTGACTTCCTGGGTGTCTGTAATGGGCTCACTGTGTAGCTGAAGATGCTAACGTGGGCCAGAGCAGCCACTGTTTCAGAATTCTCAGTTATGGGCCCCTATACACTGTAATCAAACCAACACCTGAAGGACTGCTCTGCTGGGCAGAACACTCAGGCCTACTTGGTGCTGAGCTAACTGGAGCAGATAGCCACCTCCATGACACATGGTCCCCCAGGCTGGGCTGGACACGTGGCTGAGACCTTCCAGAGAAGATGGGACTCATTTCACCTCTTTGGCCTCAGGCAGTGCTACAAGGGGGTCTCAGGTGCTGGGGGAGCCCCTCTCCTTCCACCCAAACTAGACATGGACCACCAGCAGCTGCCCTGCCTCTCTCATTAGCAACACCCCTGCTTGGTAGTCACAGTGTCCCAGCCTCTGCTCCATCTCTCTCGCTGCCCAGAAGGTGGTGGATGCGGGCAGGCACAGAGACAGGACAAAGACTAGGCAGGCAGAGGGCGGCAGACAGTTTCCTCGTCCTTGTCGAGGTGCTGTCATCTCAGCTCCTGTCTTAAGGAGGGTGCCATGACAAGGAAGCAGCGTGTGGGGGTTGTTGTACAGCTCTGGATGGGCCACCATCCCATGGTCGGTCAAGCAGGTCTTGCTACTCTGGCCCCAGCAGCACCTGAACCACACCCAGCTCATAACCCCTCTTTCCCCGGTGGTCAACCAGGTTGCATCTCCAAGGCCAAGGTCAGATACACTTTGGAAGACTTACTCAACACAGGAACTAGGCTAGCCTACACAGGAAGTGTGTGAACAGGAGATAGCAAGAGTGAGCATTGGCATTTTTGGAATCAGTGAACTAAAATGGACTGGAGTGGGTGAATTTAATTGAGATGACCATGACATCTACTACTGTGGGCAAGAAGCCCTTAGAGGAAATGGAGTAGCTCTCATATTTGACAAAGAGTCTGGAATGCAGTACTTGGGTGCAGTCTCAAAAATGACAGAATGATCTCTCTCCATTTCCAAGGCTAACCATTAAATATCACAGTAATCCAAGTCTATGCCCCAATCACTAATGCTGAAGAAGCTGAAGTTGAATGGTTCTATGATGACCTACAAGACCTTCTAGAACTAACACTAAAAAGAGATGTCCTTTACATCATAGGGGACTGGAATGCAAAAGTAGGAAGTCAAGAGATAACCTGGAGTAACAGGCAAGTTTGGCCTTGGAGTAAAGAATGAACCAGGGCAAAGGTTAACAATTTTGCCCAGAGAACGCCCTGGTCATAGCAACACCCTCTTCCAACAACACAAGAAATGACTCTACATATGGATATCACCAGATGGTCAAAACTGAAATCATATTGACATATTCTTTGCAGCTGAAGATGGAGAAGCTCCATACAGTCAGCAAAACCAAGATTGGGAGCTAACTGTAGCTCACATCATGAACTCCTTATTGTGAAATTCAGACTTAAATTGAAGAAAGTAGGGAAAACCACTAGACCATTCAGGTATGACATAAATCAAATCCATTATGATTATACAGTAGAAGTGAGAAATAGATTCAAGAGATTAGATCTCATAGACAGAACTATGGACAGAGGTTCATGACATTGTACAAGAGGCAGTGATCAAGACCATCTCCAAGAAAAAGAAATGCAAAAAGGCAAAATGGTTGTCTGAGGAGGCCTTACTGAGAAAAAGAAGAGAAGCGAAAGGCAAAGGAGAAAAGGAAAGATATACCCATCTGAATGCAGAGTTCCAAAGAATAGTAAGGAGAGATAAGAAAGCCTTTCTCAGTGATCAATGCAAAGAATAGAGGAAAACTCTTGTCAAGATAGAGATACCAAGGGAACATTTCATGCAAAGATGGACACAATAAAGGACAGAAATGGTATGGACCTAACAGAAGCAAGAAGATATTAAGAGGTGGCAAGAATACACAGAAGAACTATACAAAAAAGATTTCTTCATGATCTAGATAATCACGATAGTATGATCACTCACCTAGAGCCAGACATCCTGGAATGCAAAGTCAAGTGGGCCTTAGGAAGCATCACTATAAACAAAGCTAGTGGAGGTGATGAAATCCCAGTTGAGCTATTTCAAATCGTAAATGATGATGCCGTGAAAGTGCTGCAATCAATATGCCAGCAAATTTGGAAAACTCAGCAGTGGCCACAGGACTGGAAAAGGTCAGTTTTCATTCCAATCCCAAAGAAAAGCAATGCCAAAGAATGTTCAAACTACCGCATAATTGCTTTCATCTCACATGCCAGCAAAGTAATGCTCAAAATTCTCCAAGCCAGGCTTCAACAGTATGTGAACTTAGAACTTACAGATGTTCAGTCTGGGTTTAGAAAAGGCAGAAGAAGCAGAGATCAAATTGCCAACATCTGTTGGACCAGAGAAAAAGCAAGAGTTCCAGAAAAACATCTACTTTTGCTTTATTGACTATGTCAAAGCCTTTGACTGTGTGGATCACTACAAACTGTGGAAAATTCTCCAAGAGATGGGAATACCAGACCACCTGACCTGCCCCTTGAGAAATCTGTATGCAGGTCAAGAAGTAACAGTTAGAACCAGACATAGAACAACGAACTTGTTCAAAATTGGGAAAGGAGTATGTCAAGGCTGTATATTGTCACCTGCTTTTTTAACTTCTATGCAGAGATCATGCGACATGTCGGGCTGGATGAAGAACAAGCTGGAATCAAGATTTCCGGGAGAAATATCAATAATCTCAGATATGCAGATGACACCACCCTTATGGCAGAAAGCGAAGAGGAACTAAAGAGCCTCTTGATGAAAGTGAAAGAGGAGAAAGAAAAAGCTGGCTTAAAACTCAACATTCAAAAAACAAAGAAGATGGCATTTGGTACCATCTTCAAGGCAAACAGATGGAGAAACAATGGAAACGATAGACTTTATTTTCTTGGGCTCCAAAATCACTGCAGATGGTGACTGTAGCCATGAAATGAAAAGGACTCTTGCTCCTTGGAAGAAAAGCTATGACAAACCTATATGGCATATTAAAAAGCAAAGACAGTACTTTGCCGACAAAGGTCCATCTAGTCAAAGCTATGGTTTTTCCAGCAGTCATGTATGGATGTGAGAGTTGGGACTGTAAAGAAAGCTGAGTGCCGAAGAATTGATGGTTTTGAACTGTGGTGTTGGAGAAGACTCTTGAGAGTCCCTTGGACTGCAAGGAGATCAAGCCGTTCAATCCTAAAGGAAATCAGTCCTGAATATTCATTGGAAGGACTGATGCTGAAGCTGAAGCTCCAGTACTTTGGCTACCTGATATGAATAACTGACTCACGGGAAAAGACCCTGATGCTGGGAAAGACTGAAGGCGGGAGGAGAAGGGGACGACAGAGGATGAAATGGTTGGATGTCATCACTGACTCAATGGACTTGAGTTTGAGCAAGCTCTGGGAGTTGGTGATAGACAGGGAAGCCTGGCATGCTGCAGTCCATGAGGCTGCAGAGTCGGGCACAACTGAGTGACTGAACTGAACACAGGAAGTAGGAATCCAACCCTAGGTTGGGCAGGTCCTGAGGTGAGGAAGAGAGGAATGGATCTAGGGCAGACAGATTTCCAGGCAACCTCAGGGAATGAGTGTGCTCGCAGGAGGCTACCTTCAGCCTTGTGGGAGTGAGACCACTTGTCCTCTGTAGGGGAGCAGCAGCAGCTCTGTGAGACCCTCCAGGAAAACGGTCTGTTCACCACACTAACTCCTGTCTCCCACCAGAGCACCCCCGAGTCAAACCAGAGGCCAAGGGGGGCTGCTCCGCTCACTCCATTTGCCACTGAGGATCATGAACCACTTACCACCTGGGTGGCTTTGGGCCCTGTACTTCAGGACCCCCTAGGGGCTGGGGTCATGCCCTTCCCGTATGAAAGCAGGGAAACTGAGGTGGGGCAGGGGAGATTAGGCAATGTAATCCAAAGTAGCTGACAAAGGGTGGGGGTGACCAGGACTCTGTAATCCCTGGCTCGGTCACTGCCTCACTGAAGCCCCACCTCCTCATTTTCTCCTCAGAAGTTACAGAAAGAACTCTGCCAGCTCCACGTATTAGGGAGTGTAAATACCACAGTGCTGACCCTGCTCCTTGTCTGGAGTGTGTAAGTGCCGCCTCTACCTTCACGTCAGGGCAGGGACGTGGGAGGGAGGTTAGGACAAGCACAGGCTGGTCCCCAGGACCTGGACCCCTCCCAGACATGGCCCTGGGAACCTACAGGGCGCCTTCGGAATTGACCTGACAAGGACAGGTGGCCCAGCTCTCCCTGGGGACCGAGTCTGCACTGTGACTTGGTGGCCACGAAGAAGCAAGGCTCAGAACCTCTCTGCTTGGTGCCGGGAGTCCCCTGAAAACTACTGGTGAAGGGGACACAGGGTCCCTGAGCCAGGACCCCAGGAGGGTCTCTGCCCTTCATGCAAAGAGTCACTCCGGCTCACGATAGCTCCTTCCCCACTCAGGGAGGTGATGATGGGCTTGGTCATTTTGAGTTTAGCCCTGCTCCCCTTCCACAGACAGGAGACAAGCCTGGCCTATCCGCAGCTCTTCCTGCTCCACTGCACTGCCCTGCCTTGGCAGTTATCATTCTGGTCCATTTTCTTGGAGTGCTGTATGGCCTCCTCACTACATCCCAAGCTCCTAGAAGACTGAATCACATCTACCCACGGAGAGGCAAGAGCAAGGCTGGGCCTACCCCGGGCGCTCACTGAAGCTCTGTCCATTTCTTGCCCATCCTGAGGTGGGGACAGCAAATGCCTCCGGGGTAAGTGTAGGGTGAAGAGGTAGTGGGAGGTGGAGGGAAAGGGGGAGGGAAGGGAGGCCGGCTGGGAGGTGGGCTGGGAGCAGCCGGCCCTGGTGGGGAATGCCTGCCATTCCTCAATCTGTGCCCACACAGCCGGGATCTTCCACCCACCAGGAAAGGGAAATTGAAAGCATCCCCATCCGACCATGTGAACACGGCCCAGAGACTGGGATTAGAGGCCGAGCCCCCCAGGGGAGGCTGGGGGCGGTGGGGTGGCCATGTGGTGATGTTCCTCATCAGAGGACAGGAAAGCTGCAGTTTCCTGTTTCCGGTGCTGGGGTCCCTGGGAGCTTCTCGCCTGGCAAGAGGCAGCAACAGGCAGCACTGGGTTTACGCGGTCGGAGGGGATCGCATGTCGGCCACGGGATGCATAGAAGCCAGCCGGGCAGGCGGGCAGGCAGGCCGGGGGGCTCAGGCAGAGGTCAGCGGATCTGCTGCGGAGATGGCGGCCGCCCCCTCGGCCAGCCTCTCACCCACCTTCCTGGCAGGTGGGAAGCAGCCGGGACCTCTCTCCAGTTGGCTCTAGAAGCTGGGCATCGAATTTCAAGGCCGCCTCGGTGGTGAAATGGAGGCGGAAGTCTGTCCCCCAGTTCTCCAGGCCGGTGTCCCCTGCCTCACCCTGCCAGCCTGGGTGTCTCCGTAGCCTCTGTGACAGCCCCCGGGGCCCTGTGGGCAGGGTCTGCTCGGCCCGAGGTCCTTCCCAACTAGCTCTGAACCCTCACACCGGGAGACTGACTCAGAGAGCCATCAGAAGTGGAGCTCTGATGCCTCCCTCCTGAACTGCTGGTGCCCTCAGCACCCAGCTCCTTGGGTGACCCTGCCCCCTAGGCCTGGGCAGGGACTGGGGGCAGGAGCCTAGGGAAGGATTTGGGAGAAATCCTTGCAGGCCAAGGTCTGCCTCCCTGCGTGGCTGAGGCCCTAGACGGCCCGGCTTAGAAGGAGCTCTCCCTAATCCCACCCCTTGGACCTGAACAGGGAACAAGAGCTCAACAACCCCAACGCCAGAGGCCGGAGGATCAAAAACCTGCGCTCTTCATCTCCCTCCGGGCCCTGATCCAGGCCTAATGGTAATTAGCGCAGCCTCATTACCCAGCCCTGGTGAGGCAACTGCCAGGGACCACCACGGAAGAGGTAATAAAGAGCAGCTGCTGGGCTGGCGCGGGAGCCTTTCTAGGTCAGAGCTGGGCTGGGAGAGGCCAGGGAGGAAGATGAAGTGATTCGGGAGCTTCAAGGCTATGTTCCTGCCTGTCCTCCCCACTGCCGTCCCACCCCCACCTTCCTCAGGGGACCCAGGGAATAGGCCCGTCTGATCGCCGACCAGAGCCTGCTGGACTGAAGTTGAGCCTCACAGAAGAATTTCTGACCCTGACAGGTCACGAGCTGGGGGACCTTCCCAGGCGGCTGTGCCCCTCCCTGTGTGTGGCCACCCCCACATTTTAAAAGCCGGGTGCTGCAGGCAGCTGCTCTCCCAGCCCGGTTGAGATGAAAGGCCTTGCTCATCTCCGCTGAGGGCTGGCCAAGATCTCTGCTAGCTTAACCCCGCAAGCTCTGGTCCATCGGGAACAAAGGGACAGCAACACGGAAAGAGCGCGGGGGCGCCAGCCGGCTGCCGTGGAGGGTCAGGTGGGCCCTGCCGTCACTGGGCACGCCCGGCCAGGTGGGGTGCTCTGGAGCCACCATGAGTGTCGACCGCAGAGCCACAGGGCAGGTTGCTGGCATCCCGGAGCTTCCTGCCTGCCCAGAGTGACTCCGGGGACAGGTTAACGGAGACAACACTCAGTCCCCGGCGCCTCTTTGGCTCGGGCCCTGAAGCCCAGGGGCCCCGCGACTTTCACTCACTTCTTTAAGGGTTCAATCACTGTCTTCTGTATCTGGTTCACCTGTTGAAAGAAAACCCGATGGGATCAAGACTGGGGGGAGGCCAGACTCTCCCAAAGGGGAGAAGAGAAAGGAAACGGGACCTGACAAGGGTACCCCAAGAGCTCCAGGCAGGGAGGAGACACCCCTAACCACCGCAGGAGCAAGGCAGAGGTGATGAGCAGCGAGCCTGAAGGCACTGGCCTTGTTCTCACCCTGCGGACCGGGGTCTGGAAGGCTGACTGTGGCCATGTTCGGGGAGGAGGCTGGCGGGTAGCTATAGCAAGTCTGAGGAGCAACGGGTGCAGGTGGGCAGAGTTGGCCTGGATCTCCTTTGTGGCCTCACGGTGAGTGACGTGACCTCACAGGAGCCATGGTGAGCACCCATTGCAGGGGCACGGTGGCCAGGAGATAGCTCACAGGGCTGGGACACTGAGGCGCCCAGAGAGAAGAATGAGCCTCTGCAAAGACTCCACGTAGCACTTCTCCCAGACAGAAGCCTTGAGAAGGGGGAAGACCAACACCTCAGTCACCCTGGAAATTCCGTGGTGGTCCAGTGGTTAAAGACTGCACTTCCACTGAAGGGGGAATACGTTTGATTCCTGGTTGGGGAACTAAGATTGCACAAGCCGTGTAATGTGGTGGGTGGGCAGAGACCCCAGTCACCTTTTCCTGGTTGAAGGCATCCATCCGTTTCATGGCCGTGTCCAGGGCAGTCACCATGTTCAGAAAGTCCTGGTCTTGCTCGCAGAGGGGGTTGGAGAGCAAGTCCAAGGATATCTTCACAGCGGATTTAGACATGGCTGTAAGAGATCAAAGTTCAGTGAACTGACGACAGGACAGGCTTCAAGGTCTTGTCTGCAGGCTCCCTGTCCTTTCTGGGGCCAGAGTCTCGCACCTAGATGATCTCCACCCATGGCTACAGGCCATCAAAACTACAGTTACCCCAGAGGCACCAGGCATTGGTCCTCATGGTATATAACATGCATGCCCGACGCTGCTAACGTTCATTGGATGCTGCTTGGGGGAATTCTTCTGAGCGGACTTACCTGCTGCAGTGACCTATTTTCCAAACTCTAGATTCAAACAGAATCAATCGGATGGGAAGCTGTAAGGAATACATATTTCTAGCTCTAAAGATTTATTTCAATAAGCCTGGAATCCAGGAATATGCATTGGAAAAAATCTCCAAGCAGTTTGGATGTGAGGCTTGGTTTGGGGCTCCCCTCACAGAAAGAGTAACATAGTATCTACATCAGGGAGGCAAACATACTGTACAGGGCTACAGACAAGATTTCAGACTTTCAATAACTCAACTCTCCTACAGATGATAACCAAAGAATGGGTGTGGCTGTGTTCCAATAAAACTTTATTGACAAAACTTGGCAGGATTTGGTGTGGCAAGGCAACCTGTTGCCAGTGTTGGAGTTCTCAGTCCCATAAACTGTTTCAGGCCTCTATTACTGGCAAACAAAATCCCAGAGGGGCAGAAAGGCTGGAGAAGGGACTTGTTTGCCCTGTAGTGCCTGTACCAGTTTCAGGGGCTCAGGGGAAAACAAATCTTTGAACTATTTCTTACTATTTTATGTCATTAAATTAAAGATGCTGTCAATTGTAAGACATGCCATTACTGCATAAGCAATTAAGAAAAAAAAATGCTGCCAATTAAACCAAAGTACACTATTGTAATAAGCACCCTGATTTCTCTTGACTCTGGGAGTGTGCTGCAGATCCCCCCAGCCAAAGGGCAAAACATGAGAGATGACTGGAAATGTAAACCTCCCAGAGATGCTGATGCAATAGAGGAAAAAAACCCTCTTAAAAAAAAAAAAAAGTAAAGTAACTGTGTAGGTTTAGGCACAAACTCACATGCACCTTGACCGGATCATGAAATGGCTGCAGACAGCATCACTAAAAGATGAAAAAACCTGGACAAATCTAGAAATGTTTTTGAAAAATTTCTTCCACTACTTTTTTTTTTTAATAGTTGAGGAGAAAACCCCCAAAAGGCAGAGGTCAGGAGGGAAGAATTTTTTCCCCAATTTTCCTTTTCTTTCCTACAGATGCCACATCTTCATGTGATGTCTCTTTGTTAGAACCACCTGAAGTGAATGAAAAGCGAATATCTGCAGGGTGGCACTGGGTCTGGAACTCCACTCTGAGATACGACTGGCCTGCATGAACAGAGGGCCCTCCACTCTCCACTGAAGCAGCTCACAGCTCTCATCCTAGCTCTGCAGGGTCAGGGGAGGGGCATGGCTAGACCAGTACAAACCAGGAGGCTTGGTGGGCTTTGTGTCTTAGACAGCTTGAGGCCTCAGACCTGTGAGTCTCCAGGGCCTTAACATAAACTGGGAGTGCCAGGGTTGATGAGGACCCAGTGGAGACTGGTCACACCTCCTTGATCTTGTTTTGGACCCACAGCTTCGGACGTGAGATCCTGTCTAGGCACCAGTTCAGGGATTTCTAAGACCAGGAAAGGCATAATCTGATTTCCCCCGATTGTCTGGAGCAGCGGTTTTCAAAGTGGGGTCCCTGGACCAGCAGCGTCAGGGCTGCCTGGGAATTGGCCAGAAACACAGATTTTCAGGCCTCACCCAGACTTGATGACTCAGAGCCTGGGGGTGGGCCAGGCCATCCGCACTACAGCGGGCGCTCACTGCCTCTGATGCACCAGCTGCCAGGGTGTGAGGCTGCCTGGACTGGGGGACGCAGGCTTTGTGATGGGTGAGGGCACCACTGTGTCAGGAGGGCTTACTCTGCCCAGACTCCGCTTCTGACTTGGGATGGAAGAGGTCAGGAATCTGAGGCCTCAGAGGCTGGCCGTTTATCCTGGTTTGTTAAAAACCTGTGCTCTCTACAGTCAGAATCCACCTCAGAGATCCCTGACGTTTTATTCCCTCCATTCACATTCTGAGGAGTATGGTGAAGCAGGAGGGAAAGGAAGCCCAGGCCACAGCATTTTCTGCTGGGAAGACAGTAGGAGCCACAAAGAAAGATGAATTCCAGGTGACTCGGAACTGACTCCCACAAGACAAATAATGGATGGACTCAAACTCAGACCTGTGGCTTGCTACACACAGTGTGGAGACACCGGGAGTCAGGAGAGTAGGGGAGGTCACGGCAGAACCTCCCATCCCTTGGATGAGCTCTGGTGGGAGGCTCTGGGGCACAGACCCCAGAAGCTGGCCTCTACCTGTCGCTGGTAGTGGCTGCTGTTCCAGGGAGAGTAGACAGCGGTAGTCTGCTAAGTGAAACGTGGCCTTGTGTCACTTCTCAGGGACATCTGCGGGGCGGCTACTAAGTGCACCTTCTTTAAAGCCAGCCCTACAGGGACTCTGCGAGGTGGGTGACCACCTCGGCCCTTCTCCCGTCCAGGCTGAGTGCAGGGGAGGGGTCACCTACCCAGGTCGGCATCCGTGCTCTTCTTCATGTCCTTCTGCAGCCGCTTGGTCTGCTCTTCCAGCCTGCAAGGCAGCAGTATGGGCCTGGAACCTGGCATCTCCTGGCTGCCTCTGCCCTCGTTCGCCCACCCATCTGAGCTGCACCCTATGTGGGACTCAGGGCTCCTGCCAGGAGGAGGAGGAGCCCCACTCTGCGAGGATGTTCCTACTGACTGAAGGGCCACTACAAGCGTGGCGCGAGGCCACACACCCGAAGGCTATGAGATAACGACTGTCAGGCAGCCACCACTCAGAGCAGAATTTCTGGCCAGTGGTGGACTGAGCTGTCCTGGCTCCTGAGGTGCCGACAGGATGGATGGTCAGTGGATGAGGTGATGTGGGAAGCGAGACTGGGCAGGAGGCTCTTTCCTTTCCTGAGCAGAACCCCCTTCCCACCCACCCTTCTTGGGGCTGACACTCACTGCTGGAGTTTTCCATACTCTCGTTCAAAGTCTCTCTCCACCTGAAAAGGAAGTGATAACTCAATTACTGGAAGACTGACAGCACGTTGGAAAAAATCTGCCACCTATGAAACTCCTGGCCTGCCCTCCCCGCCACCCTTTCTGCAGAAAACAACGCCGTCCAGTCTACACAAGCACCACTCATGACACAGGAGCCTTGTGTTCCCAAATTAATTGTTTGATTTAGGGTGAAGGCCTCCCCTCCCAGGTGGGCCAGCCAGGCGGGTACCAGCGGATCTCAACTCTGTCTGCCCTTGCAGGGAGTGAGGCTGGGCTGTGCTCCCTACACCCCTCCCCCTCCATGGATGGGGGGCAGTTAAGGGGCTCAGAGTGTGACAGAAACTCCTCACCCAGGCTTGGAGGAAAGCGGGCAGGTTGGAGTCTCATCCAGTTCCTGTGCTAGGCAGACTCTGGGGAGGGAACCAGTCCCCTCCCAACCCGGTTTCCTCACAAGTCCCAAGCCTGAGAGATTCAGGTGGATTGTGAAAGACACAGGATCACTGTTCTGTGCACTGGGATGCGCCCATCACAAATATTACTGACTCAGCAAGGCTATCTAAACTCTGGATGAGTTACCAGGTTTCCTCGATATTTAAACCGAAAGGGTGTGTGCCCGGACCCCAATTCCTTGGCTGACACGGCAGGAGAAGTGAGGAAAGTCATCTGCACATCTAGAGCTTGAATCTCCCCATTGGTCATGTGGGGCCCAGGCAGTGGTCTCAGGAGAGTGGCCAGTGGAGTCACATAGGAGGACTGAGCCTTGCCTCTGCTTCGTCCTCTCCCAAGGAGGCCTAATTGCTCCCCGCATGTTCCCACAGCCAGCTTGTCCTCCATCAGTCCCTTGACAGTCAGGTGGGCTGAGGGCCCTCAGCATACCGAGGTCCCTGGGACAGAGGAGTGTCAGTTGATCAAGGTCACACTGCTACCGAGCAGGAGGCTGGGGTTTGAATACGGACAAGGGAGCCTGGCTTACAGGTCTGTGCCCTTAACTGCATGCTACCAAAGTGGGGAAAGCCCCAGCTGATGAGCTGAGGCCATGACCTCCGAGAGGGCCTTCGTGGCTGCCACCCAGAGACTCCTGTTAGGGAGAGCCCTAAATCCTGTCACTGGGCAAACAGGTTAGAGGTGAGGCACGCAAATTTGTAGTTATCATCAAAGACCCAGGCACTGTTCCCCAACACTGGCCTCATGTTCCACATCTGGATGGAGGTAAATTCAACACAGTCACAGACTGGCAGAACATTATCCAGGCCAAGGATTTCATGTGATAAGTGAGGAGCATGCTGCTGGAGGGAGTGATTTACTTCAGGACACAGGTGTAATTTGTGGGATAGCAGGGCTAGAATGCAGACTCTTAGTTTAGATCTTTTAAAAAAAAAAAAAAAATTACATTCACAGGACTTGCCTGGTGGTCCTGTGGCTAAGACTATGAACTCCCAATGCAGAGGGCCCAGGTTCAATCCCTGGTCAGGGAACTAAGACCCCACAAGCCACTTGGCACAAACAAAAAACCAAACAAACTCCCCAAACAAACAAAAAGCCTCATCACTGGTGCCCCAGCAGAGTCTTCACGTCTTACAGGCATTTTTTGGCCAAAAAGATGTAATTGAAATGAAGGTTACCATGGCTGGAGTTTGCTCTCCTGAAGATCAAGAGCAGAGAGGAGGGAGCCCTGGGAGGTGGCGGGGGGTGGGGGTAGGGAAAAGGAGGCGAAGGCCTGGCTTGCAGCATGCTCTTGTACAATCCCCAGGTTGCTGTGTGGGGTGTCAGGGAACCTGGTCTCCCTGGGTGCCACTGCTGGTCCTTGCATATGACTGTAGGTTTCCAACTGGCTCAGGAAAAATGAGGATCTTAACGCTGGAAGCAGAGAAATGTGTCAGGCGGGAATTCGGGGCTCTTGCTCTACACACTGACAGCCTAAGAGAAGGTCAAGGATGCTTCACCTCCTGTCTCTGGTAGCCACCTGGGGCTACTTCCACAGCTCACTGATCCAGAGGTCTCTGGTCCCCTGGGGAAAGATCTGAGAGGCACAGCACCCAGATTCTAGGCTCTCAGACGATGGCTTAGGGGATCAAGGGACACACCGAAGTCTCGTTCCAAGGTGTATCTGTGCTGAGGAAAGGGGCCAAACACAAAAGATTTGAACATCTTTGGACTCTCGATGCCTTTGCCAAAAAGGCAACTGGACCCCAGTCAACAATGCGAGTGTAAACACATGTGTGCAACCGGCGGCGGCTCGGGGCTGGATGGCGAGGTCAGCGCTGGGAGGATCAAGCACCAAGACCGCCTTGGCATTCGTGGAGGCTCAGGGTGGCCGAGGGGCCAAGCGGCTCATGGCTCGTCTCCAGGGCCTGGGCCAGGCTGCCACACGGTAGGAGCTCTGTGGTTAAGTGAGTAGGGGGCTGAATTCCTGCCCACTCACATGCACGAGGAAAACAGGGAGGCCTGTGGGCAGAGCCAAGCTCACATCCTGGGGCTATAAGCTGAGGTGAGGAAACAGGAACCCTGGGCCGGCTGAGAAACTCCCCTTCCAGGAAGCAGCCTCTCTTGATTTGTTACAAAGGGTCCCTTCACTTTGTATGTGGAAACAGTTCTCAAGGGAAGGATCAAACTGCTGTGACTCCCATCTGCCTTGACCTTCCAGAATGCCTGCCTTCCTGGCTGGGACTCTGGGTGTGTGCGGGACCCAGGGAGAGCTCTGCTTTAAAGGCCAAAGCCTGGGACACCCTTGGTGGTCCAGTGGCTAAGACTCCAAGCTCCAGAGGCGGGTGGTCCGAGTTCAATCCCTGGTCAGGGAACTAGGATCTCATATGCTGCAACTAAAACCTGGCGCAGCCAAATAAATAAATAATGAAAAAAAACAAAGAACAAAGTCTTCCATCTCCCTGGCTATAGAGGGAGGTACAGTTTCTCTTCTGTACCAAGACACTCCAGCACCTTGATGGGCTGGGGCAGCAGGAGGAGACTACGCAGAAGCTCAGGAGTAGGACGTGGGTGAGTGCCCGTCCTTCCATTTCTGTCCCAGGGGTCAGCCCCTGCAGAGAACACACCCTCCCAGCCAAAGCTTTGACAATCCTGGGGTTTGTGTTAATAACCTGGGCACAGGAGACGGGGGAGGGAAAATGCACAATGCTTTCTTTGTGTCTGATGGTTGGGCGCCTCAAGCCAAGAAAACTCCTGGAACTCCCTGAAGATAACATGAGCACTTCTTCCCATGACAAGGGTGCTGCGACTTCCAATAACCCAGGCAGCCACATCTGCTCCCTCCTTGAGAGGGCCTGGAAAAACAGAGTGCGTCACCGGAGTTCGGGGGCAGCTGCCAGAGATGCTGAGACAACTGCACGGCCTGGGCCTGTGTGGGGGCCAGGAGGGGGCTTATGGGGTGGAGGGCGACTCCAAAGAGGCAGGGTCTTGCTACACAGATTCAGTGCCTCTGGGGAGTCGAGGAAGCAACGGCCTCTATTCCAAGCCAGGAGTTGGCTCTGATTTCCTCTTGAGAGACTGAAGGCCCAGGTGACTGGACCGGTTGGTTGCAGTGGGGAATCCAGCTGTTTGGGAGAGGCTGGGTCCTTGGTGGTTTATGCAGTCACATCAGCTTTCATCTCATTATGTGGTGAGTAATTGCCGAGAGCTCACTACCTGCCAGGTACTGTGTTAAGTGCTTCATCTGCTCCTCCTGTGAGCTACATCACACACCAATGACATAGGAGCTGGTAACATCCTCACTTCACCAAAGAGAAAATGAAGGATCAGAAGGGCTTCCTTGGCAGTCCAATGGTTAAAACGCCGAACTTGCAATGCAGGAAAGGGGGTGGGGTTTGGTCCCCAGTTGGGGAACTAGGATCTCATATGCAGTAGGGTGGCTTGATCAGAAACAAAAACCACAGCCCCCTTAAACGAAGGCTCAGAGAGGGTGAGGAACTTGCTGAGGCTCACAGGCAGCACATGGCAGGGCCAGGACACAGAGAAGCTTACAAATCCACTCTGTGCTACCCAGTCTGTCTGAAGGAGCTGATGCCAGGAATGAGAGGACTACAATTCTGTCCCAAACACAACGGACTAGGAAGGGAAGAGGGAGGCCTCAGGCCCATCCACAGGCACCGAGTTTGTCCATCTGCCCCTCCTCTGGGCAGTCCTGGCCATTCCCCACAACAGAAGACCCAGAGACTTTCCAACAACGAAGTCTGCCAAGGAAGCTAGAAACTGCATTCTCATCTATACTTTTCCATGGAGGACAAAGGCTATTTTGATAAAGGCTGGGATGTTAGGAGACATTTTTGGTTTTTTCGCTTGTTTTTTGGTAGTGAGTGCTGGGAATAAAAGACCCTTCTCGAAACCACTTCCCTTTCAGATCTGCCCTGGATTAAACTCTGGAGACTCAAAGCCACACCTTCCCACTTCCTGTGGCCGGCTGCAGCACGCCCAGATTCTCCGCGCCTCAGCCTCCACAGCTGCTCAGCCTCTGCATGGGAGGTAAGCTCTGAGTCTGTCCCTGGCCTGCCTTTGCTTGAAAAACAGGAGGGGTCTTTTAATGCAGGCCCATTTCCTCCTAAGTGACCTGATGGTGGATTTCCCAAAGATGAAGCCAGTGCTCAGATGTGCTCAGAACTTCCCTTGCTGCCAAACCCAGTCCTGAGTCCTGAGCCAAGGTTATTAAGACAAGAATTGCCAGTGGCTGGGAAGACAGTTCAGGGCCTCCAGCAGGCTCTCAAGTGCTAGGCTTACAGTTATGGTCTCCCACGTCAGACCCTTAAGAGTCTTACTCAGATTTGTGGGTGAGGGGTTGAAGAGGCCATTCCTAACTAGAATTTCAAAATTTTAGGTCTTCACAGTCCAAGTGAGAGCACATAAAGCAATGGCAAGAGTCCTGAACATGAGTCCTAATTCTAGCTCTGTCAGAATTAGGTTTAAGACCTTAGAAAGTCACCACAACTCTATGGCCACTGGTCTCCTCATCAGGAAAACTGAAGGCTGGCCTGGACAATCTCTAAGGGCATGGAATGTGGGATCTTAGTTCCCTGACCAGGAACTGAACCTGTGCCCCCTGCAGTGGAAGCAGAGTCCTAATCGCTGGACCACCAGAGAAGTCCCACAGTTCCAACTTTCTAGGAATCTAAATTTTCCTCCTCTTCTGTTGGGATGATAAAATGGGGATAAAAACTGTGAGCTAACAAGAGGGTTGTTGTTGATGAGTCACTAAGTCATGCACAGCTCTTTGAGACGCTATGGACTGTAGCAAGTCAGGTTTCCCTGTCCTTCTCTATCTCCCAGAGTTTGCTCAAACTCATGTCCACTCAGTCAATGATGCCATCCAACCATCTCATCCACTGTTGTCCCCTTCTCCTGCCCTCAGTCTTTCCCAGCATCCGGGTCTTTTCAAATGACTTGGTTCTTCACAGCAGTTGGCCAGAGTATTGGAGCTTCAGCATCAGTCCTTCTAATGAATATTCAGGTTTGATTTCCTTTAGGATTGACTGGTTGGATCTCTTTGCAGTCCAAGGGACTCTCAAGAGTCTTCTCCAGCACGACAGTTCAAAGCATCAATTCTTCAGTGCTCAGCATTCTTCATGGTTCAAATCTCACACCCGAACATGACTACTGGAAAAACCATAGCTTTGACTATATGGACCTTTGTCAGCAAAGTGATGTCCCTGCTTTTTTATAAGAGGGTAGGAGTCAATCATGCCCTTCCTCTGAGTGGCTCTGGGTCCTGGTTAAGAATGAATGTAGCAGCAGAGAGAAGGGGACCTGGGCATCCCAGGGAGGCTCCCTGGGATTTTACGCAGCCTGAGGAGGCCGGAGATATAGGTCTGGGGCATGTCCCTGGTGAGTTTCATGAATGCTTTCAGTAAAGCGCAGATCGTCACAACCAGATCCTAGTGACAGGCTGCTCAGAAGCAGGGTGTCCGTCCTCACCTTGTGACCCATGTTTGCCCCCTCCCCAAAGAGGGGGAGGGGCCCAGGCTGACCTGAGGGAATAAAGTGTCCTGGCATAGGAGGGCCCTGCAAGCCCCCACCTATGTGAGGTCCTAGAGAGACACAACTGGGAATAAGACCCCTGCTTCTCCGGTCCCAGGACCCGCTGAGTCAAAGCTCCAGTTCTAGACAAAGGCCACGTGAGTCTCAGAGTCAAAGAACTGGTTACTCACTGTTTTGGGGACAATCTGTTTCTTGGGCTGCCCAATCTTGAAAGGAATCCTGTGAGAGAGACAGAGAGAGACGAAGAGGGAGGTTAGGAGAAATGGGGAAGGACGTGGCTGAAAAGATTCACTGAGGTATGGCCACTTCTCCCCTGGAAGGGGTGCCTCACCTCAGGGTACTCATACCACATGCCTGTGGGTTGAGGACCATCCACAGCCAGGCTGGGCTCCAGGACAACAGTCCTCCACAGACACACAGCTGGAGGTGCCCCTGAGCACTATGTCTGTTTTTTAAATACACTGCAAAGGTGAAGCCAGGAAAGGCGAGACACTGTACTGATAATAGTCACTACAAACCTGGCATCTTGGGGAGTGGCTAGGTCAGAGAGGTCACATGCTCACCTGGACAGTTCTTATCCTTGAAAATATGCTTTTATAAAACCACCACAAAACCCACTATCATCTCCCCCCAAATAACTAAATAACATAAAAGACAAACAAAAAATCCACTCTCATCTGTAATAGGTGCTTCCTATTTTTCTAGAGAGAGACACACTGTGGAGGGCTTTTTTTTTTTTAAAGCCGATTTTAAAAAATATTTATTTATTTATGTATTTGGTTGCACTGGGTCTTCATTGCAGCATGTGGGATCTAGTTCCCTGATCAGGGTCGAACCTGGGCCCCTTGCATTGGGAACACGGAGCCTTAGTCACTGGACCACCAGGGAAATTCTGAAATCGTGGAGAGCTTCTTGTGGGGCTGGGGAGGGATGACAAACTGCAGGGGCATTAAGGATCACTCAGGCTGGGTTATGTCCCGTAAGAACTGACAACATCTTAATAAAGCTAGCTTGGTGAAGAATCTGAATTCAGCTCAAGGATGGCTCGAACTTGCTGGAAAGCTCTGCTCCTCACGTTGCCCACTTGGAAATGGAAGACAGCTTGCCCTGACGGGAGGAAAGTCATGGTGGAGGAATCTAAGCCCACCTCTCCTCTCATGGACAGGCTGCCCTTCAACAGGACTGTGCCAGGACTTAATCTCCTACTCTGGGAAACCAGAGGGTTGAACTGGGAATCTACAAGCTTCTTTCGGGTGCTGAAAATTCTACGATCCTACAATTCTGAGAATTAAAGAAGCCACAATGCAACCCAACACCTACAGAAGCACAGGCTTCTCCTACCCAGGCAGGAGGGAGGGAAGCCTTCTTGGCTGGGATCAGCTCAGGGAAGAGCCCTCGGGGTGCGGGTTGGACCCCCCTCAACATTCTCCTTCCAGGCTCAGAACCAGTGGTCCCTTCCATTCAAACCTCCCGCTCCCACTGTGTCCCTCACCCCCTCCCTACACAACCCCCTCTCCCGGAGCCTGACTTCTCCTGGCCGGCACTGACCAACACTGCCACTAAACCCAATGGTATAATTAACCACCGATAATAACCCCAGACAAAGATCTGGTTGAGAGGATGGGCCAGCCTGAGTCACAGTGGTTTAAATTTAATTTCTGGAGGACATCCTGTTTATTGTTAACCCAGCCCCGTAATTTGGGAGTGTTAACCCTTCGGGGGCTGGCTCATTCACGTGGCTTCTGTAAACAAATCAGCTCTGGCTATGTCATTACCAGGGGAAGGGAAGCAATGGAACTGAAAAGGAAAGGGAAAAAAAAAAAATGAAATTGCCATTTCCCTTTCTCAGACCTGACAGGTTAAGGGGAGAGACTCAGCCTCAGACTCCTCCCCCACCTCCAGTTACTTTTCCCCAGATCAGGGACTCAAGCTGATTGGCACAGTGGTTTTGGACAGAAGGACACTGCCTTCAAGGACCATTTTGGTAACAGTGCAAATGAGGTCCCTGGTGGCACTGCAAAAAGACTGATCCCGCTCTGTGGCAAGCATAAGGCCTATAAAAAGCTCGAGACCAGGAATTAGAAACCCTGGTCTCTGCCTCTGACTAGTTTCTTGGACAAACTATAAAACAAAGGAGTTGGACTAGATGGCCCTTTCAGCTTATCTAAAACTTGAATTCTACACTGAATCTGTAGAATGTGGGGAGTAGGATGAGAATTCTAAACACGACTCAGAGTAGTCGTCAAAGTGATTCTAACTTGGCGTCTAGTACTACTGCCTCCCTGGTGGCTCTGATGGTAAAGAATCCGCCTGCAATGTGGGAGACCTAGGTTCGATCTCTCGGTTGGGAAGATCCCCTGGAGGAGGGCATGGCAACCCACTCCAGTATTCTTGCCTGGGAAATCCCATGGACAGAGGAGCCTACAGTGCCGGCTACAGTGCATGGGGTTGCAAAAGAGTCGGACGTGACTGAGCAACTAACACACACACAACATTACCACCAACTAGAGACAAAGGAATTAGGAACTTCAATTCCATTATTTGTGGTGCCACAGCCTCTCTCTAAATCTTAATTTAGAATCATGGTATTTTTAGAGCTGCAAGTTACCATAGAAATGTTTCCAGTTCCAGCCTCTCATTTAGTGGATGGAGAAGGAGACATGGAGGGGTGCAATGATGAGCTCAGGGTCATGCGATGCCAGGACCCAGAAAAAACCATCAGGACCTCAGTTTGTCCATACTTCTCTCGGCTACGCAGAGTGTAACACTCTTCCACACAAATGCATTCCTTCACGTGTATCTGAAGAAACTAGGAAAAACCATCTGACCACAATGCCTCATCTTAAAATACTATGGATTTTACAAAGGGTTCATGGTTATGAGACAGGAAACGAAAAGAGGCCTGTGTTATCAGGAGAAGGAGACTGGTGCTCAAAGCGGTGCTTCTACACAAATGAGAGGCTGTGTGCACTGTGTAGATGGAGCCAGGTCTCTGTCATCTGTCAGCAACTGACAATCACCTATAACTTTATCATTCGATTCTGATCAGGTTTCAGTTCACCTCTTCAAAAGCCATCTCCCTGCCTGAAGAATGCTTTTCTTTTAAAAAAGTTACTTTTAAAAGTTTTAGGTTTACAGAACAATTTTAAAGACAGTCCCTAACTCCATATATTCCACACCCACTTTCCCTTATTAACCTCTTACAGTTGTATAGTGTATTTATTACAATTAAGAAGCCAATCCTGAGATATCAAAGTCTGTGTTTTACTCAGATTCCCTTAGTTTTGACCTCAGGTCCTTTTGAAGTTCAGGATCCTAGCCAGGCTGCTGCATTCCATTTAGTTGTTAAGTCTCCTTAGCCTCCTCTTGATCTTTTCTCAGACCTTCCCTGTTTCCTAATGACCCTGACCATTTTCAGGAGTGCTGGTCAGGTATTCTATAGAGGGTCCCTTGGTTTGGGTTTGTCTGCTCTTTTTCTCATGAAAAAGAGGTTGTAGGGGGAAGAAGTAAAAGTGCCTTTCTCACCGCATCACACTGAGGGTTTGAGCTATCAATGCGACTTTCTGAAAAAAAAAAATCTACCATTGCAATTTTCTAAAAATTCTTTACTGACTTTGTAAACAATATTGCTTCTTATCTATGCTTTGCTTTTTTTTTTTTTTTGGCCTCGAGGCATGTAGGATCTTAGCTCTCCAACCAGGGATCCAACTTGCACCCCATGCACTGGAAGGCTCAGTCTGAACCACTGGACTGCCAGGGAAGTCTCCCAATGTGACTTCTTACAGTTGATGTGAGCCTTGGTCACTGGGCTGAAGCAGTATCTCCCAGGATTCTCCACTCCACAGTCACTTCCCACCCCCATGCCCTGGTATGCCCCCTCCCCTCTTTGGAAGGAAGCCACCAGGCACAGCCCATACTTAAGGAAGAGTTATACTCTACCTCCTAGAGGGCAGAGTATTGGCACAAGTTATTTGGGATTCTGCACGGGAGAATTCTGTTCTTCGTTTATTTATTCAGTCATTTGTATCAGTATAAATGCATATTTATTTTATATGAGTTATAATCCAATACTACTTTATTTGTTCTTCCAACTGTTTCGGTTTTGGGAGCTCCTTTAGTTGGCTCCTGTGTTCTTCTGACACACCCACATCACTGTGTGTGTGTCTTGTTTAGTACTTCCTTGCTTTCTGGACAACAAGATGCTCATTGTGTACATTTCCTGCACCAGCCCTAGAACTGGTGAAGGAACTTCCGTAACCAGCAGTCACTGTGCCTTTATAATATGGTCTTGCTCTGCCTTTTAGCTTCCTTTCTCTTTTAGCCAATACGACTACCACTCTGATTCAGCCAAGTGGCTGTTCATTTATTCCCCATATCCTAATTCCCTGTCCCAAAGTGGGACGTTCATTTTTTTTTTTTTTTTTAGCATCAACACTGTCACTTCCAATTTCATCAGGACAAAAGGTATAAAACTTGGGGCAACTGGGACATACAGCCATTCCACCCACAGGGAACCCTTCCCTTCTCCTGGTTTCATCAAACCTGTTCTGAGTCTCAAACTTTGCTGACCTTCTTTGAAATGTCAATGACTTTATTTGGCATTTAAAAATATGCTACCTTTTATAGTTGATTACAGTTCATCTCTTTAAAAAGTAAAACATGATCATCGGAGAAAACTTAGGAAAAGCCTAAAAGAGAGAAAAGAGAGAGAGAGAAAGAGGAGGAAAATAAAAAGAAAAAACCCCAAACAGCCCCCAGTCTCCTATCAAAAGACAACCAAGGTTAATGTTTCGGTGTTAATTATATTTTAACATTTGCAGGAAAAAGAACAAAAACACAAAACAAACCAAAGCTTGAAGCAGATATGCCAAATGTTAGTAGTTAATTCCAGGTGGTAAGAATATGATTACTGTTCTCTTCTTTGCACTTTCCCTATGCATTTCCCTATTTCTCAAAAACTTAAGAAAAAACTTACTTTTTCTTCTTGACTATAAAAATAACACCTGATCGGTGTCAAAAACTTGGAAAACTATGAAGAACACACACACAGATACAAACACACAAAATCCCAGAGAAAAAGTACTACCTCAAATCTCAGTGTACATGAGTATGCACATGTATACAGTAGATGCATTACTTACACAACTTTTAAAAAATAAAAGGACCATATATCAGGAGTGTTTTTATATGCCAATTTAGTTTTCACTAGACTTTTTCTTTTTTTATTTTTAATTAATTTATATTATTTGGTTTTAATTGAAGGGTAACTGCTTTACAATATTGTATTGGTTTTTGCCATACATCAACATGAGTTAGCCATAGGTATACATATGTTCCCTCCCTCTTGAAACTCCCTCCCATCCCATCCTACCCCTCTAGGTTGTCACAGAGCCTTGGTTTGAGTTCCGAGTCATTCACCAGATTCCCACTGACTATCTATTTTACATATGGTAATGTATATGTTTCCATGCTACTGTCTCCACTCAGCCTCATCTTTCCCCCCTCTCCTGTGTCCATAAGTCTGTTCTCTACATCAGCATCTCCACTGCTGCCCTGCAAAGTTATGACCAACCTAGATAGCATATTGAAAAGCAGAGACATTACTTTGTCAACAAAGGTCCGTCTAGTCAAGGCTATGGGTTTTCCAGTGGTCATGTATGGATGTGAGAGTTGGACTATAAAGAAAGCTGAGTGCTGAAGAATTGATGCTTTTGAACTGTGATGTTGGAGAAGACTCTTGAGAGTCCCTTGGACTGCAAAGAGATCCAACCAGTCAATCCTAAGGAAAATCAGTCCTGAATACCCATTGGAAGGACTGATGCTAAAGCTGAAACTCCAATACTTTGGCCACCTGATGCGAAGAGCCAACTCATTTGAAAAGACTGATGCTGGGAAAGATTGAGGGCAGGAGGAGAAGGGGATGACAGAGGATGAGATGGTTAGATGGCATCACTGACTCAATGGACATGGGTTTGGGTGGACTCTGGAAGTTGGTGATGGACAGGGAGGCCTGGCATGCTGCGGTTCATGGGGTCACAAAGAGTCAGACACGACTGAGCAACTGAACTGAGACTGACCATCTTTCTACACTCATCAGCACCATCTTTCTAGATTCCATATGTATGTGTTAAAATATGACGTTTGTTTTCTCTTTCTGACTTCACTCTGTATAATAATTAGCCTGACTTTTATTTTTTTATTTATTTATTTTTTTAGCCTGACTTTTAAGAGCTAACTAGTATTTCATTAATCAACTGTAACACTAATTTTCTTTTTGTACTCACATTGTTCACTTACTATTCATTTCAACTGCTTCAAGTTTTTCTTCTCTTGAAAATGAATGGCTAAATCTTTGGGCACATCAAGGATTAGTTACAATTAGCTGGAATTGCTGGGTCAAAGGATACCTGTAGGTTCAAGGTTTTGATTCACTTGCCAAATGGACCCTGAGACAGATTAAAACAGTTTATATATTTTTAAAGGACTGAAATAGTTTATATTTTGCCACCAGCGCTTTGGACAGTGTATCAGGATTCATTTCCTGGTTTGCTGTTTCCCTTTCCATTTTATCCATGTGTGTGTTTAATGTACAGAGGCTTTGAATTAGTATGAAGTCAAAATGACCAAGTCTGTCTTTTTCCTTTACGATTTCTTCTTTTGATAGCCTACAAAGACCTGCCTCCTCCACCCCAACACAGAAAAAATTCACCTAGATTTACTTTTATTACTTTTATGACTTCCTCTTTAAGCTTTGCTCTTATCAAAGCTATACATGTGCATTGTTTAACAAGGGAACAATGTTTGCTAAGCAAAACATTAGGTTCTAGACTCCCCAATCTCAATCTCTTGAGATGAGCACTTCTAACTTAGCTCTTCTTTTGTTTTTTTTTTTGATATGTACCTTTGCATCTTTAAATAGAAAATGTGAGCATTGCCCCTCTTTGATTATTAGGTTTCAGGCCCTAGCTATTGACTTTTTATCGTGGAAGGAGATTTAACTAAACAAACACATGCACCTCTTTTGGGTCTTCACCCCTATTACCAAAGGCATATTAGCAACTCTGTCTTCTCAATAGAGTTATACTGTGATCTGGTTAAGATTCACATGAAATACACTATTAGGAACATAATGTGATTTGTTTTCCTTCCTGCGTGTGGCAGCCAGCAGACTGTTCAGCCTCAGCCAAATCTTCAGGAGACAGCAGAGTTCCCAAGCCAAACTCCCCAGCTGAGCCACTCCCAAATTCCTGACAATGGGGGGGGGGGGCGGGGGGGGCGGGGCGGGTAATCTGTTACACAGCAACACAGTGCATAAGTTTCCCTAAAAATAGTTTTTTTAATGCTTAATTCTCTATGTTTAGCCCTAATTCTCTCTCAATTGTCTAAATCTACTCAGTACATACCCTTGTATTAGGTGCTCTAGCATCTTCCCTTCCTGAAAGTCTCTACTGGAGCTTTGAACCTAGTCTGGATGGACTGCCTCTGCTCCTGGGCTCTCCCATCACCATCTTCACAGGGATTTCTCTGGCCTCTCTCCTAGGAGCTTCTCCACCTGGACTCTGGGTCTTCCCCTTTCTTGGTTTACTCCTCATTTGGGTGGGCAAAGTGTGAAGTAGATCATTTTTAAAAAATATATATTTATTTGGTTGTGCCAGGTCTTAGCTGAAGCCTGTGGAATCTAGTTCTCTGACCAGGGATTGAACCTGGGCCCTCTGCATTGAGAGTGTGGAGTCTTAGCCACTGGACCACCAAAGAAGTCCTGGAGATCATTTTTGAGATGGCACAACCCAAACTCTTTTTATCCTATCCTCACGCTATAGTTAGTCGGACTGGGTATAGAATTAAAGGCCGGGAATGACTTCTTCCAGAATCTCAAAGGCAATGGTTCCTTGGCTTCCTTTTGCCAGTTCCGTTTCGGTGGTGAAGTCTGAAGCCACTCCGATTCCCAAACCTTCGCATGGGATCTGCTTTTCATTTTCCTCATGCAAGCTTCAAGAATCAGATGTGCGTCCTCTGCAGTGCATAATCTCACAGCGATGTACCTTGTGGTGTTTTCATCCATTGTGCTGCGGTAGTCAGAGGACTCTGTCAAGCTGGCCATTTATAATCTTCAGTTCTTGGATTAAAGCAGACTTTGTTGTTGTTGACCCACTCCCATTTTCTGTTTACCTTTTTTTAAAAATTTCTGAAATAATTCTGATGCTGACCTTCTTGGCTGGTCCCCTCATTTCTGTTTTTTTCAATGTTTCCTTATCTTTTAATATTTCTAAAGAGATTTTCATTTCTGCTATCACGTTTTTCATTTCCAACAGCTCTTCTTAATTTTCAGGATGTCTTTTTTTTTTTAAAAAAAGAGTAACTTGTTTTTACTTATGAGATGCTTTATCTGAAACTTTCAGTGAGAGCTTTGAAAAGAGCTTGCTCTTCCTTTAGAGTCTCAGTTTCTCTTCAAGTTGCTTTTTTGGTTTGTTTTAGTCTCCATTTTTCATACTAAATAAGTCCCTTGGACGAACAGTAATTCTTGGTATCTTCTAGAATATAAGACTAGGGACCAAAAGGCAGCTGTGGGTATATGAATAGTGTCTGTCTATTGTATAGGATGATCTGGCTGAGAAATCTTGTAGGGGATCCTTGATGTCAGTATCTAGTTTTTTCTCTGAGGGAGGTGAAATTCCCTAGAAAAGATTCTTCCACTCCCATGCACTGCATATAAAGACCCCGCTCACTGTTCTGGGGTCTCGGGGAGTAGAAGAGGCCCTGTGTGTGTGTATCTGAGGAAGGGGTGTGTCAGCACTCCATAATGCATTCACCCACTTCATCCCCTGTGAAGTCCTGCCCTCACCTGTGCCTGCAGTGGGTCTAGGTGTTGTGGCCCTGAAGCTTACACAATCCTGCATGCCCTTTTAAAGAAAGAGATTCCAAAACTGCAAATGTAAAAATAGGTCTGAAAGTGAATGTTTATTTAGACAGAGAAAAGAGCATAATAAATTACAAGTTGTAAAACCTGACAAATAATATGAACATCAGAAAATCAAGAATAACCTAATATTTTTATTAATCATCTGCCTGACACACCTTTATATTTACTTTTCTACAATTTTTTTTTTGGCTGCATAGTCTATGATTGCCTCTTCATATGACACAGACTTGATAAATCATTTTCTTAGAGAGAAAAGAAAGATAATTTAGCCTTTTTTCCAGTGGTGCTGATTGAAATTTGTTTTCTATTACTGACAGTTTAGAAAAGCTTTTTTATCCATTTAACTGGTAACTATAAATATAATATAAATTTTAGGACTGTTGTAAAATTTATGAAAATCTCATGTTTCTTTCATAAGTAAACTGCAAGATTTCAGGACGCATTTCAGATTTTCTTGTACAATGACTAATCTTAAATGCTCTCTGAATTAATGAGAGAAACTGGCTTGTCACTGATGTCCTTGTAGGAGGGCATACCATGAGTTTTATGTTTTCTTTGTTATGTCTTTCATGTTAAATCCACTAGAAATTTAAATGTTTTAGCAACATGTTCATATGATTTGCTCCTCCTCTTAATTAGCTGGATTATTGAATAATCATCACTCCTATTTAAAACTGATCTTATTCTCTTAATGAATTGCTAGCTTTCGGTACAATGTGACATTGTTTTGATACACTTTACTTGATTTCAGAATAATATCTATGATTTCATTGCTCCCCTTTGTCACTTGTTTTGTGTTTTATTTTTTATTGAATTTTCCTCTTAGCTATAAAGTAAATTTGAAGATGACCAAAAAAGATATATCCTTTGTATATTTCCAACTTAGGAGTCTGTAATTTCTCACTTGGTTTATTAAAATTTTCCAAAAATCTCCTTACAAAGTGAAGTCAAAACAGCATACTTTCAATTCAACACCCCAATCCTGTCCCATCTCAAAAAAGGTTTAGGCTACTCTAAAGCTGCCTGACATGAAGCGTAGCACATAGAAGAAAAAGGAGGACCTAGAGATTGTATTATCGAGTGAAGTCAGACAAAGACAAACATCATATGATATCACTTTTATGTGGAATCTAAAAAAACAGTACAGATGAACCTTTTATAAAACTCAGTCAGATGTAGAAAACAAACTTATGGTTACCAAGGTAAAAAAATCGGGAAGGAATAAACCGGGAGATTGGTACTGACATATACATACTACTATATATAAAACAGATAGCTAAACAATAAGGACTTAATGTGTAGCACAGGGAACCCCACTTAATACTCTGCAATAATGTGTAAGGGGCGGGGGGGAGCTTCGCAGGTGGCTCAGTGTTAAAAAAAAAAAAACAAAAAAAACCCAGCCTGCAAATTCAGGAGATTCAGGAGACTCAGGTTTGATCCCTGGGTTGGGAAGATTCCCTGAAAAGTAAATGACAACCCAATCCAGTATTTTGCCTGAAAAATCCCATGGACAGAGGAGCCTGGTGGGCCACAGTCCACAGGGTCACAAAGAGTTAGACATGACTGACCTACATGGGAACCTACACACACACAACCTACATGGGAACAGAATTTAAAAAAGAGTGGATACATGTGTTTGTACAACTGATTCACTTTGCTGTACAGCAGAAACTAACACAACATTGTAAATCAGCTGTACCAAAAAAAAAATTAGTTAAAAAAAAGAAAACGGAAGAAAGGAAGGCAGCGGTATTCTTAACTGAGTGCAGTATGAATACATTTCCGAAGTTTATGGAAATAGGATCATTTGCACACATGGCTAGGTTTCCTACCAGGGCCCTGGACAAAGTCCATGTAAGCAAGGGGCCCTGAAGCTGAAGCTTTATTAGTTTCACACAGTAAATCCGCCTTTGTGTGCCCTCATAGAGAAACTCTCTGCTTCACACTCTTCAGGGTGCAGCCCCTTCATTCTTCTGCTAGGGTGAGGTGGGGACAATCTCTGGGGAAATGGACTTGGGGAGGAGATGGTAGGACTCTCAGCTTTTTCACAGGCTGCTTTCGACCAGTCTTCCTAATGAGTGCTTGGCTTCGCTTCACTTCTAGAGGTGTCCAAGGCCACCAATTCCTGAACCTTTGAGGATGTTATGACGGAAGTTCTTGGTTTTCCTGAATGCTAGTTCACGATCTGGCTTCCTGGGAAATGCCAAGTCCATTATCCAATGTAACTGCATTCCAAACCCCAAGTGTTGTTGATAACAAATACCAAAAAGCAAAGATTAAAAATCTAGAGTAGTAGAGGATAGACTCTCAAAAATACAATATTAAAAAAAAAATCACAAAGATTATAAAAAATATATATGAAGTTTGCTTTAAAAATAGGGTCTTTTTTTTAAAGACAGGAAACACAGAAAAGGTGTATAAACTTGAACCCAAAACAAGAAAGTAAATGGCAATGGGATCATACTTATTAATAGTTACATTAAATGTAAATGGGTTGAATGCCCCAACCAAAAGACAAAGACTGGCTGAATGGATACAAAAACAAGACCGCTATATATGCTGTCTACAACAGACCCATCTCAAAACAAGGGACACAAACAGACTGAAAGTGAAGGGCTCGAAAAAGATATTTCACGCAAATGGAGACCAAAAGAAAGCAGGAGTAGCAATACTGATAAAACAGACTTTGAAATAAAGGCCATGAAAAGAGACAAAGAAGGACACTACATAATGATCGAAGGATCACTCCAAGAAGATATAACAATTATAAATATATATGCACCCAACATAGGGGCACTGCAATATTTAAGGCAAATGCTAACAAGTATGAAAAGGGAAATTAACAATAACACAATAATAGTGGAAGACTTTAATACCCCACTCACACCTATGGATAGATCAACTAAACAGAAAATTAGCAAGGGAACATAAACTTTAAATGATACTATGGACCAGTTATACCTAATTGATATCTATGGGACATTTCACCCCACAACAATGAATTTCACCTTTTTCTCAAGTGCATACGGAAACTTCCCCAGGATACATCACATCCCGGGCCGTAAATCTAACCTTGGTAAATTCAAAAAGACTGAAATCATTCCAAGCATCTTTTCTGATCACTATGCAGTAAGATTAGATGTCAATTACAGGGAAAAAAAACTATTAAAAATTCCAACATATGGAGGCTAAAAAACACACTTCTGAATAACCAACAAATCACACAAGAAATCAAAAAATGCATAGAAACGAATGAAAACCAAGTGTTATTGATGTCTCTTCTATTTTCCCTGAATTTGTAGATTCATGATTTTTAAAAAGTCACCTGTGTTTCTTGTAGGATTTGTAAGCGAGATAAAACTAGATGCATAATATTACACATTATAATGTACAATGTGCTATATATTATAGATACATTATACTATATATATCTAGTTTCTCTCTCACAAATCCCACAACCTGTCACCTCTACTCATAATCTGCTTTATTAATTTTAAATTACTTTATGAGATGAAATTCACATACTATAAGATTCATTCTTTTATAAGTGTACAATTTGGTGTTTTGGGTATATTCACAGACTTGTACAACCCTCACCACTAACTTTATTTTTGGCTATGCTGTACAGCTTGTAGGATTTTAGTTCCCAGACCAGGGATTGAACCTGCACCCTTGCCAGTGAAAGCACAGAGTCCTAACCACTGGATTGCCAGAGAATTCCCACCACTAACTAATTTTAGAACATTTTCATCACCCCAAAGGAAACTCTGTATCTATTAGCAATTTCATCACCCAAAAGGAAACCCTGTATCTATTAGCAGTCATTCACCATTTTGTAGTGTAGCAGAAAGACATTTTCAGTCTGGAAGGATTTGCCTATTCTGGATTATTTCACATAAATAGAATTATATAACATGTGGCATTTTGTGTTGGCTTCTTTCACTGAGCAAAATGTTTTCAAGGATCAGCCATGTTGTGGCACGTATGAGTATGATGTTGAGCATCTTTTTTGGGGTTTATTAGTCATTTGTGTATCTTCTCTGCAGAAACATCCATCCAAATTGTTAGCCCATTTAAAAACTTGATGTTCTTTTAATTGTTGAGTTGTAAGAGTTCTTTATATACTCTGGGTACAAGTCCTTAATCAGATATATGTTTTGCAAATATTTTCTGTCATTTGTGATGTGTTTTTTTCCACTTTCTTCATGGTGTCCTTTGAAGAACTAAAGTTTTAGATTTTGAAATAGCAGAATCTATGTTTTCTTTTGTTGTTTGTGGTTTTGGTTTTCGTATCTAAGAATTCTTTGCCAAATACAAGGTCATGAAGATTCACATTTATGTTTTCTTCTTAGAGTGTTCCCTAGTTTCAGCTCTTAAGTTTAGGTCTCTGATCCTTTCTAACTTTAGTACATAGTGTAGGTAAGGATCCTACTTCACTGTTTTGCATGGGGCCATCCAGTTATCCCAGTATTGTTGGTTGAAAATACTTTCCTTTTCCATTGAACTGTCCTGGCATCCTTGTTAAAAATCAACAGACCATCAATGTAAAGGTTTATTTCTGGACTCAATTCTATCCCATTGATTTGCATATCTATCTTATTGCTAGTACTACACTGTCTTAATTACTGTTGCTTGGTAGTAGGTTTTGAGATAGGGAAGAGTGTCCTCCAACTTTGTACTTCTTTGCTAAGACTGTTTTGGCTAGTCTGTGTCCCTTGCATTTCCAAATGAATTTTAGTGGTCTGTTTTTCATATTTAAATCTTCACTCATGTACAGTTTGACTGTATGGTTAGCCAGTTGCTTTAACATGATTTAAAAAAATTATCTTAAAATTGTTTTTAAAGATTTTTGCTTTAAATGACCATTTTTAAAGTCTTTATTGAATTTGTTACAATATTGTTTCTGTTTTACATTGGCCGTGAGGCATGTGGGATCACAGCTCCCCAGTCAGGGATCGACCCTGCATCCCCTGCATTGGAAGGCAAAGTCTTAACCACTGGACCATCAGGGAAGTCCTCTCCCCCCCCAAAATTAATCTATCTGTGAAAAATCATTTTATTAGTGTTAAACATTTCCACTCTATATCACAAGTAGGTCCACTCTCTTTCGAACAACACAGATTTAATTATTTAGGTTTATAACAACTCAATATCTAGTAAGCAAATCTTTCTCATTACATTTCTTTTTTAGGTAACTTCTTGGCTACTTTACCTTTGTTTTGTTTTCAGATTTAAGATGAAATTCAAAATCATGTGCTGTATCCTCTCTTCTAAATCAGGATATTTATTACTGAAAATACATTCAGTTCAGTTGCTCAGTCGTGTCCAACTCTTTGTGACTCCATGGACTGCAGCATTCCAGGCCTCCCTGTCCATCACCAACTTCCAGAGTTTATTCAAATTCATGCCCATCGAGTTAGTGATGCCATCCAACCATCTCATCCTCTGTCGTCCCCTTCTCTTCCTACCTTCAATCTTTCCCAGCATCAGGGTCTTTTCAAATGAGTCAGCTCTTCGCATCAGGTGGCCAAAGTATTGGAGTTTCAACTTCAGCATAGGTCCTTCCAATGAATATTCAGGACTGATTTCCTTTAGGATTGACTGGTTGGATCTCCTTGCAGTCCAAGGGACTCTTGAGAGTCTTCTCCAACACCACGGTTAAAAAGCATTGATTCTTTGGCACTCTGCTTTCTTTATATTCCAGCTCTCACACCCATACATGACCACTGGAAAAACCATAGCCTTGACTACATGGATCATCGTTGGCAAAGTAATGTCTCTGCTTTTTAATACACTGTCTAGGTTGGTTATAACTTCTCTTCCAAGAAGCAAGCGTCTTTTAATTTCATGGCTGCAGTCACCATCTGCAGTGATTTTGGAGCCCCCCAAAATAAAGTCTGTCGCTGTTTCCACTGTTTCCCCATCTATTTGCCATGAAGTGAAAATACATTGTATTTATAAATTAACTTTTGAAGAACTTACATCTTTATAAATATTAGCTTTGCTTATTTAGGACCAAAACATTTCTTTCCAGTCATTTAAGTCTTTTTTATCATTTCCTTTGGCCTTAAGAGTTTTTTCATATAGGTCAGCTACATTTATTTTGTTAAATATTAACATCCTAAAGTAACACTTATATGTGAATTTTTTTGCCCGACATGTCTTAGGTGCATTCCATGGAATTTTATATTTTGGTTATGCTATGAATGGATTCTCTTTTTTACTTCAGCTTCCTGGTACACAGGAAAGCTACAAGGTACTAAATATTTACCCCACAACAACTCACCAAACCTATATATTTAACCTAGTCTTAATAGCTCAAGAAATTTGGCTGGCAAGAAAAAAGAACTAACTAGGTTTTCCAAATAGTCATATCATTTTAAAGTAACTGTAAGATTTTCCTCTTCTTCCCCAATATTTAATATCTATTTCTTGTCTTGTATTATGGCATTGGCTAGAAATTGTAGAAAAGTGCTTCTGACTTTAGTAAGAAACTCTTGAGTTTAATCTTCTGCTATAGAACAAGAAGGCTCCTGGTTTCAGCCAAGAAGCCTCCCACTGGGTTGGTCAAAAAGTTCATTTAGGTTTTTTCTATATGACAGTAGAAAAGCCTGAAAGAACATTTTGGCCAACTCAATAATAGTAAGGAAATATTTTTCTGTTCCCAGTTTACTGAAAGATATAAAGACTGGATTTCTGAATTATATCAATGCCTTTTCAACATGCATTAATTGACCAGTTGGTTCACCTATGACTTTGTGCTGTGATGAACTGTGTGAATGCATGTCCCAAGAGTGAGCCATCCTTTCATTACCAAAGTAAGCTCTATTTGGTAAAAAGTACAGGCTAATTAACTCTGATGTGCACACATCTTGTTTTCTCATTACAACACATGAGCCCTCAAGGGTAGGGACTCAGTGTTATGTTTCTGTGCATCTCCTGCAAGTACTATACTAGGCACAGTGCTATTTTCAACCTTTTACTGAATGAACAGTCAGCGACTATGTATTAAGGGTATCCTTCATGCCTAGTACTATGTGAGGATTAGGGATCTCAGGATGAACAAGGCAGACTCATTCTATGATTTCATGGAGTTAATAGTCTGGTTTCATACACATAGTAAGCAGGGAATGAATGATTAAATGAATGAGTAAAATGAGACCATTGTCCTAAGGGCTCTATCAACTACTACACTCTAATTTAGGGCTCCTGAAAAAAGTTACTTTTAGATCAGGCTATATACAGAACAAAGAAAGGTAGTATCATTGTCCTTAGTCTCCCAATCCTTATCTAGTTATAATAAAAACCTAAAAAGGCATCACCAGCCACAAGCACCAGCCGGGGTCAAGGCGTATATTCAGTGGAGACCGAGAGAACAGAGCTGGCTTTTGGCATTGGCAGTAAAGCCTGGCCGAGTTAGCAGTGTGTGGGTCAAGGGAATACATTTTTAAGAGCCTGAGAAGAAATATAAAGGGAGAAGAGTCTCCTGGGTTTCTTCTCAGGCTGCCAAAGGGCAAATGTGCTCTGCTGTGCCAGAGAAAGAGCCAGAGAACTTGGGCAAGTGGTCTGATGGAGGGATCAGATTCTCTGCCGCTGAAGTGGTAAAGGGTGGAGAGAGAGCAAAGCAACTTTAAGTCAACTGACTCCTCTGCCTCTTCGTCTCCTTGACCTCTGGATTTCATCCTGCGGTTCAAGGCGCCCACAGGGACATCCTCAGAAGAAGCAGCAAGAGTGACAGCATGGCAGCATCTCTTGAGAGCACGGCTGCCCTGGCATAGCTGGGGCTCTGGGAGAGGGGCTCACTGGGCTTCCAGACTTTTGTTCTCCTCCTCCTTGTCCTCACAGCTCTCCCCTTGGAATCAGAGCGGTCAGCAGAGGTCCAGAGGGGAGATGGGGCTCGCTCCCTGGAGAACCTCTAAACTCTGGAAGCTATCAGAAAGGCTGTGAGCTCCCGACCCAGGGAGTGGGCTTCCTTACTTGGTTCTCCTTGCCATTCCATAAATATGAGCACCAGAGGGCAGGGGAAGGAATATTTTGGTCTTGGGGACAAAATGGAGAAAACATTTCTCTCAGCCCTACCCTTCTCCAACCCCCAACCAGCCCCACCTCAAAAGAGGAAAAAAAAAAAAAACGTTCTATGTGTACAGAGGGAAAGGGGAAGCGGGGGGAAAGGGTTCTATTTTCTTTCACAATAAAGAAAAGTCAACAGGATGTTCTCCGAAGCTACAAATATACTTTTTCAAACAGTAAATATCTCTATTAGCAGCAGGATGCCAGTTGGCTAATTCTGTCTGTCTCAGTAAAACCTTTCCCAAAAAACTCCTGCTCTTGTGTAATGTCTATTTACAAAACCGGCTCTTGTGCCTTTTCAATTTGCTGGGTTTCTCAATCTTTTGTTTCCCCACCCCCTCCATGGCAGAGGCAGAGACTGAGAGGCAGGCCCAGATGGCAGCTGGGAGGGGATCCCCCTGGTCACCCCAGCACATCTCTCAAGCCCTGCCTTCTTTGGAAAGTCCTCCAGCCCATCATCAAGAAGAGCTGAAAGAAGCTAAAACCTACATCCTCCTCCCTGGCCTTCACTGGGCCTCCTGGATTTGTTTCTATGGAGTCTGAATGGGCCTAGGCCCCGGCTGGGGGTGGAGAGAACCCTGGAATGATTCAGTCTACCCTCACCCCTCCATCTTCCAGATATCTCCAGCTGGGCAAAGATCAGAGTTCGGGGTGGTGGGGGGAGGGAGGTTGAGCAGAGAGTAGGAGGCAGTTGATAGTGGCTGAAATCCTGGATCTCCAGGGAGTGGTCTGGGCCTGAGTCACCGTCTCGGCAAGAGCAGGAAGGTGGGCGAGAGGCAGCAGCTCCTTGCAGGCTGGAAGGACGAGCCCCTCCTCCCCCAGCCTTCTGTCACTCTATTCTCGGGTCGCTGCTGGCTCTGGTCTGAGGCCCCCACCAAGGCTACCACCACCTTGACCATGAGAGAGAGGAAACAGCAGGCTGGGGCCAGGGCAGGGCTTACAGGGAGTCAGCTGGCTCCGGAGGAGCAGCTGCTCGAGGGATGCCATCTTCTCTGAAGGGCCAGCTGGCCACAATGCCTGGGGCCAAGGAAAGTTCAGCCGGAGCAAGGACGCAAGAGACCCCATCAGAAAGGCAAATGGCCTGAGCTATGAATAACCAGTTCCCAGTGCCTACAACCACAGCCTCTCCAGCCCCACCTCAGTCCTTCCCCTAAATTAGCCGGATCCCAAACCAGAGTGCAGAGGACACCACTCTCACTTGCCACCGGACTGAGGAGGTGTGTGTGTGTTTAAAAATAAAAGGCATGACTCTGTGACTTGGCCGATTCAGTACTTGGACCAGCACGATCGCCCAGCTCAGCTGTGATCCCTCCTTCCCCACGTTCCTGGGGCTGACCTCTGAAAGGAAAGGCAGAATGAATCACAGAGTGTGGAGTGAGTTCATCCAATAAAGAGGCCATTTACTGCACATCTACTATTGCCAGTTTCTGTGTTCGCTGCTTCCGCTACGTCAGTTCATTCAAAGTGCTACCTTCCTGTATTTCACTCAAGAGACGGTGCACTGTGTGAGGGGATGGACTCTGGATCCAGGCTGCCTGGGTTCAAGATCTGGCTTTGCCAACTGTCACCTGTGAGACTTGACAAGTGACCTAATTTTCCCGTGTCTCAGTTTCCTTGTCTATAAAATAGGATCATAATATAGCTATCATATAGGGTGGCTGTGAAAGCTAAATGAGTTTACTCTTTACAATAGTTCCCGGCCTATAATAAGCAGCCTGTATGTCATAAAGATGAGGGTGGTGGTATCCTGACGACGCTAATCAAACTGAGGCCTAGATGGGGGACTTGCACAGAGTTACACAGAGGTTAAGTATGGTCAGGAGACCTGAAATGATTGTTTCCTGTTTGGGGAGCACACAGCAGTCCCATAACATAATCACCACTACCAGGATCAAGTTGATATATTTGCTTACAATTGAGTGGTGACTTCCTCCTGAGCAGTAAAAGCATTTGTGACAGAAGTCTGGAGGCTTTTGGAACATCCAAAGATCAAGAAAAGAGAGTAAGGAAGGCGACTCAGGGAGGTGGCTTGGACTTCTCTTTTTTCTGGCCTCTCTTTAAGAAACTTCTAATACTTGACAGACATTTTAAAAAAATGGTTTTCCCATTTTATAAAACGGAACCATAAGGCACTTGGAGGTGCAATGTTTGTCCTGCTTACTGGACAAGCCAGAGAGAAGTCTTCTTTGGCCTGACCTCCACTCTGATGGGTTCACGGAGGCTGAGATGCAGAGACTCTTAGAAGCACCAGACGAGCTGAGGCGCTAGCTCTGATCTCATTCTCACTCTGTCCTTCACCAACCAGGAATCTTAAAAGCACTTTTACTCTGTCATTTCCTCTTCTCTGTTGAAGGTCTGGTCCCGAGAAGTGAGAGGAAGGCTGGGATGGACATCCACCTGTAGGCCCCCCCTCCCTTGGTCATCCCCAGCTTTTGGTCACAGGAGGCAATGATTCTTTTGCTATGAGTTCAGCCCTAGCCATGATGCTGGTCAGGCAAGGCATGACAATAGTTAGAGAAATATTGGAAACAGAAAATTTTGGCACATGTATAATAAATACTCATGTATCTACCATGGAGCAATATGAAACTCTTAACACTGAGCCACATTTGCTTCAGGTCTTATCCTTCAATCTATAAAACAGCACAGATACTGCTGAAGCTCCTGGGGTTTTCCAACCTAATCCCACTTCCTTCTCCCCACCCCATTATCCTTGACATAACCACTACCCTGAATTCAGGGTGTATTATTCCCATATTTTCACTACATAAATTTGAATCCATAAGCACAACACAGTACTGTTTTACAGGTCTAAACTTTATACAAATATGTGCTGGGCTTCCCAGGTGGCACTAGTGGTAACGAACCTGCCTGCCAATGAAGGAGACTTTAAGAGATATGGGTTCGATCCCTGGGTTGGGAAGATCCCCTGGAGGGCACTGCAACCCACTCCAGTATTCTTGCCTGGAGAATCCCATGGACAGAGGAGCTTGGTGTAAAAAAGCTCCCCTATGGGGCAGAGTTGTGTAATCATAAAAAATGAGAAAAAGCAGTTCCCCATAGGGTTGCAGAGTTTGACATGACTAAAGTGACTTAGCACACACAAACTTTATACAAATAGTACAATATTAAATGTACTATTTGGAAACTTTATGTCTAGCATGATGTTTCTGAGACACATATGACTTCATTCATTTTGACTACAGCTTGTTTTACTACATAACGATAGCATGTTTTATTTTCCCATTCTTCAGAGTCTGGACATCTATTAATACAAACAATGAAGCAGTGGATATTTCTGCTGCAGGTCTCCTGTTGCACAGGTGTGAAAAGTTAACTGGGCAAGGAGCTGCAAAACCTCCCAGTGGTCGTATCAATTCCCTGCCCCCGCCCTCATGCAGTGGCTGGAGTTCCCGTTGCTTCCTCAGACACCTAGCTTTGCTAGATGAAATTCACCATATCTTCTGGCAGGCCTATGGCTGTGAAATGGCGTCTCATTTCTCACTGTTGGTTTAACCTGCTCTCCTTGGTTATTATTATTATTATTATTTTTGATGTGGACCATTTTTTAAAGTCTTTATTGAATTTGTTACAATATTGCTTCTGTTTTATGTTTTGGGGTCTTTGGCCCTGAGGCTCATGGGATCTTAGCTCCTGGACCAGGGATTGAACCTGTACCCCCTGCACTGGAAGCTGAAGTCTTAACCACTGGACCACCAGGGGAGTCCTTCTTTGATAATTAATCATGGAAAATCTTGGCTGAGGCTTTTGTCCACCTGGTTCTCTTTTCTATAAAGTGGTTGACAGTTTCCAAATCTATGGAATAAATTCTTATACACAACCAACCAGTGTTCTTTATAGCCGCCCCTTCTGTATTTCTTATTATAACCCATGACAAAGAACCAAATAAACAAACAGCACTATCTCGACCAGGCTGAAGTCACAGGTAGAAGCTTCTAGTCTGAATATTTGTAATAAACTCTGGGTTCTGTGTAGAAGACCCATCACGCACCAATCATTTACACTGCTGCATGTCATTCCACTGTAAACCTCTATCAAAATCAGTCATGAAAGCAATGAAGTGGGTCTCTCTTAAAAAACCAAAATAGAACATAATAGGAAATATCTGAGTGCATCGCACACATCCAATGTGAAACTAATTGCAAGGGTGTGAGTGTTGATATCAAAGGCATTTCTGACTGCAAACTGTGGTCAAAAAATTTCAGAAGCCACTGTCCAAGTTGCCCCGCCCCCATCTCCATTCTTTCGCTTCTGAATTATCCTGCAGACCACTGCCAAATTAACCTGACAAAAATAATTGCTTTTGCCCTGCCACTTCCCTGCTCAAAAACCTGCAATTTTCAAAAGCCTAGGCTTGATTTCAATTCCTCAGCATGGCACTAAAAGTGCTTACAGTAGGGCCCCAACCAGAGTGCCAGCTCTCATCCACAAAGCTTCTACCCGAATCACTATTTATTAAACCCAAGCTGGCCTCCCGACTGCCCGCCCCCAACACTCTAGAAGCATTCTATCTCCATGCACTTTTCTTGCAGCATTTTCCTAACCTGTACCCCCACTCTGTCATTCCCCACTGCAATAGGACATGCTGGCTAAGTCAACGTTCAGTTACAATCACATCCTCTGCTTGACGTCTTTCGTGATGATGCTACATGGACATTCAGTGATCCACTGTCATTCCTGTGAACCCCTGGCACTTTTCATAAACCAGATAAAGGCAAAGATTGATTCTTAAAGCCTTCAGAATGTCCCCCAATGTTTATTGCTTGATATACTTTAAATCAACAAAGATTCATTGAGCACTATCTATGTGCAACAAACTATACTGGGCTCTATTTAGTAGATCAGCCACCAGAATAATGGTTTTGGGACAACAACTCTAATAGCTTAACTGCTAATCTGAAAGCTACCTCAATACACTTATTTCGAGTAGAATAATCGAGTTGGCCAAAAGATTTCCACAAGATGTTACGGGAAAACCTGAACGAACTTCTTGGCCAACCCAATAAGAAAATGCCTTTGGCTAAGAAGCTGTGGGACTCAAGATACTTGACTCTTTCAACCTGCTCCCAAATCATGAAAAAGTCCCTTTCTCTCTTGTTACAAATGGCTGAAAGTAGAGTTTTACAACTGTGCACAAAACAATGTTGAATACAGAATCCCATGGGCTCCTCAATGGGCATTGCTATGTTCTTTATGGGCTTCCCAGGTGGCACTAGTGGTAAAGAATCCGCTTGCCAATGCAGGAGACACAGGAGATGAAGGATCAATCCCTGGGTCTGGAAGATCCTCTGCAGGAGGAAATAGCAACCTGTTCTAGTATTCTTGCCTGGAGAATCCCATGGATAGAGGAGCCTGGCAGGCTACAGTCCATGGGGCCGCAAAGAGTCAGACAAAACTGAGCATATAGCTCTTTATAGAGGAGGAAAAAGCTCGGGGAGAGGCTGGCCTGTCCAAAGTCACAGAAGTGAGTGGTAAGGCTACCCCAGGTGGGAAGGCCCCATAGTAGGAAGGAACCAAGATGGCCCAGAATACCTGAAGATCTGCAGGACATGGGACTTCCTCTATCACTTAATGTGTGAAGACTGGTCATTTCCTGCAATTCACTACCAATCTGCTCATGTTAATCAGCTGAGCAAAGTCAGACACTTTCCTCTGGGACCCAGTCAACTTGGGGATGGCCTTCCCCTTTCCTAATGTTCCTGTTCAAGCATGGGAATTCTCCGGCTTCAGTTCTAGTTCTGTGAGGTGAATGAATTCAGGTAAGTTGCTGAAGGGAGATAATCAGACCTGAACTGCAAACCTCAAAGGGTAGACGCAGGGATGCTATCAGATAATGGATGGGAACATAATTTGCAAAGTTAAAAGTACCGTATGAATTAAGATAGCAATGGTAGTGCCAGAGGGAAAAGAGCCTCCCCTGAGAAAATGTCTGCCATTGAATGGATGTCTCCCTCTGACCCAGCAGTTTACTGTCCTTCCTTTACATTCCATCCAATTCATTTGACAATTACTGATTAGGTATCCACTATTTGCCATACACGATGTATACACACAGATGGAGAAGCTGTTGATCCTGCTCTCGGGGACTTTACCGTGTGAGAGGCACATGTTTACAATATGTGGAGAGTGTGGGAGAACTATATGAGAAGCACCGTGGAGCTGGAGGATAAAGGAGTTTGGGCGGGGGCTGGGTATGGAAGGCAAAGGAGAGAACAGAAACAGAGTAGACTCGGAAGCCACTTCTTCATGTTAATGACAGCATACTTAGATGCTCTTCAGTTCGTAAAGCAGCTTTTGCACATTTTTTTCTTACATTTTTCCTAAGCGAAGGCAAGTCAGTATATGGGAATATAGTCCTCATTCAAACATTTAGTCAACATTTACGGATTGCCGGGAACAGTGCTAGGAGACAACTGTTTTCAACAACTCATCGTCTAGTGGGCTGACTGAAAAGCCAGGAATTCAAGTACAGATGCTAATGAGGGCCAGAGAAGGGGCACCCCACTCAGCTTGGCAGGGTGTGCAGAGGCTATTTAGGGAAGACCCTCAGAGGAGGTGAAACCTGCCCTGACTTTTTTAACTTTTGGCTATGCTGGGTATCTGTTGTTGCATCGAGGCTACTCTCTAGTTGGGGTGCAGAGGCTTCTCATTTTGGTGGCTTCTACTGTTGCAGAGCATGGGCTCTAGGGTGCACAGGCTCAGTGGCTGTGGTGCATAGGCTTAGTTGCTTCGAGGCATGTGGGATCTTCCTGGACCATGGATCAAACCCCTGTCCCCTGCATTGGCAGGTGGAGTCTTAACCACTGGACCACCAGGGAAGCCCTGCCCTGACTCAAAGGATGAGTGGATGCTGGCCTGGAGGATGGTGGGTCAGGGGGAGGAAAGCATTTTGGGCAGAAGGAACAGTGGGTAGAGAGGAACAGTGGCACAAGAGACCAGGAAAACCATGGACACAGGAGTGAAGGGGGATAGCCAGATACAGAAGACATGGCACAGAGTTAGGCCTTTATCCTGAAGATGATGGGGAGGGCACAGGGTGAAAAGGGGTTAAAAAAAAAAGATGTTTCCTGAGGAATACCAATGTTAAAGGGGGCAGAGAGAGGTAGAAAAGCCCAGAAGAATCACAAACACAAAAAATCAGATCTGCAGGGTTTCCATTCTTTTCACAACAGATCTGGGTGACAAAGTGTCAGTTGAAGAGTATCCACTGGAGAAAACAAGACGGAGAAAGAGCAAGTGCCTGATCAGGCCATACTGTGAATGGGGGAACCAGAGCCTGAACTCAGCACACCAACTCCTACCAAGTTTATTTGTGTTGACTTTAATTTCCTTTCTTCTGAGTCAAACTCCTGAGCCTCTAGGTACAGGCTGATTTCCTTCAGAAGCCTTCCTTTTCCTTGTTGCTGAAGCCTAACATTGTCAAGGTGTGCGGTTCCAAGGAAGACAGGTGAGTAAGAGTAAGGCCACTATCCTTAATACTACTTAATTCTGCCTCCGAATCATAATAAAGACACACACACAGCCAGGGAGAGAGGGAGTGAAGGAGAGGAGTAGGGGGAAAGAGAGAAGCACCTGGCTTAGGGCCAAGAGGTAGATCTATGCTCTGATATGTAAACATCAAACGCCTTCCTCAGAGCAGGGCCCACCACTTGGCCACCTTGCTGAAAGGCAGATCGGTGGATGGTGGAGGAAGGCAGCAAGGGCCCACTAAACAAACAGGCGGTGGGCGGGCCACATGCACTGAGGAAGCAGAGAACAAAGGGCTCTCACTCTTCATGCAAAGTCCACAGTGTGCAAAGGGCACCAATATTGGACATTTCTCACTGTGACATTTTGAAAGCCCGGTCTAGCCCAGAACAATGGTTGCCCTCTGGGGACTAAGGGCTTCGTGCCCCTAGGCCTTATTCGATGATGGCTGGCATATCCTATGTGCTTGGTGAACTTGACCTTGGGCATCAGCCTCCATGACGACTCTGCGTCACTCTGGTCTCTTCCCCCACTGAGAATTCCAGTCACAGATGAATGGATGGATTCATTCTGGGAGCAGGAAAACCACTCCAGGAGTGAATCAGAAGGATGCAGCCCCAGTCCTCTTGCCAGCCATTGAGCCAGGAACTGAGTGTGATTGTGTGCCCAGGCGCCGGTGCTGTTCCCCTCTCAGGGAGAGAGGGTCAGGGTCCACGCAAGAGATGACGTAGAAGCCCTCTAAGAAGGAAGAGAAAGGAACCCTGGCTTTGAGGGACAAAGCCACCCTTTTGGTTGTGACCCTCAGTCCAAGGAAGAGCTAAGACGTGTGTGTACTGGTAAATTAATTCTACTGGATAAAATCTCAGCTTTGGCTGGACAGTTACTTGTCAATTTCAATTTTCTCCAACCTGAAAGGCTTTAGGAAATAGGCTACTAGTTTTTTCAGGAAAAAAAGTTTCTGTGAGACAGGTGGAAACAATGCACCTCAGATCACCCAGAGAATCCTTTAGCTTCAGCGGTCTCTGCTCTGCTCCTCCCCTGATTTGTGAAAAAAAGATCAATTCACTTTCAAGAATTGTAAACGCCAGTCTAAGCAACATAGAGCACCCTTACTGTTTGCTTTTCACTTTGAGGAAATTAGGTAAGAGAACTCCAAAGATTCAAGATGCAGCAGGTAAGAAGACATCTATCTCACAAAGGGGACCCTGGTTGACCCTTTAAGGAAGCAATTCCTCTAGGAGGTGGAACCGAAGGATTGCCACTTTGCCCGTCACTGATTAGGTTATAACAAGATGGGAAAGTCAGCTTTTTAAGGCTCCAGCCCCCTAACGGCCTCCTGGAGCAAAGGTGAAGGGAAAAGGAGCAGCTCCTGCTGGGGCTTATTAGGGGATTGCTCCAGGCTGCTGGCGCTCACTTGTCTTATATTTGTCAATCTTCATCTGAGAAGCAAGAGGGGTGGGTAGAAATGGTTTACTTTTACACTACAGAGCTGTTCTCAACACTGAATGACATCAGCTGCTTGTGGCCAGAACTTAGTTTCCGCAGATGGCCAAATCCGAGCCTGCAAGAGCCTTCCTGAAGAATATTCTACCATCTTTGCTCATTCATAACTAGCCATCATCATGCACTTTTGGTAAAGAAACAGACTAGACTCTGAGAAGAGAGTGGCAAAGATGATCCCTTTGCTAACATAACTTGGATTCCAAAAGGATTGGTTCATCCTGTACATCTCTGGTTGGGGGGGCGGGGGCTGGGGGTGGAGGCAAAGCATTTGGACCAGCACACCTATTGTGTTGGTTGGATGCCCTGAGGTTTGGAGTTCTGAATATGTAGGCCCTTGGCCTGGGGATAAGGTCCTTCAAGCAAATGGAGTTTTACAAAAGAAATCAACCATTGAACAATATCAAGTGTTTATTACCAGTCAAGTATCAGGCAGTTCCATAGCAATGCAGCTGCCAGCTCTTTAGTTGTTACTCTGCTATGAGACTCCCCCGCTTCTCTTCTCTTGGCCTGATCCTTCCCATAACATTTACACTTACTTATGCTAACAGGGAAACCAATGAAGGGGTAATGGCCCTGGAAACAATGAAAACTAGTCTGCTCCTGTACGGACAGGGTGGGTGTGTAATTCTGGCATCTTCCAAAAAAGAAGCACGGTTTGTCTCTTGAAGACTAAGTGGGGCAAAGGCTACTCTTCTGAAAGCAAGGGGTTTTGATCCGTGAACTGGGCTCAGATTGTCAGTGAGGGCCACCTGGCAGCGGTGGAGAGACGCTCATGAGGCGAGAAAGAAGTAGATATTTCTCAATGGATATCTAGAAAAGGAGGGAACAGGAGAGTCTCTCCCTTCACGCTATCGAGAAAAGACGGACGGGACCGGCTCCTCGGAACAAAGTTAGGAAACAACGCAAGATCCCACGCTAAAGGGATCCCACGTCTCACCTCCCGGTGAGGCCTGCAGAGAGATTAAGCCTGCGGACAAGCACTGGGGCAAGGCCCCTTGAACGACCCTAAATCGGGGCCAGGAGGGCCCTGCTCCGGGGCGAAGGGTCCGCGGGCAGCAGGGACCAAGGGACACAACTCGGACGGACGCAGGGCAAAGCGCATGGCGGGCCGGGGTCTCCAGCGGTTCCCGCCGCCTGGCCTCACTCACCAACTCATGATCCCGAATCTCGCCCTGCCACCGGGGTCCTCAACTGCAACTGAATCCTGGGAGACCGCTTCCGGATTCAACCAGTCTCCAGGAAGTGACGTTAACCCCGCCCCCTCTGCCCGGAAGAAGCGATCCGGAGGGCGGGGAGGTGGCGCGTTAACCCTTCCGCTGCCGCTTGCTTCCGAGGTGGTGCCCTGACCTGCGACCCTCAAGCGTTGGCTTAGGGGCTCCAGAGGACTCAGGCTGTGGCAGGGGCTTGAGGACCCTCGGGTTCGTTTTGTTCCTTAAACGCTGACTTGATAAAATTCTCTTCGAGAGACTACATGTGTTGCTTAACCGCCGATTGCCTTAAGAGATTTCTCATCCAGGGACAGTAGCTGTAACTAATTGTCTGGGGATCGGGGTTGGGGAGGGCGAGAGGAGGAGCGATGAAGGAGGGGGTGTGATGGATGGAAACTTATATTCACATATGGTCTTTTGTATCTTTTAAATTTTCTACTGGGTACATAGTTACCTGTTACAAACAAAGAAATAAACGGATCTTTCTGCTCCGCCAAGATGGCACAGGACTGTGAATAGAAATAGAATAGGTGCTTTTCAGGTTGGAATGTTCTGTGGATTTATTCAACAGAAGAAGATGGAAGAAGAAGCGTTGTCCCAGTCTTCCTTCTGTGCTCCCCACTATAGAACCCAAATGATGTGAACGGTCTCATTCTTTCTACGCATTCATCTAACAGATATTCACTGGGCTCCTCCAGTGTGCCGGGCACTGCACTAACTTCAAGAATACAACCATGGAAAAACAGTATAGGTCCTGTGTTTATGCTCTCCCAGAGCTACTTACCTGGCAGTTAGGCAGTTATAAGTGTTCGCCAGGCTCCTCTGTCCCTGGAATTCTCCAAGCAAGAATACTGGAGTGAATAGCCATTCCCTTCTCCAGGAGAATCTTCCTGACCCAGGGATAAAACCTGGGTCTCCCACTTTGCAGGCTAGCTGGTTGAGACTGAAGGGAGGCCTGGTGAAGGTGCAGGCAGGGGAAACCTATCCTGGCTGAGAAGAGGACTGAGTTCCAGCCAAACAACTCATTTTCCTTGTGTCTTCCAAAGACAGATTTCAGGGCCTTAGTTCCTGCTGAGTTACCTGGGGGCCTGGGCCAAGTTGGTCCCCTTACCCCCCAGAACCTCCCTGCCTTAGAAGAGAGCAGCAGGCAGTGAGGCTACAGGTTATTGCTGGGGCTCCAAGGGCCTTCCCTCTAGGTATTTTCCTCCTTCACATAGGCTTCAAGGTTACTGGGGCTACTTGGAGAGTGGTTAAGCCTGTGAACTAGAACAGTGGTCTCCAATCTTTTTGGCCCCAGGGCTTGGTTTTGTGGAAGACAATTTTTCTATGATGATGGCTGGGGGTGGGGTGGGGCAGATGGTTCCAGTGGTAATGTGAGTGATGAGGAGTTGCACATGAAGCTTTGCTTGCTCCCTGCTGCTCACCTTCTGCTGAGTGGTCCGTTAGTGGTCCCCCTAATGGGGGTTGGGTACCCCTGAACTAGAGCAAGGAAATGTATGATTTACTTTTTTTTTAGTTGGAGGATAATTGCTTTACAACATTCTGTTGTTTTCTGCTGTATATCAACATGAATTGTGCTAAGTGCTAAGTCACTTCAGTTGTGTCTGACTCTCTGTGACCCCATGGATTGTAGCCTGCCAGGTTCCTCTGTCCACAGGATTCTCCAGGCAAGAACTGCAGTGGGTTGCCATTCTCTTCTCCAGGGATATTCACAATTCAGGGGTTAAACCTGAGTCTCTTATGTATAAGTTGTGTTGGTTTCTGCCGTACATCATTGTGAATCAGCTATAAGTATACATGTATCTTCTCCCTCTTGAGCCTCTCTCCCACCCACACCCCCCTAAGAAATGTTTGATTTATTCTGACCTCCCAGGGCAGGAAGGAGGGCTTGACCAGGAGGGACAGGGGAGCTCATAAGATCATCCACAGGGAGTAGTCTCTCATTTTTATTTTCTGTTTCCATTCTTGAGGGTATATGACTCAACAGAGGTTTTCCAGTGAAGGGTGGGTCCCCAAGCACATCACATAGATTAGTTCCATCACCATGTTACTCCTCAGGAGACAGGCCAAAGTGAGCAGTAGGGCAGCCTTGAAGAGCAGAGAGGAGGAAGAAAAGTCACCAAAGGGCAGTGAGGGCAGAGTGGACAAATGGAGGGACAGTCCTTGCTGCTTCACCCAGGATGGATGGAGGGTGATGTGCTTATCAGCCTCCTGGAATTTCAGCATTTGTGGATGGCTCCCCCACCTGCTTCCTCATTTCTCCAGACTCTGGCTCCCCTGGTTATTGCCCCACAGTGCTAAAGAACTTCCACGTATTAGCCTAGGCAACCGCCATATCCCAGGGGAAGTCTGTTTCAGGGCTGTGGGATGGAAACCACATCCTGCAGGGCAAGAATGATGAGTTCCAGATTGGAGTCCTGGGCTCTGCTTCTTTGACCCCAAGATGACCTCAGACAAGTCACAGCTCTTTGCTGGGCCTTGATTCCCTCTTTGAGAAGATGAGTGGATGGATCTCATCACCAAAGTCACTAGTATTTTGAGGTTCCAAGTCAACTGTTGACTCCAGAGGCCCCCAGGAAACAGAAGAAAAGGAGAGGCATATGAGATGGGGCTTGAGCAGGGAGAGGCAAGCCCAGAGAAGTGAGCAGGTCTGAGGAATCATCAATGTCTGGAGATAAAGCCAAACACATACCTTCTGGAATGAAAGGATTCAGCCTGAGGCCCCCCAGGGCTGTACTGCTTACCTTTGACCCCAAAACTTTCACGTAGCCTGCCCGACCTTTACTGGGAAGAGTGCTGGCCTCCCAGGAGTCTGTAAGGAGAGTGTCTGCTCTGAGCAGAGTTCCATCTCCCTACTGTGGCTCTTTGGCTCAGCTTGAGGCATGCTGGGCTGAGGGTGGATGCTGGGCTCAGACAGGCATCCTGCTATCCCATGAACCCACGAGCTTCCCTCCATGAGCATGGCATGCCATGTGGCATTGATCCATGGGGAACTGAGCACAAGGAAGGACAAACACCTCCCACTGTTGTGGGAAACTCAGCTGTAGGTGTTCCAGACCCAGGGCTGGGAGCTTGTCTTGCTCTTCTATAAACCAGCCCACTCCAGTATTCTTGCCTAGAGAATCCCATGGACAGAGGAGCTTGGGAGGCTACAGTCCACAAGGTCCCACAGAGTTGGACACAACAGAAGTGACTTAGCATACATGCATGCAACCAGCATGATACAGGTTGACCCTGGCCCTTCAGGGTGGAGGATGGACTAGAATATGAGCAAATTCAGTTTCTAAGTGGAAGCAGAGAGTGGAGGAGTTTTGGGGAGAGGTATCAATAGATGCTCCTGGTTTTAAGCCAAGTGACTATTGCATTCTCCCCAGAAGCCTGAGCCAGAAGTTAAATGAGTGTTCAGGTGTCAGGGACAAAGGTATTTATCAGAAGGAAAGCAGCTTAAGGGGTTTCCTGCGTGGCTCAGTGGTAAAGAATCCACTTGCAAATGCAGGAGACGCAGGTTCGATCTCTGGGTCTGGAAGACTCCTCTGGAGGAGGAAATGGCAACCCATTCCAGTACTCTTGCCTGGAAAATCCCATGGGAAGAGGAGCCTGGTGGGCTACAGTCCATGGGGTCACCAAGAGTTGGTCGCGAATGAGCATGAGCACGAATGAAGCAGCAGCAGAACTGGCTTTGCCACCTGACTTCTCTTTGGAGTTTTTCACGCAGTAATTGGTAAACAGCTGCTCCCTGTTACCCCTCATCTCGGAGTTTGTCATACACACCCTCCCCCAGCTTCACCACACAGAAGTCTAGGGAGTGCTGGAGTGCTGCGCTAAGGATTCTGGGGAATCTTCCTATTGGTGGGGAAATTCTTCCTATTGGTTGACTAGCAATGTTTGCCATGGATGAGCAAGGGGAATATGATGGTATACATTCCACTTTATTATGTTATTATTTTTATGAGTTAATTGAGTAATCATGATATGCCAGGCACTATTCTAAGCAGTTCCCATTTATTAAAAAATATATATTTATTTAATTTATTTTTGGCTGTGCTGGTTCTTTGTTGTTGCTTGAGCTTTTCTCTAGTTCTGGAGAGTGGGGGCTACTCTCCATTGTGGAGCCTGGGCTCTAGGGAACTCGGGCTTCAGGGGTTATGTTTCTTGGGTTCTAGAACACAGACTTGGTAGTTGTGGGGCATGGGCTTAGTTGCTCCGAGACACAGGAGATCTTCCCGGATCAGGGATCAAACCTGTGTCTCCCGCATTGGCAAAGGCAGATTCTTTACCACTGAGCCACCAGGGAAGCACCCCCCTCCCCTTACCCATTTAATCTTCACAACAACCCTATGAGGTAGGTACTGTTATTATCCACATGAAGTACAGTCAGTAAGTATTGACATGGAGATTCCAACATGGGCAACCTGACCTATGGCCGGGTTGGGGTGAAAGGAGGGTCAGCACGTGACCAGGCACCTAGCAAAAGGTTGACATTCCGCCTCAGCCTCAGCCTGGGAGCTTTTATATGCTTCCTCTACTTTGGAGTGACCAGCAGGTGGCAGCACCTGGCAGGGTGAGAGGAAAGGGCAGATTCCCAACTTGGCATGGGAGTCCTATAATGATCAGACAGCCCCGATATGGAGGAAAGCGAGAACACACGAGGGTGTGCAGGAAGTCTAGCCAAGCGTCCAGAGGGGGAGGGATGGAGCCTCAGACCCGCACGGAGCTGCTACGGCCATGCTTTAGTTCCATCTGCAGCATGAGCCTCTCAGCTTGCATTTCATGGTGCCTGCAGTGGGCTTTTTTTTTTTCTCCTCCACTCTGGGAGAATGACTAACTTTAAGGACTAAAAAAAAAGTGTTTTGATTACACTGCCTTTTTACCAACTGGGAGCATTAGTCACCGTGGATTGCTGCAGATAACGGGGAAGGCAAGCAGCATCCCCCTCCTCCCCCTCCTGCTCCCTGATTAGCTCACAGAAGCCAGGGAGGAGATGCGAGTGAGAGAGAGCGCACACCAGGAGGGAAAACAATCCCCCCCTGGACAACATATGCCCCAGGCATCAGTCCAAGGGATGCTAAGTCAAGCCTGGGCAGCCCCCAATGGCTTACCCCACAGTAGCAGGAACCCACTGGAAGGAGAACTGGTGGGAGAGGTACCGAGCCCATGGTTCCCCTCAGTCCATGTTGACTTTGGGTGACCTGTTCCTCCCAGTGGGTCCACCAAGGTCAAGCCAAAGGAAGTCCCTGAAGATGCAGCTCCCGGGATGGAGCACTGGCTGTCAAGGACGAAGGAAAGCACAGTGGAGCTGTGATGGCTGTGATGTGGGGCTGGTACCCAGGCTACAGTGGGGCTAAGGACTGCCTTGCTCTGGGGTCCTCAGGGCTTGGACTGGGCTTGCAAAGTTCCTGCAGGTGGTGATGGTACCCACTTTCCAAGCCCCACTCTTCAGCATGTTCCCTTCCTCTCCATCCCCAAGGGGGCGGTATCTAGTACTTTGGCCTCAACCTTCTACCCAAGTGGCCTTCTTGGCATCCGCTGTGGTACTGGTAGAGCAGGAAAGCTAAGGCACTCTCCAGGTCTGGCCTGTTTGCCAGCGTGCCAGAGATGGGAGCTCTGTGCCTGGTTGGAGACGGGAAGTAGTGAGGGATGGTGCTCCGCTGTGTCAGGGACAGGCTGGCCCTGTGAATCCTGTTCTCTGGGCCCAGCACTGCAGCCTGTTCCCCCCACGGTGTTGCGCCACCCGGGGAAAAAGTCAGTTCTCTGAGTGGCCCTAGTAGGCCACTTCTGGATATGGATGTCTATGTGAAGAATTCCAAGGATCAGGACAAATTAGCATTGGACTCTACAGTAAAGAAAAAAATAACAGATTTATTTCTCCATCTCTTAGGATCAAGGCACTTCATCTTGATTTTGCTGATTCTCTTTTAAAATAAAACATTTATGAATAAACAACCAGGTCCTACTATATAACACAGGTGGCTATATTCAATATCTTGTGATAAACCATAATGGAAAAGTATTTAAAGAAAAAAGAATGTGTATATGTGTATAACTGAGTCACTTTGATGTATGGCAGAGATTGGCACAACATGGCAAATCAACTATACTTCAATAAAAAATTAAGCAAAAAAAAATCCACAGGTGTCTGGTGTTCACTGATCTTAAGAAGCATATATATATATACACACACACACACATATATATGATATATATATGCTATGTGTATATGTGCCAGCTTAGAGCAAATGGGACTAGAAGAGGAAGAAGGCCAGGTTTTCTCACTCTCAGCCCCCAGAGCTACCACTGCAATTGGGGATGCTGCTGGGGTCACTGTGTGGTTTGTCCCATCAGCCCTGGCCTGTCTCTTCAGGCTTTGCTCTTCTGAGTATCTTACCACTGGCCTCTAAGTGCTCCCCAGCCCCATTCTCTGCCCTCTGAAGTTCCCCATAATAATAACTACCATAGGCGTTTATGATACTGGATTAAGCATTTGGCATGTAGTAGATAGCGTCTTTTTCACAGTAACTTGATAAGGCAACTCCTCTGATTATCTCCTTTTCATCAGTGAGGAAACCGAGGCTGAACCGATTCCCCAAGGTCAAAGTGTTGGCCAAATGAGAACAACAGATTGCTTAAGCCCTGGTTGTGTAAGGTAGCAGGAGGGCAGGGAGCCGGCATTTATGGGGGACTCAGTCTCACATGTCTCCTTAGGCTCCTCCCTGAAGGGGGACAATGAGGCTTGAAGGGTTTGATCACAAGAAAGTCTTGCTGAAGGTCACACGGAAGTCCTAGCTGTGAAGCACGTCCTCCAGCCATGGCATCACCCAGGGGTCAGCGTACAGCCCAGAGAGGGGTGCTCACTGGGGGCAGTGCTCACTGGGATGGCTACCCATTCCCAGCTGAAGCCACAGGGCATCCCAGGAGGGTACAGCCCCCAGGAGAGCATGGCTTTCCTGGGGAATCCTTGCAGGTCCTGTGGGTGGTGAGGAGCAGATCTGGGGAGCGGGGTGGGGAGGACTGCCCCAGTCTGACCTCGTTCCAGGCCTGGCTGCCCAGTGTCCACCCCCTGCTGCTGTGGCTGAGACGGCCCCCAGACACCGGCAGAGCAGGTGGCAATTATCCTGGGGCACTGATTACACCTCAGGGCTGGTCAGAGCCCCAAATAGCCCAGCAGCTCAGCCTGGCACAGGGAGTGGGGGAGGAGGAGGGTCCCATTGGAGATGAAGGGGCAGGACTGAGAGGGTACATGGGGTGGATGTGTTTGGAAGGACTTGGGGAGTGGAGGAGGAGTTCACCATATCAAGGCTTCTGCCTTTCGGGCAGGCAAGGGTTCTCAAAGGAAGGAATGAGTCCCCATTGCCGCAGGACGACCCAGAGGGATTAGATGGGGCAGACGCCATTACTCCAGGATAAATCTGGTCACACTGAGAAGGTGGTATCCAGCATGAGCAGGGATGTCAAGGGGGGCTCATAGCTGTAGAGGAAGAACCAGTGATGCCCCTGAGGCCAGGCCAGCTGCCCCCCGAGTCCTGGCCAGTGGCACCTCTGGACTGATCAGGAAAGGGTCCCCAAAGAAGGCACCTGGGGAGGGAAGGGAGACTAAGTATGAGGAGGGGATTGGGGGCACAATGCCCCCCCAAACCCTGGAGCTAAAACAGGGTCTGTGTGCAATACAGGTCTTAGACCCTCCTGCGGCCACCCCTTGACTCACATGGCACTGCAACTTCCCGAGCCCCACGGACCCTTCCTCAGGGTGGTTCTTCAAACAGAAGTAAAGGCAGGTGGATGCAGGTGTGGGGGGCTGGAATCTGGGAGCCGGACTGGAACCTTTGGGTTGGGGCACCCTCCAAGACGAGGCTCTTCAACTCCTCTGTGTGTAACTGCCCTCCTTCTACCAAAGCCACAGCCTCTGGACTTCTCTGAGGCGTCACAGAAGACTTCAGATCTTTGGGGCCAGCATCTCTTCACAGCAAGGGCTGAGGGATAGGGAAGGGGGCAAACCCAGTTTCTCAAGCAAGCCATGGGAAAGTCAGGGGCTGGACCCTGAGGGTGCTCTGATGCAGTGAGTGGCAGGGTTCCTCCTGGGGCCTCTGATCTGCCTCTCAGAATCCTGGATGCAGCATCTTTAGAGGCTTGGTTGGTGCAACTGTATGAGTGCCCAGAATGATTGAACTGGAGGAGATATATTGCATGAAAATGAAATTGAAAAAGAGAAATATATTCCTCAGCATGGACCCCATTTTCCTTCTTGCGTAAATATAGATGCCTCTGTGTTGATCCCCCTGCCCTCCCACTACTTTGAGAGTCCGCAACCACAGCAGCTGGCCCCTCCCCCACACCCAAGAGCTACAGCAGAGGACAGAGTTCTTCCAGATATTTGCCACGTTGGGGTCAAGGCCTCAAGTTTGGGGAAAAAACTGGTTTCCCAGAAGTCCCTGATTGTTTTTATGGTGGGGGGAGGCGGGGTGTGGTGGTCTCCTGGACCCACCATGCCCAGCCTTGGTGCTCCTTCGCTCCAACCTAGGGGACCCAGCACCTGCTCGAAAGCCAGCAGTGAGTGCACCAGACCCAGGTCAGAGAAGAAGGTTGTCGGTGGCTCCAAACCACCTCTCTCAGGAACTCTGCTGCTAATCCAAATAAGATAGGGAAAAGGCAGTGGGAGGAAATGATAGTTTCATGGTTATTTTCAGAAAGGAAACAAAAAAAAAAAATGCAAACAGGAGCACACCCTGCATTTTGGTACAAAATCTCGGAGTCTTGGGGAAAAGAACCTACAGTTCTTCCGTCTTGTCCTTTCACCAGATGCTGGGGAGGGGCTTCCCCAGGCTGGTGGGGACCTTGAGCTGCTTTTTCTCAGGGGGAAAGGGAGTTTAGGGGCCTGCAAAGACCCCCTCTGATGAAGGCAGGCCCAGAGAAGCTGAGGTGCTTCTGTCTTGGGGGCAGACAAGGGCCCATCCTTTTGAGGGTGGAGTTGGAGGGGATGCGGTGGAGGAGTGAGCAGAGAACTGGGAAATTCTGGAGCTGAAGCTTGTAGAGCGCAGTGGTATGTGTAGGACTGGTGGGTTGGGAGGGCGTGTTCTTGGAGCACAGAGCAGAGAGAAATTGAGAAGAGGGAGGGAGGGCAGGAGAGACTGCTTGCAGGACAATGGAGTGGGGAGCCTGTGAGCAAGCGTGCAGGGCAAGCGTACAAAGATGAGAGCCATGTCCCCAGGGCTACACACAGAAGGGACTGCCGAGGGACCCACGAGATGCTGTGTGAACAGAGAGCAGAACCCTCTTCTTGTTTCCAGAGGGAAACTAGGCCTTTCTTTGTAGCCTCTGGGTTTCCCTAGATGAGGGGGGGGCAGTGCAGAGGGAGGTGGTGACCTGAGCCTCTGTGGGGAGGCCAGCAGGTCTGGAGGCCTGTCCTCAGAGATTTTATGGGATTTAGAGACTCCTACAAGAAAATCATCAGAGACTGGAGGGTAGGGGTTGTGGATGGGAGAGAGCTAGTCCCCAGGGCAAGGGGCAAAGTGAGCTAAGAAACCCAAATGGATGCAGAAGAGGTGTTGTTCTCAGTGTAGGGGTAAGAAAGAGCTGAGAACAAGCAGACCTAAGAGAATTGAAGAGGACCTTGAGAATGGGCTGGCCAGTGTCCTGCCTGAGGCAGGCGAGGTATCATTATCCTCATTTCAGAGATGTATCATCTGAGGCCCAGAGAGTTGAGTTAGTTGCTGTGTCCAAGTTGCCCTGCGTACTTGGAGGAGGTACTGCCGGGGGAGATGGGCAGGAAGAATACTCAGACAATCTACCGGGTGGTCCAGTGGTGATGGGGGTGGTTCATGGGGCTGACCCAGGAAGGCCCACCAGGTACTGTGCCAGGGAAGACAAAGTTAGGCTGAATCTCAGGCAAATCCTTGTCCTGGGAGGCTTCTTCTACTTTTATGGAAAGGATGTGTCTTCCCTCCCAGCCTGCTAAACCAGACCAAGCCCTGGGACCTGGGAGGGTTGGGGAGGAGATGGAGGTAATGACTCAATCCATCCGACACAGGCTTGACCCAGGGGTGGTTGGGAAACCCAGTAGATGCTCCAGTGGGGTGAAGGATTAGAATAAATAGGTGATGTTGGAGATAAGAGAGAGAGGGTGTGCCGGCCCAGCCGGCCGGGAGGGGCTGCTGGCAGCCTGCTGAGGAGGAGGATGGGGAGGAGCACGCTTGGGTTTTGGGGTTTGGAAGAAGGAATGAGGTTCCAGAACTTCCTGGGAGGCCTTTCCTGGGACAAGGTCCTGGCAGCAGAGGCAGAGGCTCAGGTGGTGGCTTTGGGGCTAAAAATCTAGCCGTGGAGGACTCCCAGCAGTGTGAGTCTTCAGGATGGAGACCCAGAGGCAGAGCTCTTGAGCCCTCCTGCTCTCTCATCAGGGCAGTGGCTTCCTCAGGAACCAGCCACCCTCTGGGGCCTTCCAGTCCACAGGTGGGAGGCTGACCTATTCACACATCTCAGGCCCCTCTGAGAGCATTTAGACTGACTGGGACCCCAAACCAGTTTCTATACACTTTGCAGGCAAATAAGGGGGACAAAGGGTTTCCTAGGTGGCACTGGTGGTAAAGAACCCGCCTGCCAATGCAGGAGACACAGGAGACACGGATTCAATCCCTCGTGGGGAAAATCCCCTTTAGGAGGGCATGGCAACCCACTCCAGTATTCTTGCCTAGAGAATCCCATGGACAGAGGAGCCTGGTGAGCGACAGCCCATAGGGTCACACAAAGTGGGACATGACTGAAACGACTTAGCAAGCCCACAGCGGGAAAAGGGTTAAGAAACACATTCCCCAAACAATCACAGCCCCAGAACATTCCCCCAGCACAGACTCAGGTCAGAAGGAACTATAGTCAGGGAACAGAGGCCCCAGGGAGCCAGCACAGGGCTGGAGAGAGGCCGGAGCTTTTGAGCAGAAGGAAGCAGAATCATTAAGCTAGGGCCCAGGAGGACAAGAGCAGAGGCCTCTCCCTCAACCAGCCATGATCCAGCCCTGGTTAAGCTCCCCCTGCTGAGATGGAGGGCTGGGTCTTGAGTGGACCCACAAGACCCAGCCTGCCATTCCCAGGACATCACAGCTGGAGGTGATGTGTGGATCCACCACTAGCACCACTCACTTTCCTGGTTGGACTGTAAGACCCAGAGGGGGACTGTGACTTTGCAAACATCATACAATTTCATCCTAATCTCAGAGTCAATACCAGTAGCCAGATCTCCTAACTCTTGATGCAGTGGGGTCCAGAGGTGAACAATGGTTTGATGATACAGATTCTCACTGGATGTAGATTTCAGCACCCCATGACCCAGAAGGTACAGTTTCTAACTGTGAAGCAGAGACCATGCCTGAGCTTGTCACCTGGACCCTGTGTGGTTTTTTCACATGATCTAGTAGGAAGAATTTAAACCTAGCTCCTAGATCTCCTGGGAATATCTGCCCAGAATATTCATCTGTAGAAGGAGAAAAGCATCCCCCAGCAGTCTTCTTCAGGCTTCTGGGACAGAAGAGCCCCTTTTCACAGTTTTACAATGCAGCAGATCTGCTCAACAGCCTGATGGAAAGTAGGGGCATTAACCCCATTGTACAGATGGGAAAACAGAGACCAAGTTATGAGGTTGACATATGGTCTTCACAGAAAGGCAGTGCTGGGGCTGAAGCTATGCTTTTGGTCTTTTTTTTTTTTAATTCTCACCAATATTTAAATTTTATTTTTCTATTTGTTCTCTTGACATATGTCTTTTCCTTTAAGAATAGTGAATTATCAGTGTTATAATACTCTAAAATATCTGAAAGTTCAAGTCATTAATAAATAATTTTTACCTCAAATTTTCTTGGCTTTTTTCTTCTTTATTGGAGTGCCTTTGGTCTTTTGGCTGAGAAATTTGAGCTCTTCCAACAGCAGCAAAGGAGAAGCAGGTGGGTGGGCTGATAGGCGGAAGGCAGAGGTCTGTCCATGCTTGGAATTGTGGAAGTGTGTTAGTCGCTCAGTAGTGTCCAAATCTTTTTCAACCCCATGAACTGTAGCCTGCCAAGCTCCTCTATCCATGGGATTCTCCAGGCAAGAATAATGGAGTGGGTTGCCATGCCCTCTTCCAGGGGATCTTCTCAACCCAAGGATTGAACCTGGGTCTCCCATATTGTAGGCACATTCTTTACCATCTAAGCCACCAGAGAAGCCCCTGGAATTGCAGAAGCATAACTCTGAGTGTCAGAAGAAAGAGGGCATGGAGTGGCCTTGGCTCCCAGCTGACCATCTCAGGCCCAGGGCTGAGAAATAGCCAAGGAGGAGAGCAGAAAGGAGGCTCTACACGGACCAAGAAGAATCTGAAGATGGAGTCCCCATCCTAACCCTTCCCCAAGCCCCAGAAAAATCTGCCCTGTAGGAAGAAGCAACCAGAATGTAACACAGGGAAGTGTCATCTGGGTTGGACAACCTCCACCAAGCCAGCTGGGCCCGCTCCAGATATGCCAAGCTGCTATGTTATTTTCTGGGGCCTGTGGGCCACTGGGATGTTCTCTTTCTCCTTGGGGTAAAGGATAAGAGAGTGAGCAGCCCTATAGGCCACCAAGTGAATATCCCAGGTAGATCCACTCCACCTAGAGCCCAATGGGATAATTCACAAGAGAATTTAGCACAATACTTGGCAGGTAGTTAAGTTCCTGGTGCCTTTGGGGCTTCATTATTATTGTGGGATCTGGAGAGAATGCTCTAAGTTCCCCCAGGAAGCTTCCCTCATCCCACCCCCACCTCTCCCACCTCCCACTGGACTCTGGTTTAGATGCCTCCCTATCAGGCATTACCATCACATGACATGTGTGCTAAGAGACGTCAGTTGTGTCTGACTCTGTGAGCCTATGGACTGTAGCCCACCAGGATCCTCTGTCCTTAGGATTTTCTAGGCAAGAATGCTGGATTGAGTTGCCATGCCCTCCTCCAGGGGATTGAACCCATGTCTTTTATGTCTTCTGCATTGGCAGGCGGGTTCTTTACCACTAATGCCACCTGGAAAGTGCACGTGAAGAGGCTCAATTTACAAAAATGGTCTGTTTATGTGTCTGCCTTTCCCTTGATAGAATGGAAGATCCTCGAGGACAGGAACTTTGCCTGGTGCTTATTTGTCTTTGTACTGCTGCTGCCCCTTCCCCCAAGGGGCAGCATTGGATCTGCTTTGATATGGTTTCACTAAATTAATGGATAAATTAATTAGATGCAAAGAAGCTCTGGATGATGCCAAGTTGCCCCAGAAATACGGAGATTGATGGGGGCTTTTGGAAAGATATGAAGTGGAAGACCCAAAAAAAGGCAAGGGAAGACATTTTTTCTTCTCCAGAATGAAACTGCTCAGATGAGTATATAGAAATGATGCTCCAAGATTTGCAAAAATCCAGGGAAATGGAGCTTATAGCCAGGAAGACTGCAGATGAAGTGATTTCAGGAATGTCCCAACTTACATGATGAGGGCTGAGATGGGATGAGAATATGACCCTATTGGAGAAAATCGGCCATCCACCAGCTCTTTGCCAAAGCAGGAAACATGGCCAATCCAGCCACAGATGAAGGAGGTGGCTGCCTTTGCAGCAGTTCCTCAGAGATGAGACCAAGGGAAATTCCCATTCTGAGGTTGGATAGCAGGAAGAGTCATCCATCTTATTAGTGACTTGGCATCAAGGCAAATGGCAACAGGAGAAAGGGTTTTTAGGCTGTGGTTCTCAAAGGAGGCAGCTCTGTCTCTCCTGGGACAATCTAGAGTCTAGGAATCATCCATGGCCTGAGAGGATGTGGAAGAAGGGTAAAGAAGACTGCAGTAAGGCGATGAGGAAGCCAAGCAGAGGAAGGGGGTTTGAAGGGTGAAAGAGAAGTAGCATGGGGAGAGAGAGGGGGCACCCAGGCACAGGTCAGTGTTCTCCCCAGAGGCTTGGTGGGGTATGGGGCTCTCTCTGACCATCAGTCTTCAGAACGGGTTTGCTTTCTCTGTGATCTGATCCACACAATACCTCTCTGACTTCTTCCTATGGCTGACTCCTTCCCTGGCTTCTTTCCAGTCACCCTGACTCCACGTGATTCCTTTAATACTCCAAGAATACCATCATTAGGACCTTTACACCTGCCATCCCCTCTGCCCGGAGAGCTAATGCCCAGAGGTCCCTGTGTGGCCAGTTCCATCATTTCCTGCATGTTTGCACAAAGGCCCCTTCCCTGTTTGGTTGTCCTGGACCACCTTATAGTATATTTTAAAAATATATATTTTTATTTTTGGCTATGCCAAGTCTTATTTGCAGCTTGAGGAATCTTTCATTGCAGCATGCAGTCTCTCTAGTTGTGGAGCAAGGGCTCAGTAAGCCTCGTGGCATGTGGGATCTTAGTTCCCCAACCAGGGATCTCCTGCATTGAAAGGCAGATTCTTTACCATTGGACCACCAGGGAAGTCCCACACCCTATACAGTATTGTAATCAGCTCCTCAACACTCGTCATTCTTCTTACTTTTCTTCTCTGTGACACATATCACAATCTGACACAACATGTATTTATTTGTTTGTTTTTTTACCTGTTTCTTCCCTGGAAAAGAGAATCTTTGAGAATAGAGGGACTTTTTCTTTTGTTCACGGCTATATCCTTCCACAAATATTTATTAAATAAGTGAAGCAATTAGTACTCTTTTATGGGACTGTCTGCTGAGAGTCTGGATCTGAAATCCTGACTCTGCCTTTACTGGATATATATGATCTTGGACAAATCATGACCTCCTTCACACTTGAAAAGGAATGTGTTGGACTAAATAGCCTCTCAAAGTCCCTTTGTTGTTTTATTGCTTAGTCGATAAGTCATGTCCAACCCCATGGACAGTAGCCCACCATGTTCCTCTGTTCATGGGATTTTCCAGGTGAGAATAGTGGAGCAGGTTGCCATTTCTTTCTCCACAGTCCCTTATGACTCTACAAACCTAGGGGAACCCGCCCAAGGGGGTGGGATGAGGTAAAGGTCCTGGCAGCCCTGATTTTCTCAAGAACGTCAGTCATTAAAGCCCTGGATGGCACTTCTGTTCCCAATAGGGTGGGGCAGGGGCAGCACCAACAGCCCTGGGGCTGGAAGCTGAGAACTGGCCAGAAGGCTGAGGTCAAGGACTGATGACTAAGAACAAGCCTCAGATCCAGGGTGAGGGATGGTCGGGGAAGAGCTGGGGCTGCTGCGTTTTATTTAAATCCCTGATAAGGATCAGGAAGCAGGCAACAACCCAATGACACATTAATTAACTTTGCAGATGATACTGGATCAGGAAGGTGTTACATCCACCCGTCTAAGTGAGAGAGACAAAAGGACCAGGGAAGGGGTCAGGGACCAGGGCAGGAAATGGCAACAATGAGCAGCAACTGCGGCCAAGAGGGGACAGGACTGTGTCCTCTGGGTGGATTGGGGGTGGGGTGGGGTGGAGAGGACCCATTTTCAGAATGCAGATGTCCAGTGGATGGGGGGTTGGGAGTGGCTTTGAGGACTGCACGTTCCTTTGGCTGTGTTTGGATCCATGTGGATCCCTGGTGGAGCCAGATGCCTCTTTCTCGAATCTGGGTTTGGAGGATGGGGAAAGAGGGCGGGGCAAGGAGCAAGCAAGATAAGTAGCATTTATGTTGCACCCACACTGAGTCAAGCATCGTACACATCACCTCACTTGAACCTCCTAACAGTAATGATCAGACAGGAGGAAAGCAATGTCCAAAGAGACTAAGAAACTTGTGGACAGTCACACTGCAAGAAAGTGGCAGAGCTGGGTTCAGATCAAGGATGGATATGATTCCAAAACAAGTTAAGGGCCCCAAGGGCACAGCTGGAGTAGGTGCTGGGTTATCAAACTGCCTTTCAATTTTCAGGACAGAGACCAGAGTAAGTAACAAGTGCCCCCAAGCAAGCTTTCCTCAGCACCCGAGGGTCATACAGGAGCAGGAAAATTTTCTTTCCTGCGCAGAGGACCCAACCTTCTTAAGCAGTAGGGAAGAGGGAACAAGGAAAAATGAAAGACCTCTGGGGGCCTGGACCACCTGGATGGGCAAAGGGCTCAGGAGTAAAAGTGCCAGGGCTCTTGCAGCCTGTTGTTGAGAAGAAGCCAATGTTCCTGGAGGCCCAGTTCTGTTTTTGTCACTAATAACTCTCCCTTTGGTGGAGACAGGGACCTTATGACTTCTGGGTAAGTGGGCAACCCCTGAGGTGGACCAGAAAGCAGGTCCACAGAAAAGGGTAACTTCCTTCATGGAGGGCTGGGCTGTCCTCAGCCTCAGCAGTGTCAGACATTTCTTCTCCTCCAGGGAGCTGAGAAATGGAAGCATTCTTGAGCCTCTCACTAGAAACTCAGTGGGTGACCCCAGAGGAGACTCAAGTCTATTGCTGGCTGGATCAGAAAAGAGCGTTGGTTTCTGGTTGGGTGTGATGCCACTGTGAATGGTCCAAGGTGAAGATGATAGCAGGCCCTGGGCAGGCCTCATGGGAAACCACTTGGAGGGCTAGTGGTCATGCTATACACAAATAAGAGAACCTCACTGGAGTAATTATGGCATTAGAGGGTTGTAGAGTCTTGAAGACCCTAGGAACGGATGAAGGAGGAGACCATAAGAGCAGGGTGGGGTACTTGAGATCAAGGAATGACATTCCAAAAGCCCAGAGATTGTTTTTCATTTGTCCAGAGACCTTGAGAGCAGAGCAGGATCTCAGCAAGCCACCCCATATTCTGCTGAGTAGCCAGCACCATCTAGAACACTGTATCCTCTAATTCTTGTTTGCCACTTTGTGGCCATGATCTGTTTACATCACTTCCTTAGTAAGATTGCTCAGAAACTTTGCTTCTCACCACCTGTATGTTTGTCAGAGAGGAAGACATAGTTTTTTCATGCCCTTTAGGGGGCTGAGGAGCACTGTGACCCTGGAGGCCTGCAGGGGTGGTGGTGGCAAGGAAGACCCCAAATTCCAGAGCCCAAATGAAGGATGGGGATTGAGGATCCTATGCAGGAAGCTCAGGGCCTGCTCCTTTCCTGCCTGGGCATGACCCATTAGAGACTAGTGCAAATTGGGGAGAGCCCAATTTGGGTTGGTTGGCACTGCCTGCAACCCTGCCTCCACCTCTGTTGTTGCAGGGGACAGTGAAAATGGTTAGTGTGGAAAATATTAGAGATGGTTGGCATGGATGGGAACTTTGCAGCAAAAGGAGCAGTGAAATTTCAAGAGCTAGGATGCTGGGAGAAGCTGATGAGGCCAGACATGTTCCATGCCTTCGTAGATGACAGATGGGGGAGTGATGGTGTGTCCTCAGGGCTGTCCCAGGGACTGGTGAGACCAAAGGGCTCCAAGGATCACTCAGATCTATCCCCTTCTTCTGGGGAATTTACTCCTCCCCCCACAAAGAGCACGTTTGCTAAAAGGAGCCACTAGGGATAGATTTAGGATTACGACCTATTTTTAAAACCCCATGGCACATTTTAGAAAGTCATTTTCCCCTAGTCGTTAAGATTTTTGCCAGTATGATTTCTAGTCTTTGGGATACACAGAGGCCTCCTACTTTCCCCAGGTTTATTGTTCCAGGACACAAGGGGAGCCAATGGAGCCCATGAAAAGGCAGTTCATAACCCCTCACCTACAGCAAGCAAATTCTGGACTAGCAAAAGGGGATCAGGAATGAGTGGCCACATGTTATTGCCTACACTCACCAGAATCCACCTTCCTATTCCTTTTTATATACTTGTGAATAATACATAGACACACACACACTCGTTCACTCACTCACCACCACCACCACCAAATAAAAATATAAGCTATTCCCTGCCCCCGGTTCTCACAAAGTATCGCCTCATTTGTTCCCAATCCCAGTTCACTAAGTACAATTTTACAGTCATCACCTTCAGTATGCCACTCTGAGAGGTGTGTATGTGTGTTGGGGGGCATCCTTTCATTTACCCCCAAACAACTTAGGGTTTTTCACACTCCTGGGCCTCTTCTTGGCAAAGCCTCAAGGATTGCTTCTCATGATAGCCCCATCCAGAACTTCCCTCTCCCCTATCCTTACTTCACCCTTAAGTTTCAGGGTTGAATCTCCTCTCCCCACATTTACGAAACTCAGGCAGGTTGGGTTGGTGATGTGATGCTATCTGGGGCAGCCTTATCTAGCTACAAAGTGTGAATCAGAGATTACACCACAGAGGGCCGGTGCCAGCCAGGCGGGCTGCCATATTGCCAAGTAACCCAGTGGTGGAACCAGGTTGGGTTGAGTAACATGCACCAATGGGAAGAGAGTTTATTAATCATGCTGTGTAGTACACTGTTGACGAAAGTGTCCCTCTGAATGCCGGGTTTGACTGGACAAGGCGCAGGTAGGGCTGTGTGCTAACTGTGAAGAAACCCAGTGACCTCTCTTCCTCTGATAATGTTCACTTGAAAAACACACGGAAATCTGGAAGGATTCAACCAGTTTAGCAAGGAAATGGACTATATTCTCCATCTCTAGGACTTTTCAGCCATCTTGGATTGCTTGCGTTAAAAAAGGATACCTCCTTACAGCTGTACACAAAGTTGCAGCTTGGAAGTTTCCAAGTTTCATGAGGCCAGAGAAGGGAATTCAAGATGGCAGCCAGTGACCTAGAACTGTGTGGGTGAGAACATAAGAGATTGCATACTGCATTCTCTTTATTGATCTCTCACATCAAAAACATTTTTTTCTAAGCCACAGCCCACCTCCTCCACCCAGGTCTGCTCTCAGCCGCCACCCAGGTCTGCTCTCAACCAGAAATACCACTTGTATTTTTCACTCTGATGGGCCTGCATGGAGGGCAGGGGGCATGATAGAACAGTTTCCAAGCAGGGACATCACAATGACATTCTGTCACTGGATGGCTGGCCTGGTTGGCACCTCAGGTGGTGAGGTGCTATTCCCAAGTCACAATATAATGGTACACTGACACAGCTCTGTATAGTAAACCAAGCTCCTACATGTTGCTGAGGCAGGGAAGAAACAAAATGCATGACTGAGAAACCCAAGCGAGTATTTCAGGGAGCAGGCAGGAGAGGGAGAGACCAATCTGTCTAAAGACTGTTCTAGAACAAGCCTCCCAAGGATAAAGGATTCTATAAATGATGGGAAATAAGGAGCAGGGTGGAGATGTGAACACAGGAAGGAAGTGGAGAGTACGTGTCTCTTCAAGAGAAATGGCGAAAGCTCTGGGGCTGGCAAATAAAGTCAGTTAAGGTAAAGCAAGGTTCCAGAGAAGAAAGCTCAGAAGGTAGGGAAAGCATTACTCCTATGGGAGATAGAAATTGTAAGACGGGAAGGATTACTGTTATAGCAAACATTCCCTGTATTTCTCCAAACTCCAGGGTTCTTTCTCTTCTAAGCTTTGGGTCCTTGGGTAGTTCATAAAAACTAGGACTCCCTTTTGCAGGTCGTTATGAATAGTGGGACCTGGAGAACCCTGTCCAAGTAGGACTGAATTGTAGAGCTTTTAAACATGATTTTTCCCAATTATCTGACCACAGGAAGAGCTTTCCCTCTCTCTAGTGATCTTGCCAACCCTGAAGAACCCCTCTCAAATCTCTATCTGCTTTTCAGTAGCTTTAAAAGCTCCAACAAGAACATGACTGAGAGTGGCTGCAGAGACACTCACCCCCAACCCTGGGTCCTGCTCTGGTGCTCACTGTAACCACCAGAGAAGTAGTTCCTAAACCAGGAGCTCCCCTCCCTTCTACCCTCAAATACCCATTGGAAACCAGAGAGAAAGAGTCCAGCCCAGACTCCCATGAGCTTACCTAATCTGTTCGTCTAATCTCTCTGGCAGTTTGAGGCTCCCAAAAGGGTGGAGGAGAAACCTTAGAACCACAGTAGAATTCTCTGAGAACCACAGCAAACACTCAACATGGAGCTGGAAACCCCAGAACCCCACACAAAATTCTGAACACCTTCTAATAACGCAACTCCACCTTTCCAAGGTAAAGGGTCTCAGAGAAAGAACCACAAAAACCAGGCACAAGCACCACCTATCAAACCAACTACCAGCCAAAACCAAAACAAGACAAAAAAAAAAAAAAAAAACCACAAAAAACAGGCCAAACCAAAACTTTATGCCATGAAAACAAGAAATAAAATAAGGAGATTTATAGGCCGGCTGATTGTCAGCAAACACAATATATTTACTGTATTAGCATTTGCTCACAGTGCAAATGGTACAACATGACACCTTTTCAATATTTCGGTTTTTAAAAATGCTGTTTTCATTAACTATATTATATTGGCATAACAATGTGACAAAGGAGCAAATGAAATGTTGGTGAAGAATTTCACCTTTTCACAATATCAAGCATATTTTTTTAACCTTAGTATAAGGTACTATAAATCCAAGAAATAAAAACATCCACAAAATATATTACATCTGGTTTGTCTTTTTCTAAGTACTCAACTTTATACAAAAGTCTTTCAAAAAATATCATTCCCCATAGGTTTTCCTGTTTAAAACCTGATTTTTTTTCTCTCAGTTCACATAAGTTAAGAGTGCATTTTCTCTTTTTTTTTCTCTTAAAACATGCAGACATATAAAAAATCTGGATAGCACAACCTTTTGGCAACAAAGTCATTTTTCTCTTAGTTTAGCTTAAATGTCTGAGAACAGTTTTATTAAAACAAAGGAAAACTCAGAATTATCATGCAGTGACATGCATAGATCAGAAGGAGCAAGGAAAAAATATTAAAGGGTATCTGATTCCTCCTTCCAGCTTTGAAGTGACCAAAATTTTGTTTTTTTTAAATAATCATCACATTATAAAAAGTATTCAGCAAAATACTGTCTCTGCAAAGAAAGATTTTACCCTTCAGCTGAAAAAATATGGGCCATCCTGGCAAACTTCATCCACTTCTCTCTCCTTCTACAAAAAATCCAAGTACCTGGAAATCCACAATCCTCCTGCTCTATGATTTTCCCCCCCTTTCACTAGATTCCTTTTAGTATTATTTATCCACCACCAAAAAAACCGGTGCTTTTTTCTTAAAAAAAAAAAAAAAAGTGGGAAACGCATAAAGTGACTTTAAAAACAGACATTCTGTAAACTCCAGACCTGTCTTCCTTCTCTCTGGGCAGCTTACTGACCCCAGGAGAAATAACGCTAACAGGGAACAGTACATTCAGGCAAAACTGCACTGGAAGCTGTGTCTCAGGCCAGCTTCCCTACTACTCCACATCCAAAGAGTTCCCCCTATGCGGAGGAGGCTGGGGAGGAGGGGGTGCCTGAGAAGAGGTGAGGTAGGGCAGGGAGAAGGTGAGACCAGGGTATGGAAGAGATGTGCCTCATTCATCAACATGGATTAATGCAGACATCCCCATAACTTGAGGAAAATTTGGACACAGATGTGTGTCTATGTGTTTCTATGGATGCATATATACATACTCACATACACATACACACAAAGGCAGATACAGTCTCATTGGTTACATTTTTTAAAAAAAAAATAAATCGTTTAAAGCTGTATATGCCTGTAAGTTCTCTTTATTCCGGTGCACTGCACTGGATTGCCAAGTACCTTAGAGATTTAAATTTGCTAGAAATACATACTGTGTGCAGGTTATATATATGTGTGTGTGTATATATATATGTGGGTGTGAACACACACACATTTATACACATACATACATACACACATGCCATTTATACCTAAATTTGAATTCTACCTGTTGTATCGATGATGACAAAGGCGGGGAAAAGGCTGCATTCCAATCAATGGTGGGAAGAGAAATGGGTACGTGAGTGAGAGAAAACAAAAAGATGGCGAAATGGAGTGGCTGGTTGAGGCCTGCCTTTTTGGAAAAAAGATTTGGAAAGAGATGGGAAAAGGCTTAGAGGGGAAAGGCGGGGAAAGGCAGAGGGCAAACTCGGAGACAGAGATTTTAAAAAGTGGGGCTGAGGAAACACATTTCTAAAAAGGCAGGTTCAAGAATGGCTGTTCCTTCTCCCCGAAGATCAAACTGCCCTGAGGCCTTGAGAGGGAAGCGCTCGGAAAAGGAGGGATTCTGAGGGGCCAAACCCTAAGCGGCGGTAGCAGCACCGCGGCGGCGGCATCCGAGGCATTTCTGTAAGAAACAGTATTTCTGAGCAGATGGAAGACCGTCTCGTCCCGCCACGAGCAGGCCCCCAGCCCGGGACGTTTCCCTAGCGGCCCGGGGACCTGAAGTCGGGAAGAGTTTGGGGTGGACACAGCCCAGTTCAGCTCAAGAGTCTCACACACACGCGTGCGCGCGCGCGCACACACACAGAAACACACACACGCACACATAACACATACACACACGCGAGCACGCACACTCGCGCGCATCCCCGCACGCAGGCGCGCGTGCGTGCGGCGGGCAGCAAGCTCTGCGCTTTGGTGCGCTCCTTACCCCCTCCCCTTCTCGGGTCTTCGAGGGGGAATCGAGGGATACGTGGGGGGAAACCTTGAAGTGCTTGGGTCCGGCGAGGCTTGGGCGGACCCCGCCTTCAGTCCCCGGCAGGTCCTTGGCCCGGCCCGGCGGCCCCTGGATCAAGACGATCCGAACTGAACAAAGCGGGCTAGACGCCACCTTTCCGCCCCCGCACCTTGGCTAAGGGGTGGGCAGCGAGGGGAAGGCGCCTCTTGCCCTGGCCCCCGACCGTCGGCCGATGTGAAAGGGTGGAGACGGGGGACAGCGAAGGGGAACAAGGGGCCTTACGTCCATGGAGAGGCCAGGGCGCGGCCCCTGCGCCTCCGTAGCTTGCTTTTCGGCTGCGCATTCTGGCAAGCAGCCGGGAGACACTGAAGGGGAAAAGTGGGATCTGGGGGCCCGAGCCTCAGGCGCAGGTGGTAACCACAGGGGCCAGGGACACCGGGCCCGCCGAGGACGCAGAAGGCGCACCCCCTTTCTCCGCCTTCTTCTCCTTTTGCTTGAGGTGGATCTTGGCGTGGCGCTTGCGCTCGTCGCTGCGCGCAAACTTGCGCCCGCAGAACTCGCATGCAAAGGGCTTCTCGCCCGTATGCGTGCGGATATGAGTGGTAAGGTGGTCGCTGCGGCTGAAGCTCCGCATGCAGATCCTGCACTGGAAGGGCTTGTGGCCCGTGTGGATGCGCAGATGCCGGGTCAGCTCGTCCGAGCGGCTGAAGCGGCGGTCGCAGCCCTCCGCCGGGCACGCATGTGGCCGCTCGTGGAGCGGGGTCTTGCTAGGTCGGTTGGGGTACTTGCGAGGCCGGATGGGCTTGAGCGTGAGCGGCGGTTGGGGCAGGCTACCAAAGCCCGGGTGGATCTGCTTGTCTTTGAATGCCTTGATGGTCTCCAGCGGGGTAATAGGGGGCGGGTTGACCCGGATGGGGTCCATGCCCTGGAAGGGCTTGTGCTCCGGCATGGAGCCCATGTCGTTCGGGTGGTGGTATAGATTGTAGTCGGGAATCATGGGGAAGAGGTTGCTGTCCAAGGCCGGTTTGGCCGATTGGTAATCCTGGGGGGAATAGGCGAGCCCGGGGTTGCCCTGGGGGTCGTGGAAAGACACAGGCTCCGAGTAGAGATCACTGCAGTTAGAATACGGGGGCAGCGCCGGGTACATGGCCTCCACGTCCCCTTGCGGCGGCTGCACCATGCTGGCCGTGGAGGTCTGCGTGCTGAGTGCCCCAGAGGCCGGAGGCACCCCCAAAATACCGGCGCTCATGAGGCTAATGATGTTGTCCTGGCACCAGTTGGAAGGGGAGTCGAAGGCGAACTTTCCCAAGTAGGTCACGGTCTTGTTGCCGGGGGCTGGCTGGAAGGAGCCCGAATATGAGAGTTCCGGGTTGGGCTTCTCGTTGGTCAGACCGATGTCCATCACATTCTCTGCGGAGAGCGGGGGAGAGAGGGGAGGGGTGAGTGAAGCCGAGTCGGCTCCCAGGCCGGGGCGCCCAGGTCCTTGCCCAGGTGTGGAGGGTGCGGCCGCTTGGAGTGCGCAGCGGGTGGGATAAGAGGAAAGAAAGCTGCGCCCAGCGCAAAGCGGGCGGTGCCGCGCTCCCGGGCGCAACCTGGATACAGCAAAATACTACGGATCGGGGTGTGGAGTGGCTGCTGCACACACACCGCACACGCCGTACACACACACTCCCGTACCACACACACACACACACACACACACACACACACACACACACAGGCGCGAGAGCGAGAAGCATTGTTGTTATTCCCGAGGTGGGGCGGGCAGGTAGCTGCAGCTACAGGTAGTTTCAGACCCGGAGCGCGCCGGGCTCTCGCTCTCCAGCGCACACAACTCGGCCCTCTTCCCCTAGCCCTGTCCACGCCGGACCCCGCGCCTTTCCTGCCCCGACGAAGCCCGCTTTGCGCACCGCGCCCGGGTAGCTGACCCGGAGCACTCCGTCGCTTTGTCCTCGGCGCGTAGAGGGGTGCTGCCCGCAAAGGGAGCTCTCCCGCCGCCTCCCCCAGCCCCAGCCTCCTCCGGGCCTGAAGGAGCTTTCGGCTCCTGCTGGAGGGGGAAAGCCCAGCCTCAGCTTAGCGAGAGTGGAGGGCGGCGGAAAACCGGCCGGTGTCTCCATGGCGGGAGTGGCCGCTCTTCCTAAGCTCCTCGGTCCTGGGATCGCCCCCCGTGGCAGCCCCCGGGCGGGTGGATCCCCACCTTCTCTTCTCCCCGCCGTCCCCACACCCTCACGGCTTTGCTGAACGCCCTGGAAAGGCAGCGTCGCAGTACCTCTCCCACCGCGGGGACTCCACGCCGCACATGGCTCCATCCCGGGTGGGAGGCTGAGGGAGTAAGGGGGGAGAGCGCGAGTGAAAAGGGACGTTGGGCTCCTCCCGGGAAAGGGGGCGACGGCACTACGCCTTGCGCGCAGCCCGGCGATCGCGCCCCCTAAGTGGAGAACCCCAGAGCCGCTCGCACCTACCTCCCTTCGGTCGGCGGCTGCCCCCACCCGGAAGAATCGAAGCCTCTACCGTGGCGTCGCTAACCGAGCCTTCCCAATCGGGGAGGGCGGGAGGAGTGGGTGGGAAAAGCAACTCGCCCCCCGGAAAATTCCCAGCGCGCGGCCATCCCCCCATCTCTCCATCCATCCATCCATCTATCCATCCGTAGCTAGCTCTTTTCCTCCTCCTCTTCCTCTCTCCCTTTCCTTCCTCTCTGCCTCGCCGCCTCCCCGCCGCCCTTACCTGTAGCCATCTGATTGTAATGGGCTACCGAGTCGCTGCTGCCAGAAAAGAGGTTGAGCGCGCTGGGGATCTCCTCGGGGTACAGATTGTCAGGCAGTTGGTTTAGCAAACTGCTCATGGTCACCGGCAGCTTCTCGGCGAGTTTGCCGGTCATAGCACTCCCGAGCTGCCGCCGCCGCCGCCGCCGCTAGCTCCTAACGCAGCTTCCAGGCAAGCGGCATCCGAGAGGCGATCGGTGGTGCAGGGGAAAAGCATGCGAGAGGGAAAGTTCGGGGGGAGGGGGGAGGGAAGAGGGGAAGGGGTGGGCCTGGGGAGGGGATCTTCTCTTTTTTGAGGGGTGGGTGGAGGAGAGGGCAAAGGGTGGGTAATCCTCTTGGATGCCTCAGCTGGCGCCGTGGTAAGAGGCTAGATCGTGGTGGTGGGGGGGGGGCGTGTGCGCGAGGTGGGTGGGGGCTGGGTTGGGGTGGGGTGGGGAGATCGGTCCAAGGGGGTCGCACGCGGCCTCAGTACTGATATCACCAACAGACGCGCGCCCGCGGCCCCCCCGCCCCCCAATCCGCCACCGCCACCGCCGCCACTGCCTCTGCCAGCCGCCTCTGCCGCTGCCGCTGCCGCTGCTACCGCCAGCACCAGCCCCGCCGCTTCCTAGCAAGCTCACTGCTGCCCAAAAGCTCCCAGCCAGGGAACTCCACCAGCCTATTTATCTGAGCCCCGGGAAAGCTCCGTGACGTAGCTGCCCATATATGGACAGACAAAGCCCAGCCGAAGGGGCGCGACGTCACAATGGAAGCTCCTCACAATGGAACATTAGAAAGCAGGAAGCGGGCCGCAGCCAACGTGCGGCGCCCGCACCGCTCGCGGATCTTAAAAAAAAAAAGAGAGAGAAATAGAAGAGAAGAAGGAAAGAAAATTCGAGAGGTGAAAGGAAAGAGGGATGTAACTGAAAGGGAAGCGGAAAGCGCGCAGCGCGGGGTCGAAAGAGCGATAGCCTCCTGTGTGTTTATTTGGTGTCGGCACTTGGAGAGAGCGCGCTTATAGGATCGCAGGGCGGGGCTGGAGGCAGTGAGGTGGGGCGGTTTGCAAGTGGCCTCCGACGCTCTCCCCCCAGCAGGAAGAAAAAGGATAGAAAATACACGGCGGGGTCCCTTTGCAGCCTGGGGACTTCTGGGGAACCCGGAAAGTGTGCGCTCCGGCCCTGCCCCCGCGCCGCTCCTCTCCTGTCTAGGACTCCTCTCGCCTGGGACTGGGACAAAGTCCCTCTGAGGAGAATTCCAGCGGGTGAGGGGTCTCAGGACCAGCACCCCAGGAACTTTTGTGTCGCCCTCCCTCGGGTTTGCCGCCCACATTCCTGCAGCTCCCTGGGCCCCTGACCCTGAGCTGACACCCGGCTGAGCGTAGTATTGGGGAGATTGGTAGCTGCAGAGCGGCTGCTGCTTGGAGGCGAGAACCCTGCACCTCGGGAGGTCGAGGGTGTGCAATTTTGGTGGTGAAGGAGTGAAGTCGAGGGGATAGGAAACATGTGCACTAAACCCTCCAAAAATCCCCTAATGGTTCCAAAGCACCCCTTTGGCCACGGGATGGCAGGAGGGCCCAGCAGGCCCAGACGCAATCGCTGTGTAGTGCTTCTTGCGAAGGGCGCGCCACCGAGTTGCGGCAGGAGTCTGCCGAACCCACAGTCTCCGAGCCACCGCGGCGACCTCCCCTGGTCTCTGCCCTCCCCCTCGCCTTCCACGGGGCTGTCCCCATGGCTGAGTGCCTGGTGCCCTGCAGTCAAGGGCCGCCTGTTAGCCGACCCCGAGCGCTGTCACCTCCCCGGGGAGACAGAGATCCCGGGGGAGGCTGATACGTTCCCCGAGGCCTGTTCTCGGAGCGCGCGCGGCCGGGCCGCGGGAGACGGGGAAGAGAGGAGAGGAGCGTGGGGGAACGACCCCAAATCACACCGGCTCGGCGTAGGAGGATTCCCTCCTCGGTGGCCGTGTGGGCGCGGTGAATCCCGCGGTCCCTGGCCGGGGAGCCGGGCTTGGGGGAAAGTGCATTTCTCAGGGGGAGTGGGAGTGTTGACAAGGAGGAGGAGAGGATCCCGGGCCTCACTCCGTAGGAGGGCCACGCGGGCCGGGGACGTGTGGGAGGAACTCCCAAGCTGCTGCTCGTCGTGGGGGTGGATGACAACCTCGCTCTCCTCCCCTCCACTTCACTCGATGGAGAGCTAGGGGTGGGAGGGAGGGCCAGCCCTCCCCCGGATCTCCTCTGGTGCTTAGGAAAGGAGGGATTCCCGCCGCCCGCGGGTCCCCTCTCTCCCGCCCCTTCTGCCGCTCCCGCCGGGCTCCCCGCACCTATACCAGGGAGGTTCTGCGCCCCCGGCTCTCCTCCTCCGGCGCGGCGCGGGGAGGGAGAGCTCTGCAGCGGTCCCCGGCTCCGGCCGGAATCAGGGCATGCAGCGCCTCCCGCCCCCGGCTCCCTCCCAAGGCGGTGGGGCGGGAGTCGGGGGGGCGATTGGCCGGCCCGGGGGCGTGGGCGGCAGTGTGAGCCGGGCAGGACGCGGGAGGGGCCTTGGCGGCTGCAAGGAGGGTCGCGGGGCGGCGGGCCAAGCCGGGAAGAGCCATACAAGGAGCGGATCCGGTGACGCGCCGGCCGCGCCCCTTCTCCTTCTCGATTTGGCTGCAGATTCCGGTCCCCGGATTTGCATATTTTGGCATCCAGTGGAAAAGGAAAGAAGAACGGAACCCGCAGCCTTTAAAGGAACCACACAGGCTGTAGCGTCATCTAGGGAGGCGGTCTGGGGGGCGTGAAAAATTAGCCAGCGGCTCAGGCCTCTGGCCGCGGAGCTTGGCAGCTGGGGAGAGACGGGTAGAGGCGGGAAGCAGCGACCCCCGGCGAGCATCGGCCGCTCCAGTTCCGGCCATGGCCTCTCCGCGGCGCTTTCTGCTGCGCGTGCACCCAGAGGTGGAGAGGGGTTCTGTGGAATCCTGTCCGGGGCCAAGAGACTCCCCGAGGTTCGCGGCCTTCAGGCGAGCCGCAGACACCAGTGGTGCCTGCAGTGCCCATGTTTCCCCGCGCGAGGCACAGCTCAGCCCGCGGGGGCGGCGGGGAGGAAGTGAGAGAGCTCCCGGCGGCCCAGCTCAACTCGGGAGGAGCCTACCATTATGCACCCCCACCCTCGTTGAGACCCGGGAGAGGAAGGAGATTAAGGAGCTGGAAACCCCAGGCCTGTTTGATAGGCACCCACATTAGGAAAGGCAGAGGCCGGTGGGAGAAGCTGGGATTGTTGGAAGCCCCAACAATCCGGGGCCCCAAAGACCATGGAGGAGTGTAGCCATTCCAGAGGTGGGCCGCAGACACTTTTAAGCCAACTGGACCTGTTGCTTTCAAGGAGAATAAGTAGAGTTTGCAGGCCTGCTCCAGACCTTGCTTGCTTGTTGGTGAGAATGGGTAGGAGTCTTTTTTGGGGGGCAAAATGCCTGTCCCCTTCTTCCTGCTTGTCCCTGACCTAGAATGGGAGCCTTCAATTCAATTAAATAAGTATTCATTAAAACTTTAGTGTGATTTTGGGCAAATTTCTGAATCTCTTTCTGGGTCTCAGTTCTTGTCTGTAAATTGGGATAATAATAGTTAACCTACCTCTTAAGAGGGGCTCCCCTAGTGGCTCATGGTAAAGAATCCACCTGTCAGTAGAGGAGATGGGGGTTCTGTTCCCTGGGTTGGGAAGATCCCTTGGAGAAGGAAATGGCCACCCACTCCAGTATTCCTGACTGGGAAATCCCATGGATGGAGGAGCCTGGCGGGCTACAGTCCATGAGGTCGCAAAAGAGTCAGGACTCAGCAACTGAACACCACCACCAATCCCTTAGGAAGAACTAAATTAGATAACGTCATAGAATACTTTTGCTAGATCCCTAGCAGCACTCAATAAATGACAATTATTATTGGTAAACTCTATTTTCCGCTACCCTACCATGTGACAGAAAAGCCCTTTCTCCTTGTGTATCTTAGGGGTGACTGTAGTTGACACAGGGAGTAAAAAGGGCCAGGTAGGAAACTCCATACACTTCATCACACATATCAGTGTGATCATATACAGGAAGGTTTTATTTGTGAGCTCTACATCATCACAGAGATGGGTAAGGAATGGTCCCCACTCTGTGAGAAACCAGACAAGGATGGAGCCCTTGGTAGCTGGTGATGACATAAAGTAGGATACCAACCAGTCATTCAGTTGCTCTTTAACACTCAGGAGCATCTTTCTAGACATGTTATGGAGGATGGCTGTGGCTTCAGGGTGGGGTGAGGGATCCTGGAAGGATCCATGCTGGGGAAAGCCTGCCTCCGCAAGCATAGGTCCTCACTGCCTGGCTGCTGGCCCGATTACAGCCCACACAGGTGTCCCCTGTCAATCTGGATGAAGATGGCAAACAGAGGCCAGGGATCTATGGTGAGTGTGGGCAACCCTGCCTATTGGAGTTGGGGTGGGAGGTGTGGAGTGGCCCCTTAGAGACTAACAGCATTCTCCCTCTGTTTGCTCTGTCTTGAATTCAGCATGGAAAAAAACTTCCCTTCCCTCTTGCTTTCTCACCTCTGCCTCCTGAACAGGGGCTGAGGGTGATTGTCTCAGTTTTATTGGCGGGCTCAGGTGAGATTGCCAAGGGCCTAATTACCGAACTAGAAGCCCCAGACTTGTTGGGGAGCGAGTAGGCACTGGTTCAGGGCATATTCACCCTGGAAATGGTGAAAGGCAGGCCCACGGCTCTGTAGCGGGGCCAAGGCTGCCCATTCCCCGCTGCTTACCTCTGAGACTGCTGCAGCTTGTGGGGGCAACAAGTGTGTTTGTCTTGGTGAAAGAGTGGAGGAAGGAGGGGACTTGGCCCTACAAATCAATCACAGAAAAAGGCTGGGTTGGAACTCTGTCTTGCTCCTTAGTCACCTCTGCCCTCTGAACTTGAGCTCATTTTTGCTAAAGATATCCAGTACTCCTCTGCTGTCTGCCCTTATCTGAGGGAGAATGGATACATGTATATGTATGGCTGATTCCCTTTGCCTGTCTAGCTGATACTATTAATATCACAACATCATTGACTGGCTCTACTCCAATATAAAATAAAAAGTTAAAAAAATAAAGGAGCCCCCAGTTATTTCAAACTGGGGTGCTGGTGAGTTAATGCCTTACCATCTCAGACAAGATTTGCCTCTTTATCAGAAAATGCTTAGAAGAGGGTAATGTGTAACCTGAAGGAAGTTAGCCCATTGTTAAGCATGGTGCCTGGAAAATGGTAGGAACTTAGATACGCTGATGGGCTGAGGTCTGACTGTGGGATGTCAGACCCAGTGACAAGGATTTGGAAACTTAGGGTGCAGAGAACATCTGGTATCCCTCAAGTCACACCACACACCCATGTAGAGAGCCTGCTCTGGTGAGATTGCTCCTGAATGACATGTCCCTCAAGGGCTTTCAATTGCTTTCTGTTTTGGGGCACCCCACAAGAGATGGACTGTTCATCCGTGGAATCAACCTGGACAACCCTCCTTGGAATTTTAGAGGTCATGCAGGAGACCTGGGTTCAATCCCTGGGGCAGGAAGTTCCCCTGGAGGAGGGAACCGCAACCCACTCCAGTCTTCTTGTCTGGAAAATCCCATGGATAGAGAAGCCTGGTGGTCTGCAGTCCATAGGGTCACAAAGAGTCGGACACGACTGAGCGACTAACAAACACAGCCAGCTCTGAGGTGAGATAGGTTTGGTCTAGAAGCCCAAGGAAGGAACTTGACAGTAATGACGATTTTGGGGAGTGGTGGTCCTGGTTAAGAGTGTTGTGTGGGGATTGCTGGAGGTGTCCGGCTCACTGATCTTCTGTACCCACAAAAGATGGCGGCCCATGGAGATACATCAGCTTCATTCTTCACAACAATTCTGTGAGGAAGCTTTAAGGGCTGCCCCTCAATAGTTTTTTTTTTTTTTCTTTTCTTTCTTTCATGAAAGATCTAAGGCATTGGAAGAAATCTGAGTAGTTAGTTGAAGGGTACTTGGCCAGGAAATGGCCGAGCTGAGATTTGAACTCAGGATCTTGTGACTCCAAAGATACTGCTCTTTATTCCCGCCTTCCTGGCTGTCAGGAGAAAGAAAGGAAATGGCAGGTGTGGGTAAGAGGAAGTGAGTGTATGCTCAAGTCGTGTTCTACTCTTTGCGACCCCATGGACTGTAGGGCACCATGCTCCTCTGTCCAGGGATTTTCCCAGCAGGAATACTGGAATGGGTTACCATGCCCTCCTTCAGGGGATCTTCCCGACCCAGGGATCTAACCCGGGTCTCCTGCAGCGTCTCCTGCAGCTCCTGCATTGCGGGTGGATTCTTTACCATTGAGCTGCTGGGGCAGCCCAGGTAAGAGGAAGGAGAGGTGTAAATCCTATGGAGAAGGCAATGAATAGAAGAAGGCCTACGGGATCTGCCTCCCAGCATCCCCAGGACCCAGCTGGCAGATAGGGGAGGAGCCCCCTCCCAGGGGAGAGGAGGGGCTCCAGCCCACATGCAGGTCTGGGAGAAGCAGCGTTTCTGCCAGGGTTCCCAGTAGGCAGAAGAACATCTGTCCTCTCGGGGCTCAGGTCCCACTGCCCTAGGCTGTCACAGAGGTCACAGGCTCCTCACCAAGCCAACTGTGCACTTCCTTTTGAAACATCTGCTGTGCCAACATTTGAACAAACTCATTATAATCCCATTGAATAAGGGTGTTTTTGCTTACTCTTGAAGCAAAGGTGGGGAGAAGCTGGTGACTGAAGGGAGAAAGTCTTGTTACAAAGTAGCATTTGCTGGGGGTGAGGTGGGATACAAAGCCTTCCTGGAGACCCCTCCTCAGACACAACTCCCAGGCTGTAATTGCTATGGGGGTCCAGAGGTTGAGGTTTCAGGCAGGGCTGGGCTAGGGAAGGGAGAGAAGGCCGGTCTTAGATAGAAGGCAAGACTTGGAAAAAGTGTACTGTATGGGGACACGGAAAGAACAGGCCCTGGCCTGGGAATCAGGACTTCTGGCTTCCACCATCAGTTATCTTTGTGACCTTAGTCTGCCCTCTGACTTCTGGGCTTTTGGTGGGGATCTAACCTACCTCTAAATTCCTCCTAGAAGTGTTGATCCATGAGTTCTGGATTCTGTTTTGGAAAGGGCTGGGAGGGGAATTTGAGAGAGAATGGATACTTGTATGTGTATGGCTGAGTCCCTTTACTGTTCACCTGAAACTATCACAGTATTGTTAATTGGCTATACCCCAACAGAAAACAAAAACGTTTAAATTAAAAAATAAAATATACATTCTGTGGCATTAAAAAGAATAAATTCCTCCCAGCAATGCTGATCCTTGAGTTTTGGATTCTATTGCACAAAGTGCTGGGAAGAGACACGTGTTCCCAGCCAAGTTTGGGCTTCTAGGACCCTGAGGGAGGAAGAGGGATAGGTCGGGGGTGAGGGCTTGTGATGGGAACTTGGCTGTCATAGCTCAGGGGTGCATGGAGGGTAAGTGGAATCATGTGCTTGGGTGGAGGGGGGCTGCCATTGCCCCGGGGGCCACGGTGGGGCAGCCCCCTTCTCAGCTGGGAGGGATGATGTCTCTTCAGTGAAGACTCTCGGGGGATGAGGCTTTTTGGAAAGAGGAACTTTGTCATCTGAAGTGAACCAGAAAAGGTATGAGTGTGGGGGTGGGGTGGGGGAGGCAGTTGAGGGAGCAAACAGGGAGTGAGACAGAAAAGGAGGGAGAGAGGTGAGGGCACAGATGAGAGCAGGGGCCCCCTACCACTGCTGCCTGCACAACCAGCCTTCTGCAGGCTGCAGGCTTCAAGTATGTGACAGGTCAAGCATCTAAAAGGCTGGCAGGTTCCTTTCCTCTCTGCCCTGGGAAGAAAACCGTTGGGGAATCTGAGAGCTGTGGTCTCTAGATCTCGGTGTTGTGGATAAGCTCCCAGTCTCAGAACCCTCCTCAGCCTTAAACAAGTGGGCCCTTGGCCTCATCCACCGAGGCAAAGTTGGGGGCTTACTTTTGACTTCTTTGTTGTTTTATGTTGTGAAAAAAAAAAAAAATTACCCTGGGATGTGGGGAAAAGCAGTTGATGACTCTTTCAGGCCCAGAATTCGAGGTCCTCAGTTATGTTAGCATCCTCTTTCACCAGAAGGCCCAAGCAGGGCTTCCTGACTTTTGTTATGCCGTAACTCTCCTAGAAAAGGAAATTCTTTACAACCACTGGTGTAAAGAACTGACACTGCCCCTGGCCCATTGCATCACTCTGAGGGCTGACAGTATTAGCCAGCTGGTACCCACAGGAAGTCTGCCCATCAGTCTGACTGATGGCATGAGCTTTTTCTGCTGGAGTTCAGGGCAGATGGGCAAAGTAGAAGGGGCATGATAGATTTCTCTTTCTCTCTGCAGAATTATTTTGGCCTTTTAGAGTTATCTGGCCCCAGATCAACAAGAAAGTTACTGGATGACAAGAGATGGGATCTGAGCTCCCTGGAGGCAGGGATCGAGTCTGATTCCTCTACCTCCCCAACACTCCCCTGGCTGTCCCCAGCAGGGGCTCCATAGGAAGTTGTTGACCCAACTCAAGTGTCCATGTGGGTGATTCTGAAGATGGCCGATTTGAGGGACTCAGGATTCAGTGTGCTTCCTACCTTGTTCTTGTATTTCTACCACTCCAGCATCCACCCCCCGACACCCAGCACACTATACAGGATGCAGGACCACTTGTCCACCTTGTTCTTGCATTTCTACCACTCCAGCACCCCCCCCCCAACATACTATATAGGATGGGTTCTACCACTCCAGCACCCACTCTCCCCATACTATATAGGATGGAGGACCCCTGGTCTACCAAAATTTATTTCTCACTGGAGTGAAAGGAGAGGCTCCTGTGTCTGGGACTAAATTCTCTCATTTCAGTGGGACATACCTCCAGGGAGCACTTCCTGTAGAGGGACTCAGACTTGATACTGGGATTTGCCATGTGTCAGGGAGCAGGCAGTTTAAAGGGAAGTGAGGGATGAGACCAAGGTAGAAGCGAGCACACACAAGGCAGGATCAGTTCTCAGAGGAAGTGCTGGCAAGGAGTTCAGGCAGGGAAGGACTTGCAGGAGGACAAGCTCAGAGACAGGAGAAAACCTGATGGGGGTGTTGATCAAGACCTTGAGGACTAGATTGGCTAAGACCTCTAAGTGAGGGGGGGAGGTGGGAGGAGGGGAGGGAAGGGCAGGGGTATTCTCTGTAAAGTAAAAGTGTTAGTCACTCAGTTGTGTCTGACTCTGTGACCCCGTGGACTATGTAGCCCACCAGGCTCCTCTGTCCATGGAATTTTCCAGGCAAGAACACTGGAGTGGATAGCCATTCCCTTCCTCTAGGGGATCTTCCTGACTCAGGGATCAAACCCAGGTCTCCTGCATTACAGGCAGACTCTTTACTATCTGAGACTCAGGGAAGCCCATTCTGTGTAAGGAGCTGTGATTCACCCCTTATTTTCATGTTAACATTTTTTTTTTTAAATCTCTGAAACTAGCTAGAGCCCATTAGCACTGTCCTTTCAGAACTTCTCTGTTAGTTTGTGGATGAGTGAGGAATCCTAGAGGAAGGGAAGGAAGACAGCTCTGAGGCAGGATCTGGAGATGCCAGCAGACACTGGAACGTAGGCTCCAGGAAGTTAAAGGCTGGGGTCCAGACCTGCACTGCTGTACCCCCAGCTAGAACCTGGCTTATGGAGGTTCTCCATAATGTGGGTGCTCCATCTGTATCTGTAATATCTGTAAGAGAATGAATGTGCCAGCCCCTCTACCATGTCCTGTGTAGGGTGCTATTAGCAGGAACAGAAAAGGGACTAAGTCCAGGTGTGGACTCCATAAGAGAGGAGGTGCTTGAGGAGTCCCAAGGCAACGTGGATCCCAGGTTGGGGGCGGGGTAGGATTCATCAGACATAAACTCAAGTGGTAATAGCCCCGTTAATTGAGTGGTAATGATCCTTGGCATTTTTCATCTTCAAAGCCAGGAACGAACTGTAATTAATACTCCCGCCACCCGGGGGCAGGGTGGGGGTTGGTGTGGAGAAACTTGAGCTGTTGCTGCTCAGCTGGGGAAACTGAGGCACTGACAGAGAACGTGCCGTTAGGAGAGTCGATGTCAAGGCCAGCAGAGCCTGGCGGAGTTGGCAGGGGTGCCCGGAGCACCTCAGAGCGCTACTCCCTTCCAAAGCCAGGCAGCGGGGTAGTCGAGGTCAAGAATGAAGGGGAGGGGCGCTGGAGACGAGCGCAGGGGCAGAGGAAGAAGTCTCAGCCGAGGGCCTGGCCGGGGGTGGCAGTGGGCGATTGGCTTTGTCGGTGGCTTGGCGGAGGAAAACCGGCCGGGGGCCGCAGCTCCGGCGCTCCGGGGGCGGCGCTAGAGGGGCGCGCGGAGCAGGAGAGGCAACCCGACCCGAGAGTCCCTGGGGCCGCGCGCGGCACACTCAGCCTGAGTCACCGGCGGCTCCGAAATGCCTCCCGGTTTCCTCATCGCAGTCTGGCTGGCCCGCGCCCGGAGGGAGTTTTTCATTAGGGTGATTATTACCCTGCCGTCGTTAAGAGCCGGTAAACATCACCCAGGGACCGAGGGCGCACGGCGGCCTCTAACTGCAGCCCGGTTCGCAGGCCCAGGGGGTGTGCAGCGCTACCCCGCCTAACCCCGCCATCGGTCGGAACCACCTGTGGGGGCACCAATGCCATCCCGCATCTAGAGTGACGTTTTCTCTGGACCACCGTGTCTTGGAGGATATTCTTCCTTCAGTTCGGTCACTGCTCACCCAGAAAAGCCTTTCCTCTGATACCCTTGGTCCATGTGTCCAGGGTTACAAGTCCAGTACTAAGTGCTCACTGCACCAAACAGTACTCCTGGGTTGTCCTGGTCCTACCTACCTTTCCACATGAGTCTGTGTCATTCTTTGATGGATGTCTGCCTTTCACCCCCCAGCCCCAAGTTCCAGAAAGGCAGGAGCCACTTCTGATTTTACATATTCCCATGATACAGTCCCCTTTCAACCCACCCCATCCTGGCCTAGTGCTACTGTCTGGTGTAACAGCAGGCCTCAGCATTTTCTTCTTCTTTTTTCGACCTCACCACGTGGCATGTGAGATCTTAGTTCCCTGAGAAGGGATTGAACTTGTACCCCCTACAGTGGAAATGCGGAGTGCTAACCACTGGATCACCAGGCAAGTCCCACAGGCCTCAGCATTTGTGAATTAACAACTTCTCATGAGGCAAGAGAAGAAGGCAATGGCACCCCACTCCAGTACTCTTGCCTGGAAAATCCCATGGATGGAGGAGCCTGGTAGGCTGCAGTCCATGGGGTCTCGAAGATCCAACATGACTGAGTGACTTCCCTTTTCACTTTCATGCATTGGAGAAGGAAATGGCAACCCACTCCAGTGTAAGAACACGGGGGAGCCTGGCGGGCTGCTGTCTAAGGGGTCACACAGAGTTGGACATGACTAAAGCGACTTAGCAGCAGCAGCGGCAGCATAAGGCAAGAGAACTGTTGGCTGACTGCCCCTCCACTTGATTGTCTTCAACGTTTAACAGTTATCTCTTGTGCATCTCGGAGAAGGCAATGGCACCCCACTCCAGTACTCCTGCTTGGAAAATCCCGTGGATGGCGGAGCCTGGTAGGCTGCAGTCCACGGGGTCTTGAAGAGTCGGACACGACCGAGCGACTTTACTTTCCCTTTTCACTTTCATGCATTGGAGATGGAAATGGCAACCCACTCCAGTGTTCTTGCCTGGAGGATCCCAGGGACGGGGGAGCCTGGCGGGCTGCCGTCTATGGGGTCACACAGGGTCGGACACGACTGAAGCGACTGAGCAGCAGCAGCAGCAGCTTGTGCACCTACTGTGTGTCTGGGATTGGGGACAGAGCTGTGCTGAAAAGGGCTTGTGCAAAGACTCAAGGCCTAATGAGGATTCAGGATGAGAATGGGCTGTAAGAACATGCATACGAGGTGGTGTTAAGTGATGTGAGGAAAAAGAAATGAGGATAGCCAGGTGATGGGGCGTGCGCATCTGGATCCTGTTATATGTAGTCAGTCATTCTTCCCCAGTGCTTGCATTCGGAGCTAGCATTAGTGCCACAGACTAAAGTACTGACTCAGAATATTTGGGGTCTGTGCTGTTAGTTCAGCTGATTCATTGGATGCTCTTTGAAAATTTCTGTGTAAATAAGATCTTTGTTTTTTAAAAAAGATTACATCAAAGTTCACTAAGGAAAGTCAGGTCTCTGAAGGCAGAGTCACCTGTGATTGGACCCTTTGCCCCTTAGAACAGCCCCTCTTCCCTGGTCAGCTTTCCTGCCTGCCACCAGGTGGCCTGAGAGAAAATTCTGACGCGGTCTTCTTTAGAGGCCTCTGGGGACAGGATGGCAGTGGGCCAAGGGTGACTGTGGCTGTGAGTACCCCAGGCCTGAATCTCCGAGCCCGCACTGCCTCTCATACCAACCCTCTCATGGATGGGCAGGAGAGCTTCATCTAGACCCCAAATGAAAGAAAAAGTTGCTGCAATGGAAACTCAAACTAACCTCCCCTCTTGCCCCACTTCCCTCCCGCGGTCACACTTCCGGCAGCCACCACAGGGTATTTTGGGTTCGAAAACAAAGCGTCAGATCTATTTGAGCAAGTTTTTTTTTTTTTTCCATTGGAGTAGAAGCCCAGGGGCCTGTGGCCACCCTGGGCTCAGCCACTTCCCCAGGGAACTGACGCGTTTCCCTTTCTCCACTGAAGACCAATTTAGCAAGTCAGACTGGCCACTTTTAGCTTCTCCTTTCCCTGGCCTGGCAGCAGGCGAGGGCACAGGGGGTGGGTAGGGCTGCTGGGAGGAGGGCGTGTGTCTCAGTGCCTTCCTTGTGGCCTTCAAGGGAAGGTCTGGTTCCCTTCTTCTGCCAGAACCTTCTCTTCAGCCTCTCCACACACCTCCACCTGAAACTGCACACACACACACACACACACACACAGACACACACACACACATACCCTCCACAGCTGTGGCCACAAATCCACTTGCTGTATCAGGAGTCTGAAAAGTGAGAGTTGGGTTTAGGCCTTGGTCTGATCTCAGTTTAGTTCAAAGGATGGTGTGTCCCTGTCACTGGTGGGCCAGTGGGTAGTGGGTTGTGAATGAAGTGGGCATGCACACATGGAGACCGCGTGTGCATGCAAATCCTATGTTCGCCCCTTCCTGAGCTGAACAGAGCACGCGCATACAGCTAGCATGGATGTCTAGAAAGAGCTTGGCAGAGGCAAAACCTTGGAGTGTCTAGTGGGTACGTACACCATGTGATTTTGTGTGGGCTGGTGTATTTACAGTATGTGTGCAGGATGCGTAGAGGTGTGTGTGTGTGTGTGTGCACGCACGTTCATAGACGTGTGGATGGCAGGGCCTGGTTCTCAGGGTGTTGCGGGGAGGAAGACAGGTGAACTCTGGATAGGAGTGACCAGCATCCTCGTGAGCAAATGTAGCTTCTGCTCTGAGGAGGTGGGGGGTGGACAGAGAACTTCTAGGCTTCTTTTGCAATCCCTTCAATTCTTAGTACTTGGCCAAGGCTCCATCCATACTGGGGAAGGAGTGTCGGGGCTCTGGCTTCACAGTCACAGCGAGTGGAGACAATCTATTGCCTTATGGTGACTTGAGTATCCACGTCCAGCTGTTTCTGTGTGTGAATGAATGAGCATGCCAGTATGTGAGTATGGGAGTGACTGCGGGAGGTCTGAGTTTGTGTGAATGAGTGTGGGTGTGGGCAGAAGGTGTTTGGACTCCTTTTGGGCACTGCCCGGGCTTGTCCTTATGCCCAGGCCCTAAAGAAAGCCCCCTCATCTCACTATCTGCTTTTTTCATGAGACTGGAAGTGAAAGTTGGACCCAGGGCCCTGCTGTGCCCACCTTTCTGACAGGCTCAGCCTTTTTCCTTTGAGCTTTCAGCTTCCTGCCGGGTTGCGAGATAGCAGTGGGGTGGACTCCAGCTCCTAAGGAATAAAGGGGGCAACTTCTGTGTCCTGCCCTCATTCAGGGCATGTCAGGAGGATCCCAAGTCATGTTTCTTTCTTTCTTTCTTTTATTTTGTCATGCCATGCAGCTTGTAGAATCTTATTCAATCCTCAACCCAGGATTGAATCTGGGCCCCGGCAGTGAAAGTGCCGAGTCCTAACCACTGGACCGCCAGGCAGTTTCCCCAAGTCATATTTCTACCCCCTGTGCCTGAGTGCAGACCCAGGGCCCCTGTGCCCCTCTTATCCTCCCTCTCTAGGTCCCTGAAGGGTTTCCTCAGGCCAGGATCTGGGAAGGGGAAGCTCTATTGCTGGCCATTGAGCCTAGGAGAGGGTTCTCTTGAAATTCTAGGGTCTCCAGCTCCCCACATTTGCAGACTTCTCCTTAACCTCCTGATAGGGTCTTCTGGCTCCTGCCACCAAATGCATTGGATTCTTTTTCATTCTTAATCCCAAGAATACTCATTCTCTCCTGTTCTAGTGGGTTCCTCTGACACTCCTGCTCCACCCTGCCAAAGGGATAGTGGTAGTATCTTTCTCTACCATGCACCCAAATAACCACACAGAGTTGAATAACATTCAGCTGTAGGGGGGTCTCGGAGAACACCCATACCAAACTATTTTATGGATGAGGAATCTGAGGCCCAGAGAGGGCAGCTGACATGCCCAGGGTCACAGAGCAGTGAAGGGTAGCCCTAGTGTTAAAATCAGGTCTTGAGTTCTGATCAGTGAGTCTTTCGGATGAAACTGGTCTGGTTCATCAGATCAGATGGCGATGCCTTTCTTTCCTATTCCCATCTTTTTTTGACTCTGTCTTCCTCGCCTATTTAACTGAAATAGGTGACTTTTACTCTTTGAAATGCCCTCTCTGTGTTAAGTGGGATGGCTTGCATTCGGTGGCACTGAGGTGGTACTCTGAGCTAAGTCCTCAGTCTTGGCATAGCTTTCATCTGTCCTCTCCAAAGAGTTTTCTCCTTCCTAGTCCTTCATCCCCCAGGATTGTCAGGGACTCTGTCCTCCCCTCTTCCTGAGCCAGACTCTTCAGCTTCTATTTCTCCTTCCAAGTACCCAGGAGGAAGATGAGAACCTTAAGGAATTTTCTCCTTTTTTGAACCATAGTTTCCAGATCTCTAAAATGGAGTGAGGATCTCTGCAGGGGAACTATAGGTATTTGTGTGCATGCAAGTGTGTGTGTGTGTGTGTGTGTGTGTGTGTGTGTGTGTGTGTGTGCATATGTGCATCTCATGTGTCTCCCAGCAGCTCCTGGGGAAAATGGGAAAGTTAATTAGTGCCAGGATGAAAGATGCAGTGGGATAATTGCAGGTAATATTAGGACAGCTGGGAAGGTGGGGCTAAAGGCCTCTAGACTTGGGGCGGGGGGTGGATGGGCCCCTAGCCCCACTCCTGCAAACAGATCAGATACCTGGAGAGGTGGGGGGAGGGAGCATTCTGAGTGAAGGGTCTTTGTCTTTACAGGGAAATGCTTGTTAGTTGCTAAGGAACTGGGTTGTCTTTCCTGATCTAAGCCTCCCAGTGTTTTGCTAAGCTTGGGAGGGGGATGCTGGGCTGGGCTTGAGGCTCCCTTGGCAGTTGGCCCTCTCCCTGGGGCTGCTGACACTCCAATGGGTCTCTTGGGAAAGACTCATCTAGAGAGGGTGAGCCCTCCCATTACCCTCAGCCTGAATGCTTGCTCCAGCTGAGCTGGGGAGCAGAGCAGGTGAGGTGCAGGCAGAGAAGGAGAGGAGAACACGCATTTATTGAACAGCCTGCATACCAGGCACTGTGCCGGGCGCCTTCTATGCCATCTCATTTAACCATTGCAACGGATCTTTAAGGAAGGCACGTGTATTTCCATTTTTTCCTCATTATACTGTTTTCTTTTTGCAGCTGAAACACAGGTCCAGAACAATTGAGTAAGTTGCCTGAGGTCAAAGAGCTATCAAATGGTAGAGACTCTGTGAACTTAGGTGTGCTAAGAAAAGTTGTACTTTTAAAATTACACCACCTCGTGCATCTAGCTGGCTTTCTTCTTATCCCACAGGTGCTTAGCACTAATACCTGAACCCATCACTATCAATCCCTATCACCACCATCATCACCACCATATTCACCATCAATGTTATCATTATCATCTTCATTATCAGGAATTCTTCTTATATGTCCTTTTCAATCTCTCCTTTAGCAATTATTACACAAAGTTCCAGGAAGCAGAGGGGTGATGCAGAAGATTGAGGGTGGTGAACTGTTGGGGTATTTGCCTTGTGCAGGTTGAGGGGGGGTAGTAATGGCCTTGAGCTGGGCCAGGGCATTGCTGTCAGTGTCAGGGAGCTGACCCTCCCCACAAATCATACTTAGTCTAGAATAACTTGAGGCTAGGGGAAGAGAAGACGTGAGGGGGAGATTCCCTTTAGGTTCTTTTCGAACTTCCACCCTTCCTTCTTGGCCTACCCAGCTTCGGGATAAATAGAAGATCTAGCCTTTATTTTATGTCACCCAGAGGGTAAAATAAGAGTACTCTGTATCTATGAGTGGGCTTCCCAGGTGGTGCTAATGGTAAAGCACTCATCTTCAATGCAGATTAGATATAAGAGACACGAGTTCGCCCCCTGGGTGAAAAAGATCCTTTTGAGGAGGGCATGGCAACCCACTTCAGCATTCCAGCCTGGAGAATCCCCATGGACAGAGGAGCCTGGCAAGCAACAGTCCATAGGGTCATAAAGAGTCAGACACGACTGAAGTGACTTAGCATGCATGCACATTACCTGTGAGTACTGAGAGTGGGAAGGCCTGAGTTAACACCAGATTCTACCATTACTAGTTACAGAACAGGGAGGAGGTCCCTTAACTTATCGGAATGTCAGTTTCCTCATCTATAAGATGACAGTCACAACACCTACACTACTAGGTGGTTTTGACAGTTGGATGAGAGAATATGTAAGAAGGCCTGGTAGGCTGGGAAGCCAGGCAGGAATGAATGCAGTAAAGGGGATGTTACATGTCAGGCATTTGGCATGGTGCCTGGTATGCAGATAGCACTCAACAAATGGTATCTGATGATGATGATGATGATATCAGTTCTCTTGTCTGTAAAGGGGTCACTAATACTCCCCTTGGGGCTTCCCAGGTAAAAGAATCCTGCTGTGAATGCAGGAGGTGCAGGAGCCACAGGTTCAATCCCTGAATGGGGAAGATAGCTTGGAGGAGGAAATGGCAACACACTCCAGTATTCTTGCCTGGGAAATTCCACGGACAGAGGAGCCTGGTGGGCCATAGTCCATAGGGTCGCAAAAAGTCGGATACAACATGCAAGCAGTACTCCCTTACATTTTTTTAAGCTGCTTTGTTGGTGATCTCGAAACAATCTCCATGCTCATTTTGTTTCTTCCTGGAGGAGGCAGTGAAAAGAAAAGGGGCAAGAGGCCCAAAGCCTTCGGCAGAGCTGAGTCAGGTGGGCTTCCCCAAGGTCTCCTGGCCTCCAGACTTTCCCTGCCAACCCCTGGGAGCTCTTTCTCTGTGGCTTTCAGGGACGTCTGGCAAGGCTGGCTTCAGCCTAGAGCCTGGGCTAGTTTTGTTCTTTTTTCAAGTTTTGGAGCCAGGAGGGTGGGGGTCTCTCCAGCAGCTAAACTAAAAGCCCAAAACACCAGAGGAAGAGAAAAGAGGTGGGGTGGGGGGAAGGAAGGAAAGCAAGCCGATAATTTCCTCGAAGGATAAACATCCGATTTTTTTTCCTCATCCAAAATAAACATGCTAGCCACAAGGAATTAAAAGCAGAAGAGGGGAGGATGTGTCTCAATTTGGGGCTGCTCTAGGAAGCTGACCTGCTATTTATGCCGGCCCTGGACACCAACCAGAGCTGCCAATTACACTCTGGGCCTGGGAGGGGGTGAGGACTGTGGGGAGAAGGGCCCAGGGAGAGGGAGGTTCACACACATCCAGAGTCCCTTCAAGGGCTGCCTTCTGGACACTGCAAACGGACATTTCCTTTGGCTGCTTCGTGTAGCTCTGCTGACAAGCCTGCCTGGTGGCATAGAATGGAGTGGGGAGTTCCTACTACCTGGGATGGTGTCAAACAAACGCTGTTCTATAGAACAAGAGCTTGCTGTCCATCACCTGGGTGGGGAGTTGAATCTACAGATGTGGGGGCAGGGAGGGGTTGGGGGGAACATCATCCAATCCCTTCCCATCACACACTCAGTCTCCCACCTCCTGGTGTTTTTCAGATCCCCATGGAGAAGACCCTGGTGCTAGGAAAGATTGAGGGACGGAGGAGAAGGGGGCAACAGAGGATAAGATGGTTGGATGGCATCACTGACTCAATGGACACGAGTTTGAGCAAACTCTAGGAGATAGTGAAGAACAGGGAAGCCTGGTGTGCTGCAGTCCACGGGGTCACAAAAAGTCAGACGTGACTGAGCAACTGAACAACAACAACAATCACTAAAATCTTCCCACTAGTCAAGAGTGTGCTGGGCTGAGGGGTTGACCGGGGCCCCTTGCCTTCCAGCTAACGCAGGGCAAGGCTTTAGGAAGGTAATAACCCCGGGCCCGGCTGCAGCCTGCCCCTTTCATCTGGGGATCTCAGGCACTCTGCATGCATGAATCACCCATCTTGCTGTATTCTAGCCAAGGAGGTGGGGTGTGTAATTAACTCTTGGGAGGGAAACTGAGCAAAGGGTCTTGTTGAGAGGTGGAGGGGTTGGAGTTGGGGGTGGGAGAGTTGAGGAACCAGGGTTTAGCCTGTGAATGAGACCTTGGCATAGAGGTGTCTCCAAGGGATTTTGGGGTGGGAAAGCTGAGACTTTGAGAGGATATCCAGGGGCTGTCAAGACGCTGAAAATCCTTCCTGTGCAGACCAACGAGTTTCTTCTCAGCTTTCTAATAGCAGACATCAGATCATGCGCTTTCTCCCCTCCAATCTATTTGTCATTTCACGATTCCCCATCACTTCCAGGGTACAATCCAAAATGTGAACATGACTACAAGGCCTGACCTGTTCTGGGCTTTGTTCATCTGTCCAGGTGGCCACGATTTTGGCCTTTCAGTGCCCCAGTAGCCATTGGAGCTGAGAGGTGTCATGTCTCCTCTCTGTCCCTGTCTCCACTCATAGTTAACCCCTACCCCACTTCTCAGCCATGAAATGAAACATGGCTTTCTCAGGAAAGAGAGGCGTTCCCAATCCTTGACCACTCCCCACCCCCCATCACAAATCAGGTCCTCTCTACCCCCTCATAGCACTTGCTGCATTTGCTGGAATTTGCTTGTGGTCATCTGATGAAGTTTGCCCTCGCATCCTGAACTGGAAGCTCCATGAAACAAGCCTCATGTTGGGCCTGCCCTTGTCACATGTGAATTCCCAGCACCTTGGCCCGAGGTCAGGCACATACCATGTGCTGACAGTGTTTGTTAAATGAATGTTTAGAACTTGGAAGGGCCACGGTGATAAACCAATTACTCCTGTCTCTTCTTCCTCCTTCAATTTCACAACTGAGGAAGCAGAATTTTATGGAGGGTAAGTGACTTGCTCAAGGTCACATGGTGCCTCAGTGACCATTCAGGGCTAGAGACTCCCACCTCTTGCCTGTCGCTCCATCCCACCCCATTCCCCACCAACCACTTGCATTTTACAGGAGTGCCCCCAGCCCCAGTGCTAGACATCGATGAATTTCCACCTCTTGGTTTTGGAAGGAGGACAGGTTTGGAAACAAAACATCCAGCCAATAAGCCCTAGATGATCTTTTTTAATTTGGAAGAGAAAGGGGGGTTCCATACCCTGAGAGGGGGAGTCCATACCCAGACCATGGGTGGTGAGCACCATGGACACACTGGCAATGTGAAGCTTGAGGTCTGGCAGGCAGTTATTTCGGTTCAGGTTTGTCCGTGGTCTCATTGCTTGCTACTCCCGGGTTCTGGCGATTTAGCACATCCAGGTAATATTGGGTCATGAACTGGGTGCTGGCTTCAGGTTCAGTCAGGTGGAAGCGGCTCAGAAATTTGTCCATTTTCCAAGAGCCTAGAAGGACAAACAGACCCCAGGGAGGTGATGAGACAGAACTGTACTTGAGAACTGGCAGGGGCCCGAGAGGGAGGCCGGCTCTGGGGAATAGAGATAGCAGGTGGTGACCCTGGCCCTTGGTCTGAGGGCAGTAGATGTCTGGGGTGCCTGCTGGCTCCTGGCTGCAGGGGAAGCCCTGGATGTTAGCAGCATCTGGAAAGATACTTCCCATAGGACAATGGGGACCAAGAGTCTGGACTGAGTCAAGGATGGCCTTTACTCTCTTTCTCCAGGCCTTTATTTGGCACAACTCTGCCTTCTCATTCGTGTGCAGAAAGGAAATGCCTGGTCAGGTGGGCTGCCCACTTTTGCCTCCCACTCATCTTTTCCTGAAAGCTCCCTTGACTTCGTGACTGAGGTCTGAATGCCGCTTGTCTTTATACCTGGTCACCCCTGTTGCCAAGGCTAGGATTGGCAGAGGTGTCTATGCCATTTCTTTCAATCTCTTCTCCAGAATCTAGCCTGGCCACCTCCCCACCAGACCCAAGAGACCTCGTGCAACAGGGTTCCTTCCCCAGTGGTGATACAGATGAAAGGCAGGGTACATGGCCAGGCTGCTTCTCCTTGCCCTGAGGACCTGGATCCTGAAGGGGAGTGGAGAGTGGACGAGACGTCCCAGCCTGGACCCTGGGTGGGTGCCCAGGTCAGAGGGGGCCTTCTCCAGGGGAAGAGAACACACGGCTATGGGGGGAGGGAGGTGCATCTTTTAGGGAAAGTGTGAACAGGCCTAGTAGCAGGGCAAGGAGCGCAAGGCCCTGGGCACAGGGGAGGGGCTTCGGGAAGTGGTCAGTGGCTTATTCCCACGCTCCTGCTTCCCAAACCCTGGGCCTCAGGCACCCTTGGTGGATATTTGCCAGATAAAATACAGGTTGCCCAGTTCTATTTGAATTTCAGAGGAACAACGAATCCTCTGTTAGTGCAAGTGTGTCCCGCATATTGCATGGCCCAAACTTATACTAACAAATTATTCCTTGTTTATCTGAAACTCAAACTTAATTGAGCATCCTATAAGGACAGAGGAGCCTGGTGGGCTATAGTCCATACAGTTGCAGAGAGTCGGACATGACTGAACACACATTTACTTACCTATTTAATGTGTTTATTGGATTGCTTGAAAAATTCATTCTGGTTTTTGCAAACACTCATACAGAAAACCTGAACGAATTTTTCTGGCCAACCCAATATTTATTTATCCCTGCCTCCCCTTCCCCCCCGCCCCCAATCTAGCAGCCTTTCCTGGCTAGAGGAATTACTGAGGGTAGATCCTGCCTGGAGCAGGGCTAGACAGTATCTGATACAGCCTGAACCAATGGAGACGTCTAACACACCAGGAGGATGAGGTGGGGGGCTGGCAGCCTAGAATTCCTCCCTGAGCCGCCCCTTCAACCACCAGTGGCCCTTCAACTGCATCCATCTCCATTTCAGCAATGAAGAAAGCAAATCCCCTCTCTCTGCCACCTGCCTTCCACCAGCTGTTGGCATTTCAAAGATGTTCTCAAGGAGAGGACAATTTTTAATCCAAATAAAACAATGATTTGTAAATAATACCAATAACATGGAGACTTCCATGATGGTCCTGTAGCTAAGACTCTGCACTCTCAATGCAGGGGGCCTGGGTTCCCTCCCTGGTCAGGAAACTAAGATCCCATGTGTCAAAACTAAGACCTGGTGCAGCCAAGTACAAAATAATAATAGCTGCTGCTGCTGCTAAGTCGCTTCAGTCGTGTCCAACTCTGTGCGACCCCATAGACAGCAGCCCACCAGGCTCCCCTGTCCCTGGAATTCTCCAGGCAAGAACACTGGAGTGGGTTGCCATTTCCTTCTCCAATGCATGAAAGTGAAAAGGGAAAATAGAGTCGCTCAATCGTGTCTGACTCTTCATGACCCCATGGACTGCAGCCTACCAGGCTCCTCCATCCATGGGATTTTCAGGCAAGAGTACTGGGGTGGGTTGCCATTGCCTTCTCCAATAATATTAGCAAGAACACCAATATAGTGCTTCCTATATGCTAGGCACAGTTCTAGGAACTCCACACATACTTAATCCTCACAGGGAAAGAAAAGTGAAAGTGAAAGTTGCTCAGTCGTATCTGACTCTTTGCAACACAGAATACTGGAATTCTCCAGGCCAGAATACTGGAGTGGGTAGCCTTCCCCTTCTCCATGGGATCTTCCCAATCCAGGGATTGAACCCAGGTCTCCTGCATTGCAGGCAGATTCTTTGTCAGCTGAGCCACAAGGGAAGCCCAAGAAAACTGGAGTGGGTAGCCTATCACTTCTCCAGCAGTTCTTCCTGACCCAGGAATCGAACCAGGGTCTCCTACATTGCAGGCAGAGTCTTTACCAACTAAGTTATCAGGGAAGCCCCACAAGGGGAGAAGACTGTTTTTATTCTCAATGCACAGATAGGATAATGGTGTCGTAGGGCCAGATTTGGTGCAAAAGCTTTTAGGGGAATGGATGGGGGAAAGGAGGGCTTCCTTGGTGGCTTAGATGGTGAAGAATCCGTGTGCTGATGCAGGAGATCTGGATTTAATCCCTGGGTTGGGAAGGTCCCTTAGAGAAGGGAATGGCAACCGATTCCAGTATTCTTGCCTGGAGAACCCCATGGACAGAGGAGTCTGATGGCCTACAGTCCATGGGTTTGCAGAGTTGGACGTGACTGAGCAACTAACACACACACATTTCAGGAAAAGGGCCACCACAGGTTCCCTCAAGTCTTATCTGGCTCTGTGTGTATTCAAATTGGGCCTTTGAGGGCCAGAAAACAGGTGTTTCAGGACTTTCCTTGGGGGAGGGCAGTGGCCTGAGATGAAGACCCACTACTGGGGGTTGGGGGGTGGTGGGGGGCTGCTTTCCACTAGGATGGGAGGGAGGAAGTGAGGAGAGAGCAGGTGCTCACCTGTCTGTGGCCTCTGCCCCCAGGGAGCTAGGCTGTCTGGAAAAGAATTGTAGTATCACAACCCTGGGAAGGGGTATGTGTGTGCATGTACATGTACATGCAAGCTTGTATGTGCATATGTGTATGCGCCAGGGAAAGGGTCATGGGTGAACTGGTGTGTGGCTGGCACAGAGACAAGGGGACCTTCCCCACAGAGCACGGCAGGAAGGAAACCCGTGGCAGGGAAGGAATTGAAACTCATCACAAGATCAGGGCAAGTTGGCAGAAAGAAATCCCCCTGCACCCAGGGAGACCTTGCTCAGCTCTCCCAGCAGTCTGCTCTCTGGATGGAGCTTGGGGCAGGGGTGCGCCTTCCAGGTCCCATTGCTGACATCCCTGAGGTTCTCGGGTTTCTTGAGCAGCTTCTCAAACCAGCCACATCCCTCAGCAGAGGCACCCAGTGCTGGGCTGCTAGCATTGGCGGCCTCCTCCCCTGGCTTGGCCGTGACTCCTTACACCTCCGTTTCCTGCCACAGAAGGTGAGAGGAACTGACCCTGTGCAAGTTCTAGAAGGAAGAGGGGTGAGTCAGGCCCTCTGGGCTGTGTGAGGATCTGGGAGGCTGTGGCTTCTGTGGTCTCGGCATGGAGGAAAGCCCCATCCTGCTTGGTAGTTGCTCCAGAGGGCTGCCCTGCAAGGAGGGCCGGGCAGCCAGCTTGCTCAGGCCACGCCCCTTGTCCCCGGCCACGCCCCTTGTCCTGGGACCCCTCCCAGCCCCCCAGCTCTGCCTGGGAAGCCAACAGGACCGGCCAGTGCACTTCTCAGGTCTCGGCTGCAGGAGAAAGGAGAAGGGCAGCTCCCGAGCCAATGGCTGGAACACAGGGGCCCCTGGGCTCCTTCAGGACAGGGCTGTGGCAGAGGATGTGCTGGGTGGTCCCTGCATGACCCTAGGGGGTGCTGTTCTCATCCAGCAAAACCACACACAGAGGCCGTTTGCTCACTTATTGGGTGGTGCTGATGGGAAAGTTGTTAGCTATGAGATACGTTAAATGTTGGCCTTCCCTGGTGGCTCAGTGATAAAGAATCCACCTGCCGACTCAGGAGACCCAGGTTTGATCCCTGGGTCAGGAAGATCCCTCAATGACAATCCACTCCAGTATTCTTGTCTGGAGAATTCCATGGACAGAAGAGCCTGGCAGGCTATAGTCCATGGGTTCAGAAAGAGTTGGACACAACTTTATCAACTTACCAACTCAACAACAACAGACCTTGGAGATGTTCCAGACATGGGCTGGAAGGTTGGGAGCGGGGAGAGTTAGGTTCTAGGTTATCTCATCTAAAGCCATGGGGAGGGGATGTTCTGAGCCTCTCTACCAGGGGCACAAATGGGAGACAAGCTCCAAGACTCATCCTCTGAATTTGAGTCTTCTGGATGGCAAGGCTGGAATGTTTGGGAATGGCCCTGAGGCAAGTCTTGACAGTTCATCTCTTCACTCCCAGCTTTCCAGATCTGTAGGGCTGGCTTACCACTGCTTGGGAGTGGTTCATCACGTGGAATGGACCCTCCCCCACCCCCACCACCATCTAGCCTATCAGGGTTTAAGAGGCAGGTGGTTCAGTGGTAAAGCATCTGCCTGCCAAGGCAGGAGACCTGGGTTTGATCCCTGGGTTGGGAAGAACCCCTGGAGAAGAAAATGGCAACCCACTCCAGTTTTCTTGCCTTGCAAATCACATGGACAGAGGAGCCTGGTGGGCTGTGGTACATGGGATCACAAAGAGCTGGACACAACTGAGTGACAGAGCACTCACGCAAGAGACTGAGAAAGTGATGCTACACTAGTCTAGTAACACCCACCCACCAGGATTTGGGAGAACGGGGCAGACAGCACCTGGGCCAGAATTCAGAAGCTCTGAGCTGAAGGGACTCTCAGACCCTGGGATCCAGGCGTCCCCAACACTGACAGCTGCTCCTGGGGGCTGCCAGGAGTGGTGGGGGGTTACTTGACTCAGGCCCCACTCCTGCCCTTTATAATATAGGATGATCAGCACCGTATTAGGGACTTCCCTGTTGGCCCAGCAGTTAGGAATCCACCTTCCAATGCAGGAGGATTCAGGTACTATCCCTGGTCGGGGAACTAGGATCCCATGTGTGGAGGGGCAACTAAGCCCGTGCCACAACTACTGAGCCCAGGTGCCACAAGTAGAGAAAGCCCACCTGCTGCAGGAAGACTCAGCACAGCCAAACTTTATAAGAAGGACAAGAAACTGCTTTAAAAAATGAAACAAAACCAACCAAAACACCACTGGACTAATAAGCTAGGCCTTTGTGATGGCCTCTCCCCTGCACAGTGTGCAGCCTCGGGAGACCAGTTCCCATCCCCGATAGTGGTCCCGGAGTCTCTCCACCAGACTTGCTCTTTAGACTTCCCTATAGCACAGAGCAGCACCCACTGTGTGTCCTTGCTCCCACTTGCCTTGTCATTTGGTCCTCAGTGGACCCTCAGGCGGAGACGGCAATGGCAACCCACCCCAGTACTCTTGCCTGGAAAACCCCATGGACAGAGGAGCCTGGTAGGCTGCAGTCCATGGGGTCGTGAAGAGTCAGACATGACCGAGTGACTTCACTTTCCCTTTTCACTTTCATGCATTGGAGAAGGAAATCGCAACCCACTTGTGTTCTTGCCTGGAGAATCCCAGGGACGGGGGAGCCTGGTGGGCTGCCGTCTGTGGGGTCGCACAGAGTCGGACATGACTGACGAGACCTAGCAGCAGCAGCAGCAGGGCCCTCAGGTGTTCCCCTCTCTCTGGGAGGAAGGGCCCCGTTCAGGTTGGCTGGGGAAAGGGACAGGGCTCTAAACCTTGGGGTGGGCCCCCCTTGGCCTCTGCTGGGACTCATGGCCTTGTGGTGCCTGGCTCAGAGCCACCCTGTTACCCCAGGCCGGTGAGCTGCGTCTAACTGAGGCAGCCACCCTATCCCCCAGCCTCCGGCTGCCCTCCCTCTGCTCAGGGACACAAGTGCTTTAAACCTGTCAGGGGACAGTGGCCCTGAAGGAAAGACAAAAATTGAACACCAGCCTAATAAGCGTCCCACTGAGTGCCCAGCTCAGGTCTGTAATTTGTCTGGCTCTGCGTGGGGCTGGCTGCCGTGAGGGGAGTGCTGATGCCTTTCTGATGAGATTAATGATGTCCTGGTGGTGGTGGGCGGGAGGCCTGAGCCTTTTATTTTTGTGTGCCGTTAAATGACATCCAGAGACTTCCACTCGGGAGCTGAAAAGCCCTCGTTCCATCACATCCAATTACTCCTGGAGAATATTTGCTGAGTAGCTCATCCTGCTGACTTGAGAGGCTCAGGGCAGAGGGTACCACTATGACTTTGGTGGGAGTGAGAGGGTGAGGATGTCAGGGGGTTTTTCCAAGGTGTAGAGGAGAACCCCTGAGAGCTGGCAAGCAGAAGTGCGATTCCTAATTACCCAGTAAGTGGATCACCGTGCTCCTCCCTCCATCGTGCATTTGGGGGTGGGGGGTAGGTGTGGTAAGGGACTGAGAAGAGGGGAGACTCCAAACTGTCCACTGAGCCCCCAGTTATCAATTATAATACTTGGTAATGGTGATGGCTGGCTGGAGTTCTGGGTGAAAGTTGGGGATTATCTGCGGTTTCTGGATGATCTGTTCAGTACAGCTTGGGACGGCTGACGCTGGGCTTGAGTGGGGTGTGTTCTGGAAGAGGGTGCCTGGGGCCTGTGGTGGTGGCAGGAGGTTCCGAGTCAGGGCGCCTGTCTGAGAGTTGCCCAGCATGGCCTCACCTGGGCCACTGCCAGGCCCCCAGTCCTACCCACTCTGCCAGATGGGTGGGGCCCTTTGGAGGCAGAAGAGGGCTGCCTGACACAAGCCCACACAGTGACTCAGGGGCTGAGCCCCCGGGCTCCTGGGGCCTGGCCAGGTGAACCACCATGGGAGGTCATGGGGGCGGGGAGGGGCTGTTTTGCAGTGCGTTGTGTGTGTTTTCTTCGTCTGTGTGTTTGGGCTGCTCTCCAGGCAGCACTCCCTTTGCTGCTGCTTGGCTTGCACTGGGTCTCCCCTCGCTGCCACCAGGCTTGGTGGATCCCCTGCCAGTCTCTGGCCCTCACCATGGATGCTGACTACTGTGGACACTGCCTTTGTGCCCTTGGCCCTGGGCTTTCAAACATTTCCCGACAGCGCCCTTACCTCACTCACCCACAGAGCTCCACAGGCCTTCAGATGCCACAAGCAAGACTTAAACCCATGGTGTGGCAAGTCTCTGCCTGTCCCTCCTCTCTGACCCCTGTGGGTGGGTGGCTCCATTTAGTTGCCTGTGGTGCTGGGGAACAAGATTCTGGCTATCTGGTCTGGCGCCCAGGGACCCTCCTCTGCTCCTCCCACCCTGTTCTGCAAGGAGAAGTCTCCCTGCAGGTCCCCCAGGCTCCTGTGGTCAGGCAGACCCAGCCTGGCATGGCCTGTTAGTCCCCCTGGTGCTGTGGCATGATTCTGGGCCTGTGCGTAGCCTTGGAGAGGCTTGAGGAGCCAGCTGTGGCAGAGGGGATTCCCCGGCTCACCTTGAGGTGCATGAGGCCGGCTTGTGGCACCCCTGGGCAAGGTGCCTGAGGTGTGGCAGGGCACAGACCACATCTCCTAGAGCTGAAGTTTCCTCATGGTGCTGGGTAGCAGCCTTCCTCCAGAGGAGGGATGTGTGGGGGCATCACCAAGACACCCAGGGCAATGGATGGCTTTGCTCCCTCTTAGACCCCACACCAGGGCCCAGAAGTCTGGTGGTCTGGGTCGGGGGAGACGGAATGTGGGTGAACTGTTGCCAAGACCCTTGGCCCAGAAAGCAGAAGAAAATGATCTTGCTATGAACTGCAGACTCTTAGTCAAGCAAGCCACTCACCATTCTGGGCCCTGATTTCCTCCTCTGCCCTGGGGGGGCATGGGTTGGTAGGAGGCATGGTGGCCACTATGTTGCCCACCCCACATGGTTCAGTGGGGGGGAGGGGCAGGGCAGGCTGATAGGCTGGGACAGAGTGGGTGTGGACACTGAAATGGTCATTTGTGGGCACAGTGCTCACAGAGGCGGCTGTCTTAGCAGGTGTTAAAGGAAGTTGACAGTTAAAGGTGTGTTTGTGAACGTGGGGGTGTGAGAATGTGCAGATCCTTCTGTGTGTGTGTGTGAATGGTTATCCGTGGTGTGTCTCCTGTACAAACACACTCATTGATTCAAAGTCCACAGAGGGCTGCACCCAGGGACAGGTGGCAAAAAGGGAATGTAAGACAGACCTGAGCTCTTTCTTCAAGGAAGAGACTAGAGAGTCTTGTGGTAGAAGTTATTGCTGTTCAGTTGCTCAGTTGTGTCTGACTTTTTGTGACCCCATGGACTGCAGCACACCAGGCTTTCCTCTTCTCCGCTATCTTCTGGAGTTTGCTCAAATTTATGCCCATTGACTTGGTGATGCCATCCTCAGTTGCCCCCTTCTCCTTTTCCCTTCAATCTTTCCTAGCATCGTTTTTTTTTTTCTTCCAATGAGTCAGCTCCTTGCATCAGGTGGCCCAAGTATTGGAGCTTCAGCAACAGTCTTTCCAATGAATATTCATGTTGAGTTCCTTTATTATTGACTTGTTTGATCTTTGCAGTCCAAGGGGCTCCCAAGAGTGGTGGAAGTGGGAGCCGGCAAGAGGAAAATGTAAAAAATACAGAAGAGAGAAAAGCAGGTGACTGAGGACATAACTAGGTGTTTTGTGAGCATGTGAGTGTGCAATAGGAGCAGGAGAGGGCAGGGGTGGCACTGACAGAGGTGGACTTCTCACTGACTGAGTGAAGACGGGCCCTTGGGGGAAATTTGAGAGGTGCCACAGACTGGTGTCCTGAAGGTTTAAAGGTGGTCCTGCTGTGGGGGAAGGGGAAAAAAGGTTCTGCTGAGATTGGCAGGCAGAGGCAAATCCGTTGCTGGATGAGCTGGTGGGCAGGTGGACATGAATGAAGAAACAGGTTGATGGGTATTCTGGCAGTGTGTGGTCCAAAAGGGTGTGAAACAAGGTATCGAGTGTGGGCCCTCCGCAGACAAGGTCCCTCAAAGCATTTGGTTGGTTCCTCTAGTACCTGGAAGTCTAGGGCCAAATCCAAGGCTGCCATGAGGACCATGTGCAGAGAAACCATCATGAAACCCAGATGAGCCCAGAGACCAGATTCTAGGCTTTAGGTGAGGAGAATGGGGAGGGGGCGATGGAGATTAGACCTGGGGGAGGGGAGTTAAACTGGGAGGCTAAGGGGGCAAGTCCTGTGTCTTATAGACCCAAGATAATGCCGGTTCCAAATCTGAGAAGGTGAAGTGTGGCCTTTGGGACAAATGTCAGTGAAACTGGGTCAGCCCTTGTCAGAGGGCACCAGTTCAGGCTCTATCAGCCTCAGCGTTCTCCTCCATTTAGGGTGTGGTCAAATGGAAACCCGCTCCAGTATTCTTGCCTTGAGAACCTGGTGGGTGGAGGAGCCTGGCAGGCTATGTCTATGGGGTCGTGAAAGTGTTGGACATGACTTAGAGAATGAACAACAACAACAACATGATCAAGCGATGTGACTGTCTCCCTCCACTCTCTCTGTGAGCTCCTAGTGTCTGCAGAGATTCGCCGGGTTACTCCACACATCCGCAGCAGCAGGGATGTACTTCCGTACCCACGGCACCCAGAATGGGGCCTTGAGCACACTTGACACTGAGCGTCACCTGAGTGGATGCAGAAGGCACTGCTGAATCATGATGTGGAAAGTGGCACAGGGAGGAGGGAGCTGTGGAAAGGCAGGACTTCACACACTAGAAGAGAGGTGGGCCCAGGTCCTCTTCCAGCAGTGGTCCTGGTGGCCCTGGATCTGACAAAAGGCCTCTGCCCAGAAGCCCATGGGACTGGTGGGGCGAGTTGCGCCCAGACTTGTTTGTTGAAACTGGCAGGTGGGAGAGTTCCGTGAGCCAGAAGCAAATCTGTTGAGGGCCATTCAGGGGTAGACCAGCTAGACCAACCCCTTGTCTTGATAATGGAGATACTGAGGCCCAGGGAGGCGAGGTGGCTTGTCCAAGGTCAGATAGCGGGCATTTGGATGTTGAGATCTCCCATCTGTTGATCCCTCATATGTTATCCTGGGGTCACAGGACAAAGAAGAATCCTGGAGAGGGTTGGGCCCCTGACCCTGAACAATGCTACCTCCCCTACCAATCCCAACCCCCAAAACCGTCATATAAGTTTAAGGAGAATAATCTCATGCTTCCTTCTCATTGAATCTTGTCATTCACAGCTAAGTCCCAGCATGAGAGGCAACCCCAAAGGACTGAGTCAAGTTAACCATCCCCTGTGGATGCCCTTCTACATGGGCTCTTGCATACTGACCTCTCCCCTCCAGCCTCTGGATGCTGTTCTTGTCTGTTCATCCAAGGGTTGGCTATGGCACATATAACCTGGGACTCCCCACCCACCTCTGTGGAAAGAAAACTAGGCCAAAGTAAGCCCCAGGGCCTGTGTTCATGGGCAAGGCTCCTTGTCCTGGACTCCTGAGGGCTGGTCCAGCTTGTTTCAGAGACTGCCTGGCCTTGGGAAATGCACACAGGTGGCTTCTGCTTTTGCAGTCAGCCCTGGGCTCATCCACACCACACACCTCTAGGCCCTCAATGGCCTCCTGTCCTCTCACTGTAGTCTGTGCTGCCCACCACTCTGGCGCAGTCTTCTCTAAAGAGTGGCTTTTGTATGTTACTCTTCCCATGGACAATCTCCAGTAGTTCTCTACAGCCCCCACCAAAATCATGCCTATGTTGAGCTTTGGACATTCTCCATGACCTCCCACTTTCTCCTTTCATCACCATCACAGGGGTGTTCTCACTTTTTATACTAAATTTTTTTTTAATTTAATTATTTTTGTCTGTGCTGGGTCTTTGTTGCAGCTCAGGCTTTTCTCTGGTTGTGAGTAGCAGGCTTCTCATTGTGGTGGCTCCTCTTATTGTGGAGTACAACAGGATCCAGTATCTTGTTGCTCTAGAGCACACGGGCTTCAGTAGTTGTGGCTCCCGGGTTAGTTGTTCCATGGTATGTGGGATATTCCTGGACCAGGGATCAAACCCATGTCCGCACTGGCAGGCAGATTCCCAACCAATGGACCACCAGGGAAGCCCTTCTCACTTTTAAAAATAAGCTTTGCTTTTGCGGTTTCCCCAGTTCAGAGCACCCTTTTCCCCTTCACTCAAGGATTCAAATCTCTTCCTTTCTCCAGGGCTGGCCTACACTTGGCCTCCTCCAAGCAGCCTCAGGACACTGTGGATTTGAAGATCCAACCGTTTGTTTTCTAGATGAGGAAATCCTGGCCCAGAGACATAAGCTGACTTGCTGAGAAGTCAAATCACTAGGTAGAAACTAGAAATCAATGTTTCTTCACCCTGCAGTAAAATATTTTTCACTCTTCCCGGCTGAAGAAGGTGTGTCATCCTGGAGGAAAAGGGAAATTGGAAAGGGACAGCACTGTCCCTAAGTCCACTGGAGCTCCAGTTGTCCTTCCAGCCAGAAACACACAATTAAGTGCTTAATTATACTCTGCTCTTCATTGTTATTTGAGTGTTTCCAAAGGAGACTCTAAGCCCCTTGAGGGCAGAGAACTTTCCCTGTGCCCCAGATCATGTTCCCTCCAAAGCCCTTAGCACGGGGCATGTAGAAGACATCACATGGTGGGACTGGAACCTGGGAACTTTCATCTGCCACAATAATTTTACTGGCTCCATTGCTGGCAGCAAACAAAACAGCATATGGAAGCCAAAGGGACTCTGCCTGGCGGCAAGTCCGGTTCCAAAGTTTTCATGGAGGTGGAAGGCGGGTGTCGGTGGGGGTGCACAAAAACACCTTGGCTTTGGCAAAGATCCAAAGGGGATGAATAGTGAGTTTCAGGCCTAATGGGCTTGCAGTTTCATTGCCTGCTGCTGCTGTCATAGGAAAGGCACTGATGGCTCTGGAGGACAAGCTGTGCAGGGGGTGGCAAAGGTCATTGGTGCATGCACCTCTCCTCCTCCTTTGCCCCTTTCGCAGCTCCTCTGGGCATCACCTAATGCTCCTCCCGCCTCCATCCCTCTCGCACCCTGATTGTCTGAGCATTATCCTGTCCAGGGCACCAGCACTGAGACCCTGATGTTTAATGTGGACCTTGAAGGCACTGTGTTATTTTATTTGACTCCCATGTCACATAAACATTTTAGGCTGAGGTGCTGGTTTCTAGCCCCCCTGGAAAACTGCAGTACCAGGGCTGGTGGAAGGCGCTTTGTGACGAGACAGGGACCTAGGGAACTGGAGAAACTGATCTTGGCCTGGGCAAGGAACATTTTTCTTTCCCCTCTCTCTTTGTATCCAAACTTGAAACCATGTCTCTGGCAAAGCTGTTGGAACAGATTTACAGACTGGCGAGGCGCCGGGGGCACCTGGGGAAGGCTCACTGGTAGAAAGGTTGTACCAGCCCCACTTTCAGGGCGGCCTGGAGCCCTGTGATTGGCGGACCCTGCTCGGCGCATCTGAGGGCTCTATGCTCCCCTCCTCTCCGCTGGGGCCCGAGGCGGGAGCCTTGTGACAATACCTTCTCTGGCTTCCCAGTGGGTGGAGGTTGGTTAGGATCACTGGGTGAGAGGAAATGGCTGATGACACCCACCCACCCACTCACCCTTCTGTCAGCCTGGGGGATGTGCCCTTTGTCCTCCCAAGTTGGCATTCGTGCATTCTACATTCTCTTCCCTTCCTTCCCTAAAATGGGGTGTGAGACATACAGTGCACAGGGATCACATTATTTCCCACATTCCTGAAGAGAAATCTTAGGTTCAGAGAGGGGGGGTGTGGCCCTCACAGAGTCAGGTGAGTCACCTGTGACATTGCATCTCAGTAGCTGGGTGTCCCCAGCTACTTCAGCGCCTCAGCTCTGATGGTAGGAGGACCAAGGCCATGCAGGCTGGGTTAACCACTGGGGAGCTGCGGGTTCTGGGTCCTCTGGAGAGTGCCAGGAGGGCTGCTCAGAGAAGCCAAAGAGGGGGCATGGCCAGGGATGTCTCTGCTCCACCACTGAGATGGTACAGAGCAATTAAGGACCGATGAAGACAGACCGGCAGGATGGCATTCCAGGGCCCCTCTTGCCCAGATTAGACTCAATTATCGGGTACGATTATATGCAGAAATGCTGTGCGGTAGCTGCCCGCACATGCCATTTGAAGCTACTGGTGGAGATGCTTCTTTCTCTGACTCTAGTTACCCCCTTGGGGACCTTGCCTTACAGACCCACCTACCCAACTAAAGCCTCCATCAGGGATGATGGAACTGGCTTCTAGGGGGAGACTATGTCTGATGTCAACATCTCTTTTAGGACACTCATCCCAGTTGATTCTCAAGAGACACCACACCCTTTGACTCTGGCCTCCAAGACTCATGGACTTCCCTGGTGGCTCAGATGGTAAAGAATCTGCCTGAAAGTCAGGAGACCCGGTTTCGATCCAGACCTGGGTTCGATCCCTGGGTCGGGAAGATCCCCTGGAGAAGGGAATGGCAACTCACTCCAGTATTCTTGCCTGGAGAATCCCATGGACAGAGGAGACCGGCAGGTTATAGTTCATGGAGTTGCAAAGAGTCGGACATAACTGAGCGACTAACGCTCTAAGGCTCATGGGCAGAGCCCACAAACACTCGAACCATTCACTTCCACCCCAGAATTCACCCCAGTTTTGAAGAATGGGAAGGTCTTACCTCGAGTTTTGTTTTCTTTGGGAGGGAGAGAGATGGTCCTTCCTTCCTGAAGATAGACAAAGAACTGGTAGCGATGTAAGCCACTGTGTGCTGGTGGGGAGGGAGGCTGGTAGGCTATGGGAAGAAAAAGGAGAGAGGGTGGGCTCCGTGTGCTCCAGTCCACAGGGGCTCCTGTGCTCTGGGCAGGGGGCAAAGAGTCAGTCTTGGTCCTTTTCATGGTCCTCGCTGACCCTCCTGAGGTCCCAGCTGTGGGGCGGGGCGGGGCAGGGGGGATCCATATACTGCAGACCATCAGGCTTTATCTTGGGCTGAATCTCATCTTCAGTCGCTTCATTTAAGAAGCACATTATTTGGGGTGGTGGGGGGAGGAGGAGGTGTGGGCAGGTTGAAGGTCTTGGGTGCTGGCTGGACTCTTGGGCCTTTCCAGATCAGTGGGTGTTGGTGTTGTCCCCTTTCCGCTTTGGTCTATCCTGATGGATTTCCTGCCTCAAGAGAAACCCCATCTTCCTCTGCGAGTGTGTTTGGCAGGGGATTTTTATTTATTTTCTCAGCATTTCCTTATGAACTCAATCCCCAAAGAAGCCAATTTCTTGGCTGGATCCGGAGGATCTGGAAGTGGTTATGGGGGTGGGTGGGACTCGGTTCAAAGGTTTGATCATGGAAGCTGTAGGATCTGGGTGCTTGGGGCACTGGGAGCTGACTCAGGCTCTTCCGGAGGAGAGTGCCCATCTCCCCTCCTTTTGGTCTTTGTGCGGGAGGCACTCTTTGTTGAGGGGGAGATGTGGAGTGGGGACATCTCTCATCCTTCCCCTAAGTTTATGCAGGGCCCCAGGGTTTTGCGGGTCGGACTTCTGCAGACTGTTCCAGCTGGGCCTCCTTCCAAGCGTGTGGTGCCTCTTTTCCCGCCCCTCTGCTCCCTTCATCTTTCTTTCCAAGGAATCAAGCATCTTCCGAGGGGTGGGTGGGAATGGAGTGTTTGCAAGAATGCTGTTGGTGGGATGGAGCATTGGTACATGATGGCCACTTCCCTCTCCTGATCATCAGTTAGACAAGAATCACTTGCTTCTTGGAGTGGTGGAAGTGTTCCTCATGGTGCACTTCCAGCCTCCGGCGTGCTCACAGCCAGGGGAATTCCTGACTATTCATTCCTCCCTGGGTTTTTACATTGCAGAGCAGATGTGTGTGCGTGTGTGTGAACCCAGGGTCTGCCAGAAGTCATGTGAGTTGTGTGAACCAGGGTCTACACTGGGGTGGGTGCAGGTTTTGCAGGAACTGGTGGGCATGTGTGCCCAGGCTATTTTGGAGGGTCTCTGACAGTGTGTGCATGTGGGTAAATTGATGCTTTTTTTTTTTTTTTTTAACAAATACTGCTGACCAGTGATGGAACTCAGTGGTTCTGTGCAGCTGGGAATTTGTTCTCGGGGGAGATGGAGATGGAAGCCCTTCTCACTAGGGTGTTCCTGAAGAAACTCTCCCTCCAAAAGTAGAGCTGAGAGGCAGGGGATGGGACACATTTGTTGAGCTGCATCTTGGGGCCAGGCCCCGGCTAGGTGCTTTCCCATGTCACTAGTCACGAGTGTTAGCTGCTCAGTTGTGTCCGACTCTGCGACTCCGTGGACTGTAGCCCGCCAGGTTCCTCGGTCCATGGGATTCTCCAGGCAGGAATACTGGAGTGGATTGTCACATCCCCAGAATTCTCATCACGCCTCGGGAAGGCGGGTATTATCTAGATGAGGAAACTGGGGCTCTGAGCAATGAAGACAGGCTGACGGTCATTGGTGGAGCTGGGCTTTGAATCCAGGCCTGTCTGGTGCCCGAGTCTGTGTTGCTTCATTGAACCATGAAACTCGGTTGGATTTTTTCTTGCTCAACGCTTTGCCAGAGGCCAGCTCATCCCTGGAGCAGCTGCTTTAAGCTGAGTGGTGGGCTTGCCCTTGCTGGCAGATCCCAGAGGGAAGGGAGGCGGGGAGCTGGTGGTGAGGATGGGGGTGGGAAGAAGAGGGGATTGGAGAGAAGGGAGGTCCATGAAGCTACATAGTAGGGCTGGGAGAGAGTGGGGAGGGGACCAAGCCCATCTTGGGGGCAGTTCTGGTTCTGGGTTCTGTCTTAGCAGAGCCCTATAAATTAATGTGGGCTCTATACCTTACTGGTTGTGTGACATGGGACAGGTGGGTCTATGCCTTAGTTTCTTCCTCTTTATAGAGGAGATATTGATGGCAGTGACCTTAAAGGACAGTTGTGAAGATTAAATCAGAACGTCCAAATGAACTCGGGGATCAGTGCTTCCCACACCATGAAGCTGTATTGCTATGATGCTTGTCATTGCCCTGGCTGGGGGGAGGGGCCCTGGAGGGTGTCACTCACGTGATAACTCCTGGCCCTGAATCTTCCCTATCTTCATGTCGGTGCCCTGAAAATAAGAGACAGGAATGGGCGAGGGTTACTCCCAGGGCAGCGGAAGACCACACCATCCACTTAGTCCCAGTGGGCTCTGCTGAGTTCTCTCTTTCTCTCTGAGAGAGCAGGATGGGAATGGAGGAAGCGGTCTGGCTGTCCTGGGGGATGCTGGTAGGACAGGCCGTGGGGTTTAGAATGGTGCCTCAGGGGGTCTGGGAGAGAGGACAGATACAGACACTGTTGGGGATGATCTGGTGGCGAGGCATGGACCCCCTGATCTATGGAGAGCCTGAGAGGACCCTTGCGGAAGAGACATCCCCCCCTCACCCTCCGTGCCCCAAGGCTGAGCCCAGGAGGCACCTCTCAGTCTGGGTCTGGTCAGATCCAGTGCCTGGGCTGACCATACTCACTGCTTGCCCATCCTCTTGGGCTCTCTTTGGGACCTTCGGAATACTCAGCCAACGGCTGCCTGAGCAGCCAGCAGGGCAAAAGAAGGCCGGAGGAGGCTGGACTGCCTGATTCTGAGGCTCAAGGGGACTCAGTCCACCATGTTGGGTGGCTGGGACAGCCTCAGTTTCCCCGCTTCCCTTGCTCCCTTTTCCTTCCCCCTCCCCTCCACTCAGTGTCTGTGAGATAATGAGGTGATCCCGGGGGCGGGTGCTAATTACTGTTTGTGCAGGGCTGGGAGATGCTCAGATGAAAGGCGCTGGAGCTGGGCCCCTGGGTCCGTGCCATGGCTCGGGGCCCCGGGCCATGCCAGGGAGTCCTGCGGCCCCTAGGTGTGGGGTTTTATAGCCTTAATGATGGTGATTAGTGTGGCTCTTCACTGGTTCTGCCAACACCTAACTGTGCCCTGGCCATCTTTCCACCCAGCCCTGCTGGTGCGACCCTGCCCCTTACCCGTGAGAGGAGGTGGGGGTGGGGTGGGGCAGGGGAGCCTGTGATATTTCTTCTCAGGTCTCTGTGACCCAAACCCCTGTGTGGTTTCCTTTTTAGGAAACTCAAGCCCTGTTCCCCCATTCCAGACCCTCCATCCCCCTCCCGTTCTCCCCTTTAGGCTGCAGTTTGCCCAAGTTTGTGCCAGAATATCCCTCTCCCTCCCCTCCCCCTGCTCTTCCATGTCCAGCTAGGTCACCTGTGGTAGGAAGAAGGGGCAGGAGATGGCAGAAGGATGGAGCTCCACTTTGAGCCCCGCTCCCACTGTTTCCTACATGTTTTAATATTTTTGCCCTCACCCTCACCCCATCTTGCTTGCTCAGTAGCATCCAGGTAGCCTTCTAATTCAGCCCCTCAGATGGACCCGAGCTCTGCTTACCCTCTCTCCCCCAGTATCAGGCCAGGCCTTATCCAGGGCTGGCTTGAGACCCTGTTGTGGCCAGCAGCTGAGGTGTTGGGGTGGCAGGATGTGTGGGGAAAATGGAGGCCCCTCCCCTGGATACCCTTCTCTCTCCCAGGAAAGGCAGGGAGGACCTGAGGCCTTCCAGTCGCTCTCTCCAAATAGCTCTCTGGCCTCTTTAGCAGGACTGAGATGTGGGTGCTGAGGCCAGGGAAGCCCAGCCCAGCCTGGCCTCCCCCTCTCTCCCAGCCTCCCCCTCATTCCTTCCCAAGTCAGCCTGGCCAGTGGTTTGTTTAAATAAAACAATAGCAGCCTAGGCCGGCTGTTTCTTTTCAATTCCCCACAGGCCTGGGTCCCACCCAGAGTGATAAACAGGCCTCTCTCCTGGTGCAAGCATAGGGAGGGGGTGAGGGCGCGGTAGGCCCTGGGCCTGTAGGGTCAGAGCAGTGTGGAAAGTCTGATCACAGGCTCCATGAGGGTGGGGAGGCTCTCCGTCCCCTCCCTTTCACTCTGGGGAGTCTTTTCTCATCGGCAGGGGCAGGCTTGGCAAGGACACATGTAAACCCTTAGTAACACTGGCGGCCGTTCCTGCCCGCCTTCCCCTGCCCACTGCCCCCTAGAGAGATGGGCTGAGGCAGCTGCCCGGGCCGTGAGCAGACAGCGCTGATGGCCTGGAGAGCCTAGAGGGTCTCTCTGGACCCTGTCCTTGGACAGATGCTGATCCTTGTTGGTAGGAAAAGCACCATGGAAAGTTCTGAGGAAGGACCAGGCAGCAGAAGGGCCCCTGAGTGGGGTCGGCGTGGCTGGTATTTACTCAAGTTGGCTTGGGAATTGGCTAAGCTCCCCTTTGGTCATCCACCTTCCCTCACTGCTCTGTCCTCAGGGGCTTAAAGTTTCTATCACAGAACTAACACCTGGTGGGGGCCTTAGCAAACCAGGTCCAAGGTGAGCAAGTTGAGTCCCCAAAAGAGCTCAGACAACATGTCCAGCACCACACGAGTGGTGAGTGAGCGAATGCCAGAATGTTCTAGGAGGAGGAGGCCTCAGACCCTTTGACCTTGGATCCACAGTACTTCTAAGACACTGTAACAATCCCATTCCTCTAAGAGGTGTTTTTGGGAGAAGTGAAAGGCTTACTTGCTCAGTCGTGTCTGACTCTTTGTGACTCTGTGGACTCTAGCCCGCCAGACTCCTCTGACTATGGGATTCTCCAGGCAGGGATGCTGGAGTTGGTAGCCATTTCCTTCTCCAGGGGATCTTCCCAACCTAGAGATTAAACCTGGGTCTCCTGTTTAGGCAGATTCTTTACCATCTGAGCCACCCACCATTATGTATTTATTTATTTATTTTTGGCAGTACCCCTGTGGCACGCTGGATCCTTGTTCCCTGACCGGGGATTGAACATGTACCCCTTGCATTGGAAGCGTGGAGTCTTAACCACTGGACCACCAGGGAAGTCCCAGGAAGATCATTATTAATGTATACAGATATTACCCGGCTAGTGGAGGACAGGGAGGCCTGGCATGCTGCAGTCCGTGGGGTTGCAAAGAATCGGACTTGCCTGAGTGACTGAACAACATTACCTGGAGGACTGGGGCTCCTGTAGCAATGATTATGCACCCCCTCAAAACCACCCCCGTCCCATGTGAAAACATGAACGCTTCTAACGCATCGTCATGGCTTGCAGTGTTGCATGTCACCTTAGAAAGCTGGAAAGTCACCTTAGACAGCTGGAAAGCTCTGGAGATGGATGAGATTTGGGGGAATTTTGAAGAGAAGAGGGAAATCTATTATTCAGAGGAGACGTGGCTGAGGGAAGTACCCTGAGAGTGGCAACAAGCTCAGCATTGGAGGACCAGACCTGTCGAGTCTGAGCAGAGCGGAGCTTTGGCAGGAGAGCCTCAGGAGGGGAGGGGTTCCTCTCGTTCCCCACTACCCCACTCTCAGCCCCCAGGTGTGCTGCTCCTCTCTAAGGCTGGCACAGACAAAACTGCCTTTCCCTAACTATAGCTAAGACAGGTGGACATTCTCGAAAGGAACTTGTCTGAATGCTGATTCTTACAAAGGAAATAATGACAGAAATTACACACAGCATGAAAATAGTTGGACTGCTAATCCTCAAGAACACTAAGAAGTCCGGGATGGGTTTTCTGGGATTTCAGGATGGGCGCACCGGACGTGTTTGGTTAGTGCACTTGGGAGGATATCCTGGGCCCTTCTAAGTCGCAGGGGCCCAGTGGCCTTGGGACAGCAATTCCTTTCCTTATCAGCATCCTCTGGAAATGCGGAACCCAACACTCAGCATCCTCTTTGCAGGGGGAGGGGAAGAGGAGGTGGGAAATTGCTGAGTTGGACCCTTAAATGCTCGGGATATAAGACAGTCTCCCCTCTTTCTTAGATTCTGGTGCTTGATGTGTGCCTATGTGCATCCATGTGTGTGTAAGTGCACATGTGTGTGCATGAAGGGTGTGTACAGAGCTGGCTGGCATACAAACTAACACACACTACTCTAATCACAGAGAAGAAGCTCAACTCCCTGGACCCTACGGAGGAATTTCCTGGTTTATAGAACATGAGACTCTCCTCCCAGCTCCCTCTTACCTCGGAACCCATCATGTCTTGTTGAGTTGGTTTGAAACTGACGTGTGAGATGTTTAAGAGGAGCTGGGGCTCGACAGGGAGTTGCAGCAACCTCGTTTCATGGACCAAGGTGATGCAGGCTGTCTCAGTCAGGGTTGTTCTGACTGAGGCTTGTCTCAGGGCACGTAAAGAACACAGTGCTGGGCTTTAGTGGTGGCTCAGAGGTAAAGAATCCACTTTGTGAATACAGGGTTTGATCCCTGATCCAGGGTCGAACATACCATGGAGCAACTAAGCCTGTGCACCACAACTGCTGAGCCTATGCTCTAGAGCCGGGGAGCCACAGTTACTGAGCCCATGGGCCCTAGAGTCCGTGCTCTGCAACAAGAGAAGCCTCTGCAGTGAGAAGCCCAAGTACTGCAACTACAGAGTAGCTCACCACAACTAGAGAAAAGCCTGAGCGGCAACGAAGACCCAGCAGAGCCTAAATAAATAAATAAAATTATTAAAAAACAAACAAACAAAGCGCAGTGCTGGAAGCTGACAGCTGCCCCCCCATCCCATCTTACATTTGTAACGAGCTTTTAGTATTTATTCTCCAGGGCACTGTCCAATCAATGGATCTGACAGTAGCTCTTGTATGGGAAGGGCAGAGATTGGTCTCCCCATTTGACTGGAGAGAAACCCAGAGACGCTTCAGCTTCTCAAGGGCAGGGGCTGTATCCTTTTCATCTTTGTAGCTCTTAAGATACTTGGCATATAGGAGGGGTAATAGATGTTCTCAGTGCACCGGCCCATGCCCTGGCTCGCTGGCTCCACCTTCAACCTGCTTCTCCTGGTCCCAGGGCCAACACAAGCCTCTAGAGCTTGCTTCACCCCCAGCCCCCATGCATCAGGGCAGATGTGCTGGGCTGTTAAAGTTCCCTGGCAACAGCTCTTAACCAATGACTGTTGGGAATTGGTGTATAAGTGCTCCAGGAATCCACACTGGAACTTGCGTGCTCACGAACCTTCCTTTTCCTGTCTTACCCACTGCCTTACTAGTGCTCTCTTGTGTCCCCAGCAAAATAAACTACTTATGCTAAAATACTTGTCTCAGGCTCTGCTTCTGGGGGGTCCCAAGCTAAGACAGCTTTAAGGGTCCAATAGACATTTGGAGATGAATGAAGGCTTTGTCCTTCAGAGGTGGCTGACTTTAAAAAAAATTTATTTACTTATTTTTGGCAGTGTTGAGTCTTAGTTGTGGTACGTGGGCTTCTCTCTGGTTGTGGAGTGCCATCTCAGTAGCTGTGGCATGCAGGCTTAGTTGCCTGGTGGCATGTGGGATCTTAGTTCCCTGACCCTTGCATTGAAAGGCGGAGTCTTAACCACTGGACCATCAGGGAAGTTCTTCAGTTCTAGCCTCTTCTGATGAGACCACACTGCTACTGTCTGGACCTGGATCCTTCTGCCTTCTCAGGCCAGGCCCCAGAGTTCCCTGACAGAATTGGTCCCTGACATAATGTGTATGTGCTAAGTCACTTTAGTCATGTCTGACTCTTGCGTCCCCATGGACTCTTGCGCCCACCAGACTCCTCTGTTCATGGGATTTCCCAGGTAAGAATACTAAAGTGGGTTGCCATTTCCTCCTCCAGGGGATCTTCCCAATGCAGGGATAGGACCCTGAAATAGCAAACCCACAAACAGGTGAGCCACAAACAGGTGAGCCATCTAGATGAAAGTCACCCCAGTCCTTTATTTCTTGTCCCCTTGGGTACAGCCAGACAGCTACATTCTCTGAGAATGGAGGGTCCACAGATACCTCCTCCCCTAGCTGGAGGAACCCCTTAGGTAAGGGCTCTGTGAGACGTGGTGGCCAGGTTTGGATAGTGAGGTCTGGAGGGTGGGACAGGGGCCTGGTTCAGCGTTGCTCTCAGGAAGGAAGCTAGTCCCATTTCTTCACTTTCCCTCAATGACCTCCAGGCAACTGCCCACCCAATTGGGCATGCATGGAGGCCCCAGGTACTCAGGCTTGCTGAACCCCTGAGCAGAGGGTCCGTGGCACATTTCTGAGATGATGATTCAATCTCTTCACCCACCTCTTCCCATCAGGGCAGGAGGATGCACTTCTCCCACCTGGCTTCAAACCTCTGTCAGAGTGGGAAGTTTTATTTTGTGATCTCTGGGTCGGAGGGTTGGGTGCCCATCGAGAGAGTCCTAAACTTGAAAGGTGAGGTATAGAAGGGTGTCATGGAGATAAGGGAGAGTAGAGGGAGAAATGAGCAAAACAGAGCACTTGGGGATGGAAGGGGGAATGGAAAATAGGACAGAGTTCCAGGCTCTGACACTGGCACTGAAGGAGATGCTCCTTGCTGTCTGCACAGCTGCCTGAAAGTTGCCAAGTGGCAAAGGATCTAAGAAAAGGCACAAGATTGGAAAGTGCTACCCAGCAATCTATGGATTCTGCAGTCAATAAGGGGTAAGTGTGTGGAAGGCACTGACAGCTCATGGTATCCGAGATCCCCCAGGGCTGCGGCTGCCAGGCCTTCTAACACCCACCTAGAGAGGACCCAGCCAGGGAGACTGTGTCTGCTCCAAGGGGAAGCCTGTGATCCATTTATCCTGTGGCCAGCTTTTTTGCCCTGGGGCCGGGAAAAGGCGGGCTGGCCATTGAGGCGGGTGGAGTGGAATCCGTGGGAAGTGGTAAGAAGGAAGCACAGACTTGAGGCCTCCAGGGAGTTGTGTGCTTACAGACTCGAGGGTGTAGGATGGGCAATTTTTCTTTGCACCAGTTTCCCTCAAGAAGTGTCAGCATCATGGACCTGATAGACTTCCTTCTGGAAGGACAGAGTGCCCTATCATCTTCAAGGACAGGGCGGTTGCATGGCGAATTTCATCATTCGAAACTGCCCATGGCCAGCAAATTCTGGTATATCACACCAACTGGCAACAGGACGCTTGGGTTTTGATTCCTAGTTTGGCTTCAGATCTGGAGTCAGTTACTTCCCTGCATCTCCAGATGCCAAAATGGGTTGGGGCGAGGTGGGGTGTGGCTGGTGTGCTTCTTGGAGTAAGCAGTTACCGGATGGGAGGGACTTCACCTCTCTCCACGTCTCTGGGTTAAGAGGCAAGATTTCCCAAGGCCAGGGTCAAGGTTGCTTGTGTCTAACAAGTACAGGTTGTCCAGGCCTTTTGTTCCAGGTCACGTGGAGGTGCCCGTGGTTCCCAAAGAAGCCACACTGTCTTGCACCTGTGTGTATGTGACGGTATTAAGCATAGAGTTGGCCCCAAGGGATGATGGCTGGGGAAATGGGTAGACTCAATGAGTGAGAAGGCCTGTGAAATAGGAATTAAGACACATTTTATGGTATTGAGGAATACATGATCTAGTGGGGACAGACATACTGTCAAAGAAATAACTGTATCATACATCTAAATAATTGCAGCCTATAGGAAATCCTGGAGGAGGATAGAAGAAGGAACTTGTAACTGCTTGGGGTTAGTGATCAGGGAAAGCTATTGGAAGGAGGCTGTACTCCATCTGGGATTTGAAGGGTGTGTAGGAGTTTTCCAATTTTCTAGTGGACTGGATAGGGGAAGGAAGGGGCATTTTAAGTTGAGGAAGTTGCATAAGCAATGCATAAATATGTAAACAAGGCATGAAAAGAATAGGTGGGTCTGGAAGAAGCTCATGTTAAAGCCTGAAATGTAGGCTGGGGTTAAGTTTCAATGGCTGGGAATGCTTTTGATATCTGAGAATCAAAGCCATCAGCAACCCAAACTTCGGGTTCACAGACCCCAGGCAAGACTTTTTCTGTTTTCCACATGCTCAGCAACTGTGTCCCAGGAGCCTCATCGAAGTGGGCTGGTCAGCTGCCTCTCTGGTCAAGAAAGAATCTGGGTGGGACTAGGCTTTGGGACACGGCCCACATGGCAGGTCAGATTTGGATGGGGGTGAACCCTGTGACCATGGCCTCACTCAGAGCAGGTGAATACGGGACCCTAGAACTCCACCCCATCCTAGTTGCAGACTGTTACTTTTTCAGTTTTAGGTCATGAAAGTATAGTTACGTTCATTACAGAAAAATTTAAAACTCAGGGGGAAAAAAACCCCCTGGGATCACTCTGCATAGAGATAATGGCCCTGAGAACATCAGTGCTCCCCTCTTCTTTGTATTTGGGTCCCAAAGCTTCCTGTTACACAAGTGTCAGCTTCGAGCCTATTATCCCTTCTGGGGTCAGCATTGGCTGGATGCCCATCTGCTAGGGGAAACTTTCCCTAGTTGTTCTGAGTCTCTGAAGCTCAGAGACTGGTTTGGACCTCAGGAGATGGTGGACTGCCCTCCTTTTTGACCCTGGCCTACCACAGGTCACCCCTTCTCTGGATGTAGCATCAGGTAGGGTTAGGAGGAGAGTGGGAAGGAAGAAAGGAGTAAAGAACACAATGTAGGGTCTCATTAAACCTGTCCCACTTAGAAACAGTCAAGAAATATTAAGATAGATTGAGAGCAAATATCATGAGTTGATAGCTAAATATAATTATTATGCATCAGGGTCAGCTTAGGCTAAAGACAGCCATTTCCAGACACATGGAACAAATGCAGAAGCTTTCGGTACCAACAGGTTGCTGGAATGCTTCATTTATTTGAACTCATGTAGGGAATTGGGTATTTTTCATAAGAACATTTCCCTGATCTCTCAGATCTTATATTTTTAGTTCTCCAACTCCTTTCATTTTAACTATTATATCTTGGATAGTGATCTTATTAAAAACACTAGTTCTCGTGTTCTTCAACACACACACACACACGGAGAATATCTTCTGTAATTTTAAACACCATGGTGGTATACTCACAGTGAATAACCAGTTTTGCATCTTGCAACAACACAAGACTGCAATGTTCAAAAATAAATACAAAGAACGGGCCATTCAGCCTTCTGCCTGCTCCAGCCTCCTCCAGGTCCAATAATTTAATATAGACGTCATGGTCAGTACATAAAGACAGGGGAAACACCTCCTGCGGGGCACCTACAATGAGGCAGGCATTTTGCCAGCATCTTGGCACACGTTAGCTCACTCTGGTCCCTGCCTTGTAGCCCATTTGCTGCTAAGGAGACCACCCCCTACCAGTGGGAGAATGGAAGTCCTCAATCCTGCTCAGAGAGCTGAGCTTCGTGGTCTGGTGTCTGGCGCTGCAAGAACCAGGGATTTGGTGCCATGGGGTTAAAGCATGGATCAGTGACTGAGCTGTTAACACAGCCATTCCAAAAGGCAACCTGGGCTCTGGTCCAATGTCATTACCTATTAGCCGCATGACTTTGAGCAAGACACTTAATTTACCAGCGTCTTAGTCTCCATACCTGTAAAGTGGCGATGGTAATGATACCTGCCCTGGTTTCCTCACAGGCTCATGAAGACAAAATTAGGAAATGGGATACTATGAGATCCCGTGGTGCCACCTGAGTGTAAGGGTCATGACGGGCCCCCTTTCCCTGGGGTTCAGTGCGGAAGGAGAGGGCCGAGGTTGCTGCTGCCCAGGCTGAGTGGGCAGAGGACACTGCCCCCAGCTGCTGCTTGCTCAGAACCCATCCCGCATCTTTTGCTGTGATTGGCTCAGGAAGGCTCCTGGCAGGGTCAGCCTCATGAGGCTAATGGTGCACCGTGGGTTCGGAGATTACTCAGCTGTGAATATGGGGCCCGTCCCGCTGGGCCGGCACTCGCCCAGCTGTGCAGAGCGCGTGGCATGTGATGTTTATTAATATGCCTTGATGAGGAGCATTAGTGTCTACTAATGACACCATCTGAGCCTGGCCTCCCTTCTCTTGTTCCTCTCTCTTCCCCTTCCCGTGGAGACACACACCCACTCACATAGAGATGCCTGTTCCTACAGAAGGCACAGTTGTCCCCCACACCCTGGGAAGGCAGGGTCTGGGATGCCGGTCCAGTCACAGGGGTCTGGCAGAGGATCCAAAATAGGGGAGGAAGTAGGGTGCCGCTGGCTCAGGGGTCAGGTGGGAATCTGGCCAGAAAGTGCTTGGTGATGGGAGCAAGGGAAACAAAACAGTGGCAAGACTTTTCCAAAACTGGTGGGAAGGATGGGGAGCGGCAAGGGTGAGACAGGAGACGCTGGAGCTGGGGAGGGGCTGGCCCTGGCTGGGAGCAGGAAGGAGGGAGACTGGAGGGCGGGGCTGGGATGGCAGGGGGTAGGGGGTGGGAGGAGGGGTGTGAGCCAGAGGAGGGGTGTGAGCCAGAGGAGGGGATCTGTGAGTTATGTTCACTCAGCCACACACATCCACAGCCCCCACTGATGCACACACACTCATACACACAACATGTGCACTTGCGTGCATACTCACGTACACATGCTCATACAGCCTTCAACTCACACACTTGTGCACATTCAATCACACATGCCCTCACGTGCTCACATACACATGCATTCAGTCACACACATGCTGGCATACACACATAACATGCTTATTCAATGCACACTCACATACATCCCCCACCTACACACAACACCCTCAGATACGCTCCCTCACGCTCACATATACATGGTCATGCACATACAGCCCTCCACCTTGCACACTTATCCAACACATATATACACATGTACATATATATACATGTACACACTCACACATATACACTTAACACACATTCACACGCACTCACACACGTGTGCATTTGCAAGGCACTCATACACACACACAGGCAATGCTTCCACACACTCCCTCTCCCAGGCAGCCTCTCACTAGTGGGTATGTCAGGAATGGAACATGAAGGGAGCATCAGGGTGGGGGGCATTTGGGGAGGGGGCCGGTGATGGTGAGGCTACAGTGTGGACCGTGGGACTAGGAGAAGCGGGGTGTGGGAATCTCCAGGCCTTTGGCAGGAGACCAGGACTGAGCGATGACTGATTAGGACTGAGGGCTGTGAGTAAGAACTGAGCTGTTCTCTGTTCCTCTCCAGAGTCTGAGGGCCAGAGGGGTGGGGGGACACAGGAAGGAAGGGGAGCTGGGGCAGGAGAGGGGGCCAACTAGGAGTGGGGGGGTGTCCCAGCTCTGCCCCCTGCCCTCCTGCCTGTTGTGGTGGGATGTGGCAGGCTGGCCTGCCGCCTGTAGCAGTAGAACAATTAGGAAACACTGCAGTTAATCCTGAAACAAACAGGGCTTGAGAAACTGCAGCCAGCCCGAGGGAAGGAAGCTGCAGGGCTACCTCCTCAGGCCGGCCTTTATCAACCGCATCTCTAATCTCCAGCATCTAGTCTTTCTGGCTGGGTGGCTGCAACCCCAGAAGAGGGACTGGGGAGACCAGCAAGCTGGGAGGAGGTGACCTGCCCAGACCTTTTCTCCCCAACCCCAGTTGGGGAGAGGGGGTCCAGTAACCTCCTAACTGCCCCCTGGCCCGGGGAGGAGTGCTCCAGGGCTTGTGAATGGTCAGGGGGAGCACCGGTGTCTAGAACACTCCCTGGGTGGTTGTGAGAGCTACGTGGGGGCTCCCCCAGGTTCACTGGATAGGGATCACTGATGGCCAAGGAGGTTTCTCATAGCAATCCTGGCCTTCCTGCCCCTTCCATCTACTCTCTTTTTGACTATGTCCCCCCATCTCCCCTTCTCCAACTGTTCTGCTCTCTGCCACCAACCAGGAAACAGCCAGCTGTTTCTAGGCTCTTCTGTCCTGGCCATGGACCAGTTCTGGGATGCGGTTGTCCTAGAACCCATGTCCCAGCGACTGGAGGATCCTCAGCCAGGCTTCTGGGATCAGCTGTGTCCCTCTCCTTTGCCCTATTTTCAGTTTCACACTTGGCTTCAGGAGAAAGATAAGGCTTTGAGGACTTATACTTTGAGGACTCTTTCTCCTTCTCCACCAAAGGGCCCAGGCCCACGGCTGCCTTGTGAAAAGGAAGGGAGGAAGGAAGGAGAAAAGAAAAGAGAGAGGGAAGGGAGGAAGGAGAGAGGGACCTCCCGGAAGGAAGCTTGAGGATCAAGACTTTTGAGCAAGAAAAGATGCTGGCAAGGTATGGAGGCTCCTAGAAACCCCGGGCTCCTTAAAGATGGTGACAATAAGCAGAAACACTCTGTCTCATTCAAATCACATCTTGTTCTTTTCAGAGGGACTGACTGTGAACTTAGCACCAGTCCCCTGGCCCCTTGCTGCTCAGAGAGGCAGCAGCATCACGTGGGAACTTGTGAGAAATATGGGATTTTGGGCCCCACCCCAGATATATGGTGTGAATCAGGGTCTTTCTTTTAACAAGAACTTGCGGTGATTCGCATGCACACTCGTCTGAGAAGCGCTGCCCCAGAGGCCTGCTCCCAGGGCCCGGCGTCTCTGGACTGGGAGCGCAGGGTCTGAATCAGAGCTGCCGTGGCAGCAGTGGTGACAGGAGCCCGTGTCCCTGACAGTGTCCCCTTTCTGGTCTCTTCCAGGCCCAGGAGCACCCCCCCCTCTGCCCCTGGGGGAGGGGATCATACTTCCCAGGGCAGGACCTGCCTGACCTTCAGGTGCCCAGGTGGCCCAAGCTCTCAAGGCAGATTATTTGGACTGGTTGCTACCAAGCAGTTGCAGGAGGTAGAGAGGGGTTGGGGCCCAGCGAGCACTGGGAGACATGAGGCCTGGTAAGCACTCCCTTCTTCCCTGCACCCCTGCTTGGAGCCATGAAAAGCAGACCCAGTGGGTGAGTCTTGGTGTCACTCACTATTTGGAGTCTTTGAGCTTCTGGCCTCAGGCAAGACAGCCCCTCCTGCTGGAGGGGGCCCTGAGGAGCCACATCTGGGTGCACTGTTTGCTAGGTGCTCTCCAGGGTGTTGGATACACACCCACTGGTGCTTCCTTCTTCCCATTCTGCTCCCTACTCCCAACCCTATTTGAGGAGGGGGGAATGTTTATTCCCGAGGTGCTTATTTATTTATTATTATGTTTTGGCCAAGCCGTGAGGCTTGTTGGATCTTAGTTCCCCCACCAGGGATAGAACCTGGACCCTGGGCAGTGAAAGCTAGGAGTCCTAACCACCGGACTGCCAAGGAAGTCCCTCTCCAGGTGTTTAGAAATCTCTGGGAGGGAGGAGGCAAGAGAGCACTGCTCGTGGACTTCCCTGGTGGTCTGGTGGTTAAGAATCCGTCTGACAGTGCAAGGGACATAAGTTTGATCCATGTCTGGGAAGATTCCACATGCTGTGTGGCAACCAAGCTCATGCACCATAACTACTGACCCCACGTGCTCTAGAAGCCTTGACTGGCAACAAGAGAAGCCACGGCAATGAGAAGCCTGTGCACTGCAGCTAGAGAGTAGCCCTCATTCACCACAACTAGAGAATGCCTGCGCACAGCAACGAAGACCCCGTGCAGCCAAAAATAAATCAAATAAACACATACATAAATTAAAAAAAGAAATCAACAACTCAAAAATTTTTGAAAGAGAGAGCAAGCATTGCTCTTTCTTGCAGTCTGAGGACCAGAGGCATGTGTGTAAGGTGGCTCAGGAGACCGGTAGTAGTCTGCGCTGGTGCCCTGGTCCTAGAAGCAGGCCTACAGCCAAGTGCCCCCCTCAGCTCTCCTTCTTCGCAGATACCCAAACAAACTTGCTATCACTGATCAGCTTTCAGGGCTACCCTCGTCTTTCTGTCCCTACCTCCTATGTCAAGGCCAAAGGAACAGTGAACACAGCCCACTGGGGACAAACAGTTGTCAGCCCGGCCCAGAGCTTACTCTCATTCTGTTGTGTCACCTTTTACAGAGCCTGGCAGGCAAATGCCAGTCTGGGGAGCTTGGCAATCATGATGAAAAAACACCCAAGACTGAGCTTAATGAACTCCACCCTGATCTCCTGGTTGGTTCCATCGGTCTCTGGATTGCTTGAGAACTAACGTGACCCCAGGGAGAGGAAGGGAGAGCTATGATTCCCTCCAGCAAGGCCAAGTGCACTGGGTCACTATGCTACCCATTCAGTGGGGTCACCTGTGAAGGGTCACTCAGCCCCAGCGGCTGACTGGGTGGGACGTCTGTGTGGAGGACCCTGGCCGCCTATGGACTGGGCGCCCACCCTCCTCCCCAGCAGATGGGGAGCCAGGCTCGGGGCAGTTGTCGCGCTTGGCTATGGGCCCAATCAGGATCATCATTGCTTTCAGAGTGTGTTGAAATGGTCTTTGCACAACCTTGAGGAGGGCCCAGCAGTTCCAGGTGATAGTGCCCAGGGCCATGAGGAGAGGGGAGGAAAGAGGATGGGGTGACAGCTGGGAAGGATCCCAAAAGGGGTCAAGGAGCCCTCCACAGCTTCTGTCTCCCAAGGCTCTCGGGCTCTCCCAAGGCCTCCTTCCAGCCCCCACCCATGAGTCTGGACCTCAGAGGACCTCTACCCTAGGAGTTTGGGGTTCTGGGACACCAGGCCAATCCCTAGATTATGCCACAAGAAGCTGAGATAAACTTCTCCCTGGAACTTTTTGCTGTGAGCAGTTAATTGCCCTGGCATCTGAGGCTGTAGTACACAAGCAAGGGGCCTTTAATGAAAGCAAATGACAGCTGATTAATCTGCCAGCTCCAGCCCCGCTCCTCTCTGTGGGGTCTGGCCATGCTCCATAGCCTCAGTGCCCCGTACCAGCAGGGTGGGCTTCAGTCTATTACCGCTGGCGCTTCCAGCCCTCATGGGGGAGAGGGCGAGCTCCCGCACCTCCTCTGCCCTCCTGAGCCAGCTGTCCTGTCCTGTGTGAGAGGCAGGCCCTGAAGGAGGGAGCTTGGCCCCTCTTTCGGCTGCCCCAGGTGACCCTTTGGGAAGGGGGCAGAGAGGGGCCCAATGGGACTGCTGTGAAGGGGTTACATTTAGAAGGTAAGTGGGGACATGGCTAGACGTGGAGCTGGCTTTTCAGTTGCTCACTCACTGTGGCCTTGAGAAAGCAATCAGGCCATTGGATCATTCACACTGGGGGAGAGGGCAGAGGGAAGAATCAGGGCTAGGGGAAAGTCCCTCTTTCTACCCCAGTTCACTTGCCCTGGTTCCAGGCTAATGCCAGGGAAGCCCATACTCACTAAGCTCCTGCTAGGTGCCAAGAGCTGTGTCCACGGGAAGGTGGCCTACAGTCTGACGGGGCACGAGAGAAAAGAGGTAATGACAGGTGCCATGAGTGCTAAGAGGATTTGCAGAGGGCCTAGAGTGGGGCATGGAGGGCTTCCTGGAGGAAGTACAAATTCTTCTCCACCTGATAGTGGTGCTTGACAGGGGAGGGGGAGGTCCATACTTCTGGACTCCAACTGTGAGGCCTGGGCTCTTCCAGAGCCTCCTTATCGGAAGCCCCAGGCCCTTATCACCTCTTCCTTAAACTGCTTGTTCCTCCCCTTGGGCTGCCTGGTGGCTGCGGGATTGAGGACTAGATCAATCTGGAAAGGAAGTGGAGTATCAGGAAGTGGAGGCTACTGGCCTTGTCCTGTGCAGGAACCCCTCTTGGGAAGCAGAAGCAATGATCCCTTTGGGGGAGAAACCCCCTCAGTATCTATAGCAATAAAAAAGGGGCCCCAAGCTCACTCTCGCTGCAGCCTCTAATGATGGGGTTGGGGTGTAATGAATATCTGTGTGCTCATAAAACAGGCTAATGACTGCCCTCATTTAATGGACCCCTTTTATCCTCACTTGTTCCCAAACCAGAAGGGACGGTCTCGGGGGCTGAGGTCTGGAGCCTTGTGGCTGCCACAGACCCCAGCTGTTTGGCTCAGCAGTGGTGGGTGGGGTGGTCTCAGGGTTCCTGCGCCTGTGCCTCCGAGGCTCAGTATTCCTCCTCCATCCCTTATCTGGTTGAAACAGCCCGAGGAGTCTGGGGAGATGCCTGCCAGTGACTAGCCCCAGGAAGTGGGCAGGGGATTCGGAGGGAGGAAGCATATACACCCTGATTCTTCAGAACCCTTTCAACACTTGTAACACGTGGCTGCAGAGAAGGAGCAGGGAGCAGCCAGCTGCTGGCTACACCACACCCCCTTCCTCTGCGCCCCTCCCCGCCCCCCCGCCCATAGGAGCTCACCAAATCATCCCAGTATCAACTCCTTCACCTGAAAAGAGCAAGACTTGGGAGGGCAGGGCTAGCCTGCTGAATCACCAGCAACACCTGTGTTTTGCTTGGGAGGCCTGACCCTGTTTGGCTTCCTGGAGCTTGGTGAGATCACAGCCCTGGGTGTTGTGGCTGCAGGCCAGTGTGACCTGCCATGTAGGGAATATTTTTAAAGAGGTACTTGCCCCTGTGTTCCCAGGATTAGCTCCTGGAGAGATTCTAGCTGTTATTTGAGTCTCCCCCAACCTAGGTTGATTGTAGGAATTGGTCAGGTGAACATGAAGTCACTTGGGATGAAGTGGCAAAACAATTAACAATCAACAATCGAACCCACCAGCCCTGGGCAAGCTCTGGGGGTGGCCAGGGGGCCATGGTGGGTGGTAACATCTGAAGCAGGTAGGATGAGCAGAACCTAAATCCCCACGCATGCCCCAGAGGATAGTGGGACAGGTTGATTTGCTTTTCCCAGAGTTCTGGAACTGCCTAACTGTGGTCTTTTGGTCAGAGTCTGGATGAGAGCCACAGGCCATCATGACAAGGTCTGCCAGTGGCAAGAAGCTCTAATGAGTCAGCCTGAAGCCTCAGTGTTCCCTTCTGGGCACTGGCCCAGCCCTGCCTCCAGGCCATCTGCAGATAACTGGGGTCAGAGGAGGGCAGAGGATCCCAAGAAGGCAGATTCCTGGGCCCCTCACTGACCTCCCATTTCCAGTGCCCTTCCCTTGGAGAAGTCTCCCCCTGACAACTGCAGGACAGAAAAAGCACTGCCCTCACTTCCCACTTGGCCTCTCAGCAGGGCACCTTTAGAGAGGGTTGGAGAGCCAACAGGTGAGGTGAGTCACTTGGAGGTGGTGTCGTGGTTAGCAGGCAGTAACAACCACCGTCCAGTACATGTGTCGGCCACTCTCCTCTCCAGAGGCCTCTCAGGCACTTTCATGCCATAGTGTCATTTAACTCTCCTTCCCAAGGCGGCAGAAGGATGAGGCTTATCACCCCAATCTGCAGGTGGGGAACACAAGTTCCCGACAGGTGAAGTGACTTGCCCGAGGTTACAGTCCCTATCGGGTGCAGACCTGGGAATGGAATCCAGGTGTCCTGGCCCGTGATCTAAGCCTCCTGACTCAGAGTCCAAGGTTACTCTGCCTGCACCTTGTAACAAAGGGGGCCTGTGTTCAGGAAATCAATGCTAAAGGGAAGGGATGATTCCTTTCCCCTTCGCTGGAATTTCTTGGGCCACCCTGGATGAGCTCAAATTGAGCTGAAGGACCAGTCCAGATCTTCCTAAATCTCTTCTGGGTCACTTCTTCTGGCCTGGGGGCAGGAAACTTTTTGGACAGTGGCAGGTCACTTTCACCAGTGCCCTCTGGAATTAGGGGGATACTGAGTGCTACTGTGGGAGTACTGAGAGGGGTTTGGGCTGTGATGAGTCAACACTTCACTAGCCTTAGGTTCTGCAGAGGCACTGGCAACCTGATTTTGAGGTGGGACCTGGAGGGCCTTGGGGTAGGCAGGTGACTCAGGGAGGGCCTTGGACCCCAGGTGACTCAGGGAGGGCCTTGGACCCTGTGACTGGAGAATTTACCCATGTGAGGCTGAGAGCTTTCCTCAGGCCCTCAGTTTGACTAATAAGAGTTGAGGTTCTCTGTGAGCTTGGCTCTGTGTTTTCTGTCTCAAATGACCTCCTCTGATTCTCCTTATCTTTCTAGACTGGTTCCCACTTCTTTTCCACTCTGAAGCCTTCCTCAGGTGCTCTCTCCCAAGTGCTTCCCCTCTGTGGTTTGGACCACCCCCTTCCCGCAACTCCAAGCCCACGCTAGACCCATAGCTGTTAGCTCTTCTGCATCTCCTCTGGCCCCGAGCTCTTCCAGAGCATCTTGTCCCCCTGCTGCTCTGTCTCCTGCTCCTCCAGCAGAGGCTGGGGCTGAAGGAGAGGGACTAGTACATACTCAGTGCAGGCCTGGTCCAGGCATTCCATATTCATCAGTGCACCTGATCACCCTGATGACCCCACAAGGCAGGAAAAAGAGGCTGGGGGAGGGCAGCCATTTGTTCAGGTCATTAGGTGGCAGAAGTGGGATTAAACCCAGATACTGCTGATCGCAGGTGTGATGCCCTTTATCCAGCTCAATGCAGTCTTTCAAACATCAGAGGAGTGTGGGAGAACATGACACGGTGGATTTAGCTGTCTATGGAGTTGAGTCAAGCTGTTGTCCCTTGCTTTGAACAATGCACCTAACTTGTGGCAGAGGAAGCATTAATATTTTAATTTGCTTGCTTCCTTCTTTTTTCCCAAGAAACATTTTTGCTGCAGTGATCTGTGAAAGGGCCTCAGGGACATCCCTGTTGGATGTGCCCCGCCCCAACTCCCTGAGAATGGAAAGGAGCAGGGCCATCTCTGCAAGCCCAAGAGTCCTGGTGTGAAAGCCGCTCTGGGGGATGGAGAGAGGCCTGGATGTGAGGGCTGATCCATCTGGGGACAGGTTGAACTCTTTCAGTCTGTAAAACCACAAGATGGCCTATCTGTGGCCCCTGGCTGCGGGGCCTGTGGTTCTGTTCTCTGGCCTTTATGGAGGAGGATGGGGGAGAGTGTCAGTTTCCCAGACTAGGAGCAGCTGGTCGGCTCTAGGCCACAGAGTTTCCCTTGCCTCCCTTCCCTTGCCTTCTATTTCAGCCTCTTCCTCTTAGTACTCTCTTCTTTCTCCAGTCTCTTCACCCCTGCTCTCTTCTCCTCCTCTCCTTCCCACATGGACCTCAGCCTTCTATCAGGAAACTGATTTCTTCATTTTGGCTTCCCCAGTTCACCTTCTGAGTGGCACTCTTCATCCAGTACAACATTCTGCGATGATGAAAATGCTCCAGATCCACGCTGTCTTATACAGTAACTTCTTGCTACACGTGACCTGAACTCCTCAAATATGGCTAGTGCTGCTGAAGAACTGAATTTTTAAATGCTTTATTAAATTTTAATTAAAATCAGTGCATGTGGCTAATAGCTACTGAGCTGGACATCAGAGCCCTACATGATACCTAGCACTGGACTCCCTGGAAGTCCCCTGCCTTATCCAGGCCCTGCTTCCTCCATAAGCCTTTCTGGGGAACCAGCCTCTCTTCTGAGCTCAGCTTCCTGATCGGCTACCTGTGAGAGGTCATGGAGTTCTGGACTCGGAGCTGGGTGACCTTGGGCCTTGGATCTGGGAGCCGATCAGTGCCCTCTTCTGTTAAATAATGAAGATAATTTCTTGAGGAAGGTGCCCAAGCCTCAGGGTTTCCTCCCAGCTCTAAGTGCTGCAGGAGCTCCAAGGTCAAGTCTCCTGCTTATAGACTTGCAGCTCTAAGTTCAGTACTTCTCTGGGCTGGAGCCTGCAATGATCAGATCTGGGTGAGTCAGTGTGAGCAGCAAGTCAGGTGTTTGTGTGTGTGTGACTCACCTGTGCATGTGTGTGTATGTGTGCATGCATAAACATAGATGTGTGCACATAGGGGGTGGTTTGAGGGGCAGTGGTGAGACCATGGGGATCCTGCCTAATTGAACAGCTTGAGACTAGGAAAGGAGTTCAAGGCTTCTTAGATGGGGAATGTTGTGGCCTGACTCTAGTGCTAGGCTTCTGCCCACTCCTTGGCCTGAGCTGTTTCGATGATGCCCTAGACTTCCTCTCTTGCCATAAAAGTCTCCTGGAAAGCCTTCCTACAGAGGCCCCAGGGGGCTTTCTCAGGGAATGTGTGAGCGTGTGAGCAGGAGCCCTGGGCTGCAAGTGCTCTCTCCCACAGAGCTGGGGGCCCTGGCATTGGAAGGGATGTCTGTCCCCAGCCTGGGGGTGGGCTGGGGAGGGGCTTCATCTGGACCTGGGCCTTGGCTTAGACAATGCTTAGACTCTTAGTCTACTCCAACAACTTAGACATAAACACACACACACACACACACACACACACACACACACACACACACACAATGTGCATACACCACATAGGGAGGTATGGAAGGGAGATAAATTAGCCTTTGCTGCTTTGCCCTCCTGCCAAGCCTCGGCCACAGCAGATCCCCCACATCTTTAGAGAAGGAGAGATCCCCTGAAAGAGGGTATTCCTAGGCTCTTTGGGTATGATGGAGGCTCCAAACCTATGGCTGAGGTGGGAGGGACCACTGAGAGGAAACCTCTGGGGGTGGGGAGAGAAGCCCACCAGCCAGTGAGTGACGGGACGAAGCCAGAATGTGGACAGAAGGAGATGCCTTCTCTTCTGCCCGGGAAGGTACCTGAGCCTCAGGGTGCTTGGGTCACAGAACCGGCCTGGCGGAGAGTTGCATCAGAGTGAAACTGCAGGCTGGATGCCTTGGGGGAGGGGGTGCTGAGGGTCAAAACCTCGGCCTCCACCAGCACCCCTCCCCCACTACCACTGCACACACATGGAGGGGTTGCTAGGGGTGAATGAAAAAGTGGGGGGTGTGAATCAGAGGTCACCAGGCTTTAATCAGCTCTGAGTCAGGGAGGTGGGTGGGAATAACATCAGGTAGTCTCCGGTTTCCCTACAAGCAAGCGCTTCCCAGGAGACAAGCCCTCCCTGCCTGGAAGCCGAGAGGCGCTGACCACTTGCCATCACCGGGCACTCAGGACCACTCACAGCAAGTGAGTGACTGGGCAACAGACCTGTCCAGAGGCTGGGAGTTGGATCAGATGACCCATTAGGTCCCTTATAACTCTATAATTCCACACAGAGAACTCACCACACCCATGCCTCTTGGCTCTGCAGACCCACACTGGTCCATGAAGAGTCTAGGGGGCCCAATCTTGGGGCTGGGGAAAGGACAATCTGAGGTGTGGGTACAGAAGCGGGTATCCCGCAGAGCTCTGCTGGAGTTTCTGAATTTTCTCCAGTGCTCTTGTTTCCCTGGAAGGAGGAGAGAGAATGGGGATGGTTGGAAGGGTCTGAAAATTGCTTTTCGGTTCTTCATGGGTTTGGCAAGAAAGCTGTGGGGTGTGTCCCGCCTTTATCATAGCTGGCAGCCCGGATTTCCCACAATACAATGAATGGGAGCCTGAGGTCTGGCTGGCTGGCACCTTCCCGACATGTCTCTTGGGCCTCTATGTAGCTTTTTTGGCTCTAGATCGGTAGGCGAGAGGTCCCCTCTATGTGATGTCAGCCTTAGGAGCACAACTGCCTTCCTGGGCTCATGACCTCCACCGACCCTGCTAGAGCAGAAAGCCACTCCCCCTCTAGCCCCTGCCTCTCCTCATCTCCTCCCTGACTGAGAGGCGAGTCACTGTCCAGGGCCTGGCCACCAAACACAGCACATGGATCAACCCTCTGAGATGATCGCCATTTGCCTCCCTGTCTGGACATCACCTCTTCTTCCCTTCCTTTGAGCAGACTCCTCAAGTGGGTGGGCAGCTGCCAACAGCCCATGGGAGCTCAGATGAGCCATGGCTGATGAGATCTGAAGAGAGTTCAGAGACCCCTTATCGAGGTCTACTCTTTACCTTTCCCAGAGGAACCAGTTCAGGGCCCCAGTATCCAGGGGGCCGCTTATAGGCAGCGTGGCTCTGGAACCTAGTTTTCCTGATTTCTAGTGTGAGATGACTTTTACCAAATTAACTCTTTCATTTCCCAGGAACTGCAATGTACATGGGGTTGGGATTTGAAGAAACTGATCTGGGCAGAGTTTTCTCTTCTTTCAAGATCTAAGTGGATGGTTCTGGGCACATGGCTGGTGTTTACTAATTGCCTGTTGATTGACCTGCATCTCTGGGTGCATCCTTTCTCCCCTTCTAGAGGAAGGAGGGGGCACACCCTGTGTTGTCGTTTAGTCGCTAAGTTGTGTCTGACTCTTTAGACCCCGTGGACTGTAGCCTGCCAGGCTGCTCTGTCCATGCAATTTTCCAGGTAAGAATATTGGAGTGGGTTGCCATTTCCTCCTCCAAGGGATCTCCGCCACTCACGGATCAAAGCTGCATCTCCTGCATTGGCAGGCACATGCTGTAGAAGCTGTGCTCTTCCTTCACTGCCCTCTTCCTCTAGATTCCCACTCCTATCAGGCAGTGAGGAGACGATGCCAGACAACCCTCTTCCCCATCGCTAGAGTCAGACTTTGCGCTCTCTCGCTCCCTACAGTGCTAAGACCTGAGCCAAGGAGTCAGACTAACCAGTGCAGCCATCCTAACTGTTAGAGGAATAAACAAGATGGTATTGTGCCAAGGGGAGAGGAGTAACATCAAAAGTATCTCAGAGAGGAAGAAAGCCAAAGGTTTATACGAGATGCATGGATAGGGGAGAGAGGGGGAAAAGAAACCGCCTGGGTAATTAAGTTAATAGGTTTCTTGAAGAATGCCCTTGTGAGTGATGTTCAACACATTCAAGTGTTGACAAGAAGGTATTGAACTTGACGCCCACGCAGCGGGCAGAAGCATGCTCTCGGCTCTGACACACCTTCTTTGTCTGAAACTTGTAGTAAAACTCAGCGCTGGGTTGTGAAATCTGGTCCAGGGAATGCATGCTGCAGGGGATCCGAGGCTGAGCCTCCTGCTTCTAGACGGGGTTGGGGTGGGTGAGGGTGGCCACCCTAAACCAAGGTCCCTAGATTAGGAGAGCAAACGCTAGGGTCCTCGATTCAGAGGCCTACAGAGGCTGTTAAGTCATAAAACCTGGGAATCTCTGAGAGCCCACAAGACTGTTTCTGACCCTTGCAGGTGGTCAGAATGAAGCTCTTTCCCTTCCTTCCATCATCCCATTGCCTCGGAGAACTTGGGTCTGATACTCAGAAACCTCTGTGTGGTCATAGGGCTTCCCTACTGCCATGAACTAATGGAATAATCTGGGTGAACTGGTGAATACGGATTGTCCCTTTCTCTTAAGGAAAGAGGCCTCATATCATGGGGCTAGGGGAGAGGAGCCTCACCTTGGAAGAGGAGGAGAGGAGGAGGAGAGGGAAGGGGAGTGTGTGTGTGTGTGTGTGTATTTAAAGAAAATTTGGGGCTGTTCTTGTTTGAAACCACAGGGGCATAAATTAACCATTCCTAAAACAAAGGAGTGTCTCCTTTTGCCAAGCAGCCTGCCTCAAAGGCCTTGGGTGGGGAAGGGGCTCCTTGCCTGCTGTGGGCTTATCGGCTTGCCTTCCTGCTCAGCTGTCATTCATCCCTCTTGTCATCAGCCATCTCTCATCCACCTTCTCTTTCTGTTACAAGAGGCTCAAATTTATCAGATGATCAGAGTTTTCAGGCTGGGACCTGAATTTTCAGGGACTCCGCCATGGTTACAGCGGCCAGATTTGTAAAGTGGAAAAACGGTGACATGGATGTCTTTGCGAAAGAGAGGTTCTTTCTGTATACTTAGCAAAATACTTTGAAAATAAAGTAACCAAACTCCACAGTTGTCTGGTCACATCTGAGGCCATGAGAGTGAGCAATTTGAAAAACCTGAATGGAATCCACATTAATGGGTTTCCAGCTGGGCAGGAAGGCCAGCACTGCCCCTCACTTAAAGTCATATGCAAAGGCTGGGTGTGTCTGTGATTGTGGTGGAAACAGTGGAGCAAATTGGAATTTCCCCTCATTGAAAAATGGCGGTCAAGAAGGCAACCCCTTCTTGCAACTAGGAAGGTTGCGTTAACCCTTAGCTTTTGTTCTTGGCACCAGCCCTTGTTCTAGGGGCTCATTTCTGCCTGGAGAAGCTCGTTCCTACCCAGGTAATCCCGTTCAAGAGATACAGGGATCCTGGGGTTTGCACACACTTGTAAGACGTTTTTTGTTTTCTAGGAAAAGGGAACAATTTATCATCTTTCTCCCTCACTCCCAGTGCACTGGGACGCAGTATTAAAGAAAAGACACTGGGTTGAGTAGAAGATATCTGTTAATTTTATAATCAAATTTCTCGTTATTCCGGTACTCTCCTGTCCCCATTCTCCATCATGGAGACATGGTGACACATCTCCTTTTCCTGATTGCCCAGTTTGAGTTTCCTAAGAGCAAACCGTGAGGGTTAATCAGATTCCCTACTTGCCTGGGTGACACAAGAGGCAGGTGGCCAGGGAATAGCCTGGAAGCCCGGTTCAGCACACTGTTAGCACACTGTACCTACCATGGACGGAGTTAGGGCTGGGGCTACAGGGCTGCAGTTCCAGTCCTTGAATCATTTTCAGCTCATGGGAGCCGCAGAGCTGCCTGAACCATCCCTATCATCCCAAAGAACATACGTGCCCTGGCAACTGGTAGCATCCCAGGAACACACAGGTTTCCAGAGAAGTCACTTCCTCGAGAGACTTCCCATTTCCTCCCACCTCCCGGCGCCGAAACTGGGGGCACTGCATGGACTTCAACAATGAGTCAGTGCTGCAAGGGCATCGGGCGGGCTTTTAGCTGGGACATCTTTTCACATCAAACTTGTTTTGAAAATAGTTTCTCCTTCCCTTGGAGACACCTAGCCAGAGCGAAGCAGACTCCTTAGTTTTGACCAAATAATGAAATCAGATCAGTGACATTGTAGTGAGTTTCATGAGGACAGTCGGTGTTGGGAGCACTGGAGAAGCTGGGTGGCTCCCGCAGCTGTCCAGTGCCTGAGGTTGAACCCTGAGGCGGAGGCCCCCAGAGGGGCCACCTTGCCAAAGTCCTTCCCGGGCCACTACTCCTCCTGGAGGAGGGCGGAGGGTAGGAGCCAGGCTCCTGGCCTACTGGCTTTGGTGTGCTGGTGGGTGGGAGGGTGGCGGGTCGATATTGGCTTTTGGATCAGACTTCCCCACCCCTGCGTGGGAGGTGTGAGGGGCTGGAGCCGGGAGGCAGGAAGTGAGTGCAGATGGGCTGGCCGGACAGCTGTGCGGGGGACAGAGCACATCTGTCGGGATAAGTCTGGTGGGGCCCCTCCCCACAACCTCCACACGGAGTCTGCCCGTCCATCAGTAGGGTGTGGGCTTGGTTGGGGTCCCAAATGGGGAGAATGATGGAAAAGGAAAATCTGAAGGCAGAGGCTGGAGCTAGGGGTTAGTGAGGGTCTACATTCCCATGAAAAAAAAATGTCTGAGCTCTGGGGTCGGGCAGGGACAAAGGGCAAAGAGAAACCCGAGAGCAGATGGATCAGATGCATTGGTCAGGATGGGCTTTGAGATGGCTTCCGAGTTCCCAGGGTCTGACGGCTCCTCTGCAAAGCTGCCTGACTCCTCGCCTCCCCTGTGCTCCCTAAATGTGTTTGTTGTTGTTTAGTCACTAAGTCATGTCTGACTCTTTGAGACCCCATGGACTGTAGCCCTCCAGGCTCCTTTGCCCATGGGATTTCCCAGGCAAGAATCCTGGAGTGGGTTGCCATTTCCTTCTCTAGGGGATCTTCCCCAATCAGGAATCGAACCCGAGTTTCCTGCTTTGGCAGGTGGATTCTTCACCACTGAGCTACCAAGGAAGCCCCTAAACATCTTGCATTGTAGCAATTAAAGCCTCTCCTTTTTCTATCTCACCTACTAGACTGAGGGTGTACTAAGCTCAGAAACCCAATCTTCTTTGCTGAATCCTCTCAGAGTAGACACTCTTAGAAGCTTGTTGAGTGAGTGATTGTGTGGCCTACATCAACCCAAGGTTTCCCACTTAATCCTTTAATTGTCTCTAGTTGGTTGTAAACATTGCTGGGACAGCTTATACCAAGTAGACACTAGGAGAGATCTTTGGGAGCTAAAAGCTGGATCAGATTCTCCTCAGGAATTTGCCTGGGGGCCAGAGGGTAGTTTACCCCTTTAGACTCTTTTCTAGGTAGCTGAGCACCTAGAAAAGGCTCATTGCTCTGGAAACACACGTGGCATCATGACCACTTGCATGACCACAGCTGCTCCTCTGTGCAAAGCTGTTACTTGCCTGCTATGGAGTCAGAGAGGCAGGAATTATGGATCATGTGGATCGCCACAAGGAGGGGCACCTAATATAATAGCTTCCCCGAATAGCTTCCTCCATTGCCTTTCTCTGTCCGGTTTTCGTGGCATAATGAAAGGAGATGGGGGACTTCCCTAGTGGTCCAGTGGCTAAGACTCCTCGCTCCTAATACAGGGGCCTGGGTTCCACCCCAGCTCAGGGAACTAGATCCTGCATGCTGAAATGAAGAGATCCTGCAGGCCACAACTAAGACTGGTGAAGCCAAATAAATAAATATACAAAAATAAATATTTTTTAAAGAGGAGATAGGAGTTTGAGTCCCAGCTCTGCTGTGTGGCCCCAGGTAAGTCATCTCTCCTCTCTGGGCCTCTGTGTTCTCATCTGTACAATGGGAAGGCTAGACGAGGCTATCTCTGAGATCTCTGCCAGTTCTTAATTGTTACAAATCTGGTAGAGTGATGAGCAGGGAATGTGGTCCTTGGTGTTATCACAGTCCTGTGGAGTCTGAGCTGGGGACTTTCCCTTCACTTACGCATCCCTGGTGGCTCAGACAGTAAAGAATCTGCCTGCAATGTGGGAGATCTGGGTTTGATTCCTGGATCAGGAAGATGCCCTGGAGAAGGGAATGGTTACCCACTCCAGTATTCTTGCCTGGAGAATCCCATGAACAGAGCAGCCTGGTTGACTACAGTCCATGGGGTCACAAAGAGTTGGACACAATTGAGGGACTAAGAACAGCACTAGCAACTAACACTTTCACGCTTGGGAAGGAGAGGAAGGGTCCAAGAAGGCCCTGCTCCACTCATGGAGTCCTGCATTCATCCACTAGCTGCAATGATGATTCTTCCTGGATGAGTTAGTCAAGTCTTGCTTGGAGTCAGAGGCCTGTGTGAATGATTCTTAAACTTCTACTCAGAAGTTTCCCAAACTTCTACTCCTGTTTCCTATTATCCTGTGTGTGTAAGAGAAGTGCCAATAGGGAGGAAGGAAGGATTAAAGTCCCATGGGCTTGGGGCCAAAATGGGACACATGTACTCTTCTCTAACATTATTTTTGTCATCATTGTCCATTATTAATACTGTTGAACATTCTTCATTCAGCCATGAGCAAGCAGTGGGTGAGTTAATCAGCCAGAGACTCCAGCCACTAGAAGCCTGTAGTGTCCCAGGCATTTCTCCGGTCAAGGTTGGTTTCTCCTGCTTGTATGCAGGGATTAAATCAGATCTGCAGGGACTTCCCCGGCATTCCAGTGGTTAAGAATTCACTTTCCAATGCAGGGGATGCAGTCTCGATTCCTGGTCAGGGAACTAAGATCCCACATGCCACAGGGCAATTAAAGCTCTCATGAACCACAACTACTGAGCCCTTTGTGCTCTGGAGCCCTTTGTGCTCTGCGACTAGAGAAGCCCTGAGTGCCACAAGGAAGACCGAGTGCAGCCAAATCAGCCAATAAAAAATAAATTAAAAAAATTAATTTGACCCTCAGCAGGAAATGGGGCCCATGGCTTTGAGTTCCTTTACCTGACAGTACTCTCTCTCTGGAGGAAAGGTGCTATAATTCCAAGCTACTTCTGCTACTGCGTGTCTGTGTCTTATTCACATTTGTCGCCCCTATGATGCCTTGAACAGGGCACAGCCAAAGGTGTTACTAAATGTTGATTGATAATAATTACTATAAAGATGTCTTCTAACAAATTAAGCAAGGGAAGTGGGCCCAGGGGCGCTCCAGGTGCTTCTGAGCCGCCATGAGCTGAGAGATAATTGAACTCCTCGGCTGGGGCATCCTTCCTGCTGAAGCTTAGTGCTGAGAGCAGTAGGGTTGCAAGGCCAGCGTGGGTTGTGGGGGAGGCAGGGTGGCCAAGACTCAGACAGGAGGTGAACAGCTGGCGCCTCCTTCTGGCCCTGGAGGGCTGAAGCAGGCAGGGGGAGGGCCTGGGCAGGAACATCAGCTCCATATCTCCCAGAATGTCGCCCCTTTCCTGCCCCAGCCCCTCCACCCTGAGAGAGAGCCCAGCTCTGGAGAGCCAGTAGAGAGCAAGGGAGGCTGTTATGTAACCGATTTAACTCCTTGTCAAAACTGGTGGTGACTAATCCAGACCTTCCCTCGGCCGGATCGGCTCGGCAGCTTTGGTGTGAGCTGCAGGAGGCTTCAGTCAGTTTGGGACTGGTTCTCACACCCTCCGCTGGAAGGATCTCTTAGCTCCCTCGCGGGACCAACCTCAACCACAATTTCATCATGGCTCCTCCCCACCTGAGACTTCTTCTGTAGGCGTCCAATCCTCTACCTCTGTATCCCTTCCTGCCCTACAAAAAGAGGCCCAGGAAGACAGTTCATTTTCGTCTGCCCCTTTGTGTGCATGCATGCTAAGTCACTTCGGTCTTGTCTGACTCTTTTGCGGCTCTGTGGACTGCAGCCCGCCAAGCTCCTCTGTCTATGTGATTTTCCAGGCAAGAATACTGGAGTGGGTTGCCATGCCCTCCACCAGGGAATCTTTCCAACCCAGGGATCGAACCCACATCTCTTATATCTCCTGCATTGGCAGGCAGGTTCTTTACCACTAGCGCCACCTGGGAAGCCCACATCTGCCCCTAAGCCAGTTCATTTATGCCTGGGGTTCAGCAAGGCCCTTCATTTTGCACCTGGTGAAGGTGATGAGGGAAGGACGCTGTGGCCTGCTTTCCTTGGGTGGCTGGCCAGGCCAAGAGTTTTGTCTGCTAAGGTCAGGACTACTGGGGCTAGAACTCTGGGCCCCTCTCCACCATTGCTCAAGGGGGAAAGGCCCTGGAGGACATCTGGCCTCATCTAGTCTCCTGGCCTTGGATCCCAGGCCCTGAGGTTCACAGGCTGCCTGGGTGATGCTAGGAGAGGCCTGTGCTCACTGCCTCATTTCTCACTTTTCTTTTTTAAGAGGAGGCTCTTGTTAAGTCCAGCCTATACCTGCTGCAGAAGGCCGTCCTGAGGGGCATCACAGGGGGAGGACATGTATGCTTATTTAGAGATAGTTCAGGGAGAAACGCAAAGAGGTGTCCTGACAAGGTCTACAGCAATCATGGTCATGGGTGCTGGGGATTAATCCTTAACCACACAGTCCTCTGTGGTTGTGATTATTCCCATTTTACAGGTGGGGAAACTGAGGCCAAAAGCAATTGGGTGGTTTACCAAAGCTGGTGAGTGGTTGAGCTGGGCTCTGAACTCACTGCCCAGTGACTCGGAAGCCTAGGCTGGTGCTGACACACAGCCTTCCCACCGCATTCCTAGGACGGGTTTCCAAGGCCTTTGGAAGGTTTATATGTCTCTGCAGCTTCATCGCAGCTGCCCAGTGAGAGCCAGAAAATAATGCTACCTTGTGCCCCTGCTGCTTCCTTCTGCCAAGCCCCACACAGATGTGATCTCATGCGTTCTCCCAGAGTCCCATATGGGCTGAGTGGGGGAGGGGGTAGAGACCACTGACTCCATTTCCCAGGAAGGAAAGGGAGGCACAGAGAGGGATGGTGGCTGGTCCTAGGTCACACAGCTGGCTAGTGGGAGAGGTGGGACAGGAAATCTTCTCCGCCCTCAAGGGCAGTTTATTGAGCTTGATGAGTGATGGTCTAGGATCACCCCCAAGACACAGCAGATTGGGGTACTCTACTTGAGGGCTGACTCAGTGGTTGAACAGCTCCAGGATAGCTGGGCTTGTGTTCCAAAGGGAACTCTGAGATGCATATAAAGGCACTCAGTACACCAAGTGAGAGACGCTAGGACCAATGGTCATCACCCTGGCTTCCCTTCTGATTAGCCTTGGCACTGTCTCTGCCTCCTCTCCCCAGATGCCCAGGGCTCAGAAGCAGCCCTGGTGTGACAGAAAGAACACTAACCTTGAGGTCATGGGGCCTGGGGAGGATATTCACTAAGTACTCCTAAATCAGCCTTTTCCCCTCCCAGTTTTTCCATTTTTTCACTCAAAAAGTGGGGATACTAACTACAGAAAACAGACATTGTGTGTGAAGAATTTCACCATCAACTATAAAGGCTGTGCAGAGAGAGAAATTACCGGTGTTCCGCTCAGCCCTGTCTCATCTCTATTAAAACCCTTTTAAAACATGGCTTTGGGGGCTTCCCTGGTGGCTCAGTGATAAAGAATCTGCTGCCAATGCAGGAGACATGGGTTCAATCCCTGGTCCAAGAAGATCCCATATGCAGGGAGCAGTTAATCCTGTGCACCACAACTATTGAGCTGGTGCTCTAGAGCCTGGGAGCTGCAACTTCTTAGCCCATGGACTGTAACTACCAAGGCCCACGTGCCCTAGAGCTTACCTGTGCTCCACAACAAGAGAAGCCACTGCAGTGAGAAGCCTTAGCACCGCAACTGCAGAGTAACCACTGTTCACTACAACCAGAGAAAAGCTCGCGCAGCAATGAAGACCCAGCACAGCCAAGAATAAATTTAATAAATAAATAAAATCAGCTTAAAAAATGGCTTTTGGGAGTTTCCTAGTGGTCCAGTGGCTATGGCTCAACACTTTCAACACAGGAGCCCGGGTTCAGTCCCTGGTCAGGGAACTAGATCCCACATTCCACAGCTAAAGATCCCACATGCTGCAATGATTGAAGGCAGGAGGAGAAGGGGACGACAGAGGATGAGATGGTTGGATAGCATCACCGACTCGATGGACATGAGTTTGAGCCAGCTCCGGGAGTTGGTGATGGACAGGGAAGCCTGATATGCTGCAATCCAAAGGATCGCAAAGAGTCTTACGGGACTGAGCGACTAGACTGAACTGAATTGGTGCTGCAATGAAGACTGAAAATCCCAAGTACTTCAATTAAGACCCGGTGAAGACAAATAGATAAAAATAAATAAATATGTTTTTAAAATGGGTTTGAAGTGATAGATCACAGAGCAAAATTGTACTGATCAAATATCTGCCTTTTCTACTGTGGCTTTTTGGCTTGAATCTCTGGTACCCAATATCTGGTACCAAATCAAATGTTTCCTGGGTGGCCTCATGGGCTCCAGGGGAGGGTTGGAAAATTTTTTGCAAAGGTCCACGTAGCAGTAAATATTTTTGGCTTTGTGGGCCACGTGTGATTTTGACTGCAAGTTCTTTATTTATTTCTTTTCTTGCATGTGTGCTCAGTCGCTTAGTCGTGTCCGACTCTTTGTGACCCTATAGGCTCTAGCCCTCTGGGTTCTCTGTCCATGAATTTTCCAGGCAAGAATCTTGGAGTGGGTTGCCATTTCCTACTCCATCTTTATTTTCTTTAAGAATGTAAGAAACAAGAGGACTTCCCTGGTGGTCCAGTGGTTGAGAATCTGCCTGCCAGTACAGGGGACACAGGTTTGATCCCTGGCAGGAGACGATTCCGTATGCTTCAGGGCAACTCTGCATGCACCACAACTGCTGAACCCTTGTGTCACAATTACTGAGGCCCAGGCACTCTGGAACATGTGCTCCGCAACAGGAGAAGCCACTGTCATGAGAAGCCCATGTGTCACAGCCAGAAAATAGCCCCATGCGCTACAACCAGAGTAAGCCCTCATGCAACAACAAAGACATATGCGACCAAAAATTAAAAAAAAAAAAGTAAGAACCCTTCATGGTTCACAGGTCCTACAAAAATGGCCAGTGTGGCCCACGGGCTGTAGCTTGCTGCCCTGGCCTAGTGTCAACGTGAGGGTGGGGGAGTTTGGAAATAGAAAAGGCTTGACAGTGTTAGTCGGGTCTGACTCTTGTGCGACCCCAGGGAGTGCCAGGCTCCTCTGTCTGTGGATTCTCTAGGCAAGAATACTGGAGTGGGTTGCCATTCTCTTCTCCAGGGGATCTTCCCAACTCAACAAGGTTAAGATTCCCCAATTTTGTTGCTTGCCTGACTGCAGACCTTCGGACCATGTTGTAACCTCCCTCAGAGTTACTGAATTGTCTGTCCCATGGCTGTCATAATGCCTATTTACTTCGGAGAACTGTTATGAGGGTTCTGCATATGAGGTGCCTGCTGTCTACCCAGAAGCAGGCACCCTGCCCTGTCCTGGATGTGGCGGGACAGATAGCACCTTCCCAGAATCTGGGATAGTTTATAAGGTGGCTAAGGCGTTGCTCCATAGGAAGAGGCCCAAGGTTTCACGACGAAAGGAAGGCCTGGTGTCAGGTTGATCGGCTAGTTGTGGGGGTGGGAGACCTTGGCTCTACCACCAGCTTTGTTTTCGAGGGAGGGTGGCCTGGGAGTCTTGGGGGCTAGAAGAGGACCCCACATACAGAAGGAGGCTTTGCGGAGAGGGCTCTGGGGGCTCCCAGATTGTCTTAAGTCCTGGCTTCTGGTCAAGTTAAAAGCTAGAGAAGGAAGAAGTTCTTTAAAAAGTGGGGGGGGAGGGGTCAAAGCAAGCTTTTTCCGTTAATAATAAAAGTGACCACGGGACCTCCTTGGTGGTCCAGTGGCTAAGACTCCATGCTTCTCATGCAGGGGGCCAGGGTTTGATCCCTGATCAGGGAGCTAGATATCACATGCTGATCTACGAGTTTGCATGCTGCAGCTAAAAGATCTCATATGCCGCAATGAAGATCAAAGAGCCTGTGTGCTGCAACTAAGACCTGGCTCAGCCAAATAAATAATAAATAAATAAAAATGGATATTAAAAGAACCCCATCACGACCCAGCCGTGAAAGCTGGAGCACTCTCTGCTGTGTACCTGTGACATCCACTCGCTGGTTCCTCCCAGTCTGTAACTCAGTGGTGTGACACAGCACACAGGGTCCATGTCTTCATATTTCAAACACCCTGCTCATTCCTGTGCCCCCTTTAACCTACAATTCACTGTTCCTATATCTAGAAAGTCCTTTCATTACTTCTTTACTTGGTAAACTTCTACTCATTCCTTGAAAACATAGCTCAAATGTCACCTCCTCCAGGAAGCCTTCCAAGACTACCCAGGCACAGTTAGTATCTCCCTCTTCCACCTTCAGGAAATTTGATAGCACACTATTGCAGGAGAAGGCTGGCTGGGTGGGTGGGGAGGACAAACCTTAACTGAGCACTTATTATATCCTTATGCTAGGCACTTTACTGAATTATGTCATCTAACATTCAAAACCCTATGAGATAGTCTCATCCCTATTTTACAGATAAAGAAACTGAGGCTCAGGGCAGCTAAATAAACCTGCTCAAGGTGTTAAGGGGATGAGGCTGGGATCTGAATCCAGGCAGTATGATCCCAGTGCCCTCCCTCCTAACCACTGAATTATATTGCCTCTCTAACACTATTTATAATTACCCCAAACTGTAATAATAAGTTTATGGGTCTGTAAATGCCCCATGAGCTGAGACCACGACTTACTCATCTTTGCTCCCCTAGAATGAAGCACAGTGCCATGTGCATACTAGGGATTTAGTGGCTGCTGATAGAATGAAAGTTGAATGCAGAGGCTGTGGGGGCTGGTGCCACTGAAGGAAGGTGGGGTGCTGGGAAGGGGGAAAGGAAGACCAGTGGGGGAAACAGCCGAGTGGGTGGGGGTGCTTGACCCTAGTGTGGAAGGAGGTTCCTCCGGCCAGCTGCCACGCCATCTTGGAATCACAAGCCTGGCAGGAATAGAATGATGTCCTGACACTACTTAGCAAGCACCCTCAGCATGCCAGGAAGTGCTTCGCACGAGGGCATTCTAAGTCTAGAATAAAGGACAGCTAGTTCAAATCCCGGACTGCTTATGAAGGCAGTCTTGACCCTGGTCCTTGCAGGATGCACTTCGGCGAAAGTTCACGCTGGGTGCCCGGTCTGGACTCCATGCCCTGCAGGTTTTGAACCTTGCTGGCCTCTTGAGAAGCTAGGGTGTCGAAGGAAGTTGCATGAATCCCCATGTTGGGGAGTTCTCTACTGCGGCATGCAACTCTGTTTATAGCAGACTTGCCGCCCAGAGGAGCAGAGTGTTCAGGTGAGTGAGGAGATGGGCCTGAGGACACCGATCCTCCCTCTCTTCTCGGCTTTCTTTCGGCGTTTTCCCCACCCACAGGAGGCTGGAACCAGCCAGTCCCCAAAGCCTCCCAGCAAGCCAGGTGGGTGCCCTGTCCTGGGGCGCCAGCAGGTGTCAGGGGCAGGGGTGGTGTGTGGGGAACCCCTTTACATCCCCAGTCTCCTCTAGGGGCTGGCAGTGCCCCTGGAAGCCACCGGAAAGCTCTTCTCTTGCCCGGAAGATGTCCAAAGCATACATGGCTGCTGACACGGGGGCGGGGGGAGGGAGAGAGGCGGGGAGAGAGAGAAGACCCCCCTGCAAGACGCGTTCATACAAAATGCATTTCCCAACGTATCCCTCTGGCCTGTCGGAGCCCCTTCTGCTCACTGCTCTGTTTATAGATGATAGACAACTAATTAACATCCAAACCTCTTGAAAGGTCTTTTCAGAGGTAATGTTCTGACAGCTTATGTCAGCAAGGAGCACTGATTTGTCTAAGCATGGATCACATTGTTTCAGATTGAATGAGGTGAATATTAAACTGCTTTAAATGTACTCTTCATAAAGTACTAATTACACACTCCCAAGGGAGAACAGCCAAGGAATACTAAACAGTAGAGAAGTCAACAGAAGGTTCTTTTTATAGTATGTTGCTGGGCTCTGTGTTTTTCTGTCTCCTTTCTTGCTCTCTCTCTCTCTTTTTTTTTTTACAGTAAAATCACAGCACGCTAAAGAATACACATTTATAGCACAATGCTTCTCATCTAATTATATGGCAATCATTAGTTTTAAGCTGGATGCATTATATATTTTTTTGATATATTATGCCTGAGGCATAACTCTGCATTTATTGCTGCTGCTGGCAGATTTCAGTCCCCCCAACCCCCTTTTCAAACCCCAACTCCTCTTTACCCTCCGACCCTTTAACAAATTATTTAACCCTTACTGTGTTTGCTTACTGTCTCAAAAAAAAAATTGCAATATAGATTGGTAAAAATGGGGGAAACAGCATACCCTTTGTTAATTTACAGGGGGGAAAATAGGAAAGGAAATTGCATGAGTTTCTGGGAGCTGTGCAATATTTTATTAAGCAAGTGATGTCCTGAATAGACAGTCTCTGCTCCCCAACCTGGTGAAATTCCTTCATAACAAATGCTACTGGATCACAATGAGTTCCCACTTGGCTGAGCTTCATTGTCCCTCAGGGAAAGAGATATTTATACATATGTAAATATACATCTCTGAAAGCAACAGAGAGGTGGAAAACCATGAGATAGAGCGCAGTCCAGCCAAAATGCAGGGTGACCCTTCAAAATGCCTATGTGCAGATGTAGCCAGAATCCTGCTCCACCAGTTTTTCTGGACATTTCTGACATCAGCCCTTGCCCATGGTTGTGAAAAAGCAAGATCGAATTTGAGATGCCCTGGATTGTCAGGTTCTCAGTCCTGAAGGGAGAAAACCGCCAAGTTCCACAGGGATTGACAGCCTGATATTGACCTGACTGATTTCTTCTTGACCAGGCCTCTAATTATGCCTTTAATGACGAAGGGGACCCAGAAAGGGAGAATTAATTTTGTGGAAGGACCAAAGCAGGGTCCCCTTTCCCTTCTGTGGTCTTCTTTTTCCTCCCCTGCACCAAATCAGAGAACTGTGGGATCTCGGAGTTGAAGGGGTTAGAGATCCCCCATCTTTGTTTTATAGCTAAGGAACCTCCACTGAGGGAACCTCATAATTCACTCGACAGCACAGAGCTGCCTGCAGTTTAAGCTGGAATCTGGAGTCCTGACTCCCAAGCTAGCCCTCTTTCTACTTCAGATAGAGTAATCCAAGGAACTCTTCCCTCAGAAAAATGACCAAGGGCGCAGGAATCACATGACAGAGTTCTATGGACTAAATGTTTGTGTTCTCCTCAGATTCACATGTTGAAACCCTAATGGCATCAATGTGGTGGTACGTCGGGGTGGGGCCTTTGGTCATGAAGATGGAGCCCTCTTGATGGGACTAGTGCTCTTATATTGATGCAGAGTGACAGAATCAAGTTTGCTGCCTCTCTCTGCTCTCTTGATCATGTGATACAACAAGAGGGCAACTGTCCAGCGCTGGATCTGCAGCACTTTTTTTTGCCACCCCATATGTCCTGTGGGATTGTAGTTCCTTGATTGGAGATCGAACCCATGCCCTTTGCATTGGAGTCTTAACCACTGGACTGCCAGGGAAGTCCCTTTGCTGGCATCTTGATCTTGAATTTCCCAGGCTCTAGAACTTAGAGAAATAAATGTTTGTCTTTTGAGCCACCCAGTCTACAGCAGTTGTTATAACAGTCCAAATGGCCTGAGACACAGAATTTTCTTCTCTGAGATCTGGAAGAAGTCTGGAAAGTCACCTAGTCCAACCCTTCTGTTGCTGCTTGAATTGCCTTCATGATGTCCCCAACCATGACTTGTTCATTCTTGGTTCTGGCTCCTCCTCCAGGGATGGAGGGTTGGTGACCATTCCTGCAGTGTTAGACCATCTAACTGCATTTCTCACGGTTAGAAGTAGGTGTTTAAGAACAGTGCGTACTGGAGCAAGAGTGTCTGGGTTCAAATTCAGCATTGCAGAGTCCCAGGCCTGTGACCTTTAGGGGACTTAACATTTTTTTGCTGCTGTCTCCTCCTCCTCTGTAAAATGGGAAAAATACGAGTGCCTGCCCTATAGGTTTCATGAGGATGACAGATGATACAGTAAGTCCCCTACATATGAATGAGTTCTGATCCAAGAGCAAGTTCGAAAGTCCAATTTGTTCATGAGTCCAACAAATTTAGTCTAGGTACCTAGCTAACACACTTGGCTATATAGTGCCATGCTGTCGTAGGTTTACAATACTTTTCACACAAATTATACATAAAAAAAGAACAATAAAAAAATAGAAGTAAAAATAAAGAAAACATTTTTAATCTTACAGTACTTTGAAAAGTACAGTAGTCCAGTACAACAGCTGGCATACAGGGGCTGGCATCGAGTGAATAGCCAAGAGGAGTTACTGACTGGAGGAGGGAGAGGAGGCGGGAGATGGTGGAGCTGAAGGATCATTAGCAAGAGGAGACAGAGGGTAAGCTGCAGGTTTACTCATGCCTGATGTTGATGGACCGCATGTTTGCATCTTTGAAAATTTGCAACCTGAAGGTTCATATGTAGGGGATTTACTGTATATGTCAAGAGGTGCCCACCCTGTTAAACTCATCAAGCTTAGCTATTTCATTGTTAGGAAGTTCGTCAAGCTCCCTGGCATAACTGCCACAGTTGTAGCTTTGCCTGGTGACCCACAGAATAAGATTCACTTTGCTCCTTCTGTGACTGTTTTCAACCATTTTTCATTCATTCATTGTTCAGCCATCATCCCTGCTTGACCCTGCATGCCAGGCACCTAGGGACAGGAGAGGTCAGAAACATGGAAGAAGCTTGCATCCCGACCTCACAGAGTTGATAACCCAGAAGAGTCTACAATTTCTCCTCAGAGCTTCTCTTACCCAGGGCATATGCTCTTCAGTTTCTCTGTATGTTCCTCATACTGTTTAACTTTTTCCAGCCCATTTTCCTTATGCAAAATCATAAAAAAATATATATATATACCAGGGATGAAGGAAAAATGGCAGCAAATCTGAGCTTCAGTCCAAGGCATACCTGGTGTCTCTCATCTAAACACACAAGACTGGGGTTTCACTGGGTAGATGGCCCCCAGATATGTTTTTTTTTTTTTTTCCTGCATTTTGCCATGTGAAGTTTTGTGACATGCAGGATAGTTCCCCAACCAAGGATCAAACCTGAGCCTCCACAGTGAAAGTGCTGGATCCTAACCACTAGGCAACTAGTGAGCTCCCTGGGTGGTTATTTATTTCTTTTAAAGCTCTTCAATTTTTTTAAAAAACTTTTATTGGTACTGTTGTATAGGTGATTAACAATGTTGTGATAGTTTCAGGTGAACAGTGAAGGGCCTCAACCAAACACATACATTTTTCCATTCTCCCCCAACCCCCCTCCATTCCAGGCTGCCACATAGCATTGATAAAAGCTCCTCATTCTTAAATGTATTCTTAATGTATGTGTGTGTATGTGTGGGCATCTGTGTGTATGTGCATGTGCACCCCACAACTGCACACCCACAACCCCTCACCCTGGGTAAGTTGAGGAGGGACATGCCTTGTTCCCGGGGCTGACTTCACCTCCTCCTGGCATTCCTCCTCACATCCAGGGTATTCTTGGCTGAGGTATTACCCACTATGGGAGGGTGCCAGCAATGCTACTTGATTCCTCCAGAATGCCCAGTGTCACCAGTCAGTCCCCTTGCCCACCCTCCATCACTGATGCTGCCAAAGTTAGCACAGTGGAAGGTACACAGGACTATGTCACTCGCTTGCTACAACTATGTAGCTTACAACTAGGGACTATGTCACTCGCTTTCCCATGAGACTCTCCATCTACTTCATGATCCTAGGCTGGCTCCTGGCCTGTGTGCTTGTGAGCGTGTGCGTGTCCAACCACGGCTCTGTGCCCGGTGCTGCTCTCAGGGCCTCGCAGGGGCCAGCCCCGCAGCCAGGAGGGCTCCCGCCATAGCCCGTGGCCATCGTGCGCGCTGCACCCCTCCTATTCTGGACCCTCAGGACACTGCTACCTTTCACCTGTTATTCTCTCACAGCCTAACATGGTGCTTGAGACCCGAGGGAGTGAACACACACTGGTGGAGTGATGGCTGCTATTTCTGAGGATGTGTTCTTGGCTTGTACCAGCTCTGGGCCTAACTTGATGGTGGTCATTTAGTTGCTCCTGCGTGCATGCTAAGTGCTTCAGTCATGTCTGACTCTTTGCAACCCATAGCCTGTGGCCCTCCAGGCTCCTCTGTCTATGAGATTCCCCAGGCAAGAATAGTGGAGTGGGTTGCCATGCTCTCCTCCAGGGGATCTTTGTGACCCAGGGATTGAACCCCGGTCTCTTATGTCTCGTGCATTGCCAGACGGATTCTTTACCACTGGCACCACCTGGGAAGCCCTTTAGTCTCTCAGTTGTGTCCAACTCTGTGATCCCATGGACTGTGGCCCACCAGGCTCCTCTGTCCATGGGATTTCCCTTAGTATAACCTCTTCCTTTTGAAGCCCAGGCTTCCTTTCCTAGTGTCAGGCCTTCTTCCTCCTTCTCCTGGGTCTCTGACCAGTCCTGCTGCAGTGCACCTCATCCGGTGACAGGATGTCCTCTTAGGGTCTGAAGACCCAGCTATACACTGCTGAAGGACCCATAGGTAATAGAAGCTGATGCCGAGCCGAGGAGAAAAGCACTCTGTACACTCCAGGCCAAGTGGTGAGTGCTGGCGGGAGGTGACGCCCTGTAGACATGACCTCCGCCCGCATGGAGTTTACAGCATCGTGGCCATGCACTGACCTCTGAGTACTGGCTTCCTCATCTACAGATGGGGCCTCAGTGTACCCACACCATGGGGTTGCTGTGCGGACTGAACCAGTGCATATGTGGTACTTGGCAGGGAGTTAATGCTTCCTGACGTTTCTAAATGGGTGTTCTTCTGCACCCCGAGTTAGAATACTGTTGCCTTTGGGGTGGGAATATTGACCAGAAAAAGGAGGCTTTTGGGGTGTAGGAAATATTCCATGTCTTGATCTTGGTGGTGGTTACATGGTGGTGTTGTTGGACTGATTGTGTTGTTGTTCAGTCACTAACAATAAAAGGCCTTCCTGGCCTTTTGGAATCAGGAAGGCCTGTGCTCATCTCTGGACGGCTGTGACACATCCCTTGGTGGTCACCCAGACTGGAGGAGGTAGTGGGGCCGATGGGGGCCAGACTGCCTGGAGGGTGCTCATGCTGCTGGCTCCGGGCCGGCAGTGCCTGGGGGTGTGGAGTCCAGTATGAAGGGACTCTCTTTTTCCCTCTTACACTTTGATTTATAGCCTGGGTGTCACTTCTTTCCTCAGTACAGCATCAGGTCCTTCTCCTTTCTAGGCTCTTCTCTCTACTTGCTCACAAATACCTGGGCTTTAGAGGGGACTGCACTGGGCTGGAATGATTGCTTCTGCAACCTAAGAGTCATGTAGTCTTAGGCTAGTTATTTCGTCTCCCTGAGCCTCTGTTACCTCATCTGTAAAATGGGGCTAAGAATACCCTCCTCCAAAACTCACTGTGGGGATGGGGGAAGAGGCACGGGGAAAGGTCCCCCAGAGCACCACGTGTGCTGCCAGCCCCCGGCACGCATGTCTTCCCAGGGCTCCCGCCCTCCAAGTCCTCTAAGGTACTGTGGGTTTAATGGTTCTCTCCCCACAGGAGTCCTTGCACTTTAAAAGAGGACACTTTGCTGTTTGATAAAGCACAATAAACTGACTGGGCAGAAGCTTCAGGAGAAGCAATGGGGTAGGGGAAAGAGATATTTTGAGGACAGGAAATAGCCTGCCTTTACTTCTGAAGTCACACCACTTAGACTAGCAGTTCTCAGCCTAAAATCTGTGACATGCTGGTGTGGCACTGACAGCTGTGTGACGTATCACAAACAAATATGTTACTAATAGTGAAGTGCCGCAGTTTTCAAATACCGCCCCCCATGCCCCGCCACTTCCGGGGAATACAAGGTTGTCCCCAGGATATGGTCCTACACATACTCATTCCTATGTGACTTCGTGAGTGTGGTAGAGAAGGGTGCACCCAGGATTGGGCACCACCTGGGAGTGCTTGGGCATGGGTGTCCCCAGTCACATGTGGTCTGGTGGAAATAACAGTGGCAACTTAGGGACCTGGAGAAGAATGCAAATGTGAAAGCCCTTGAGGGCTTCCCTGGTGGCTCACTGGTAAAGAATCTGGCTGCCAATGCAGGAGACATGGCTTTCAATCCCTGGTCTGAGAAAATTCCACATGCCATAGAGCAACAAAGCCCATGCATCACAACTATTGAGCCTGTGCTCTAGAGCCCAGTAGCCACAACCACTGAACCCACGCTGCAACTACTGAAGCCTGTATGCTCTGGAGCCTGTGCTCCACAGCAAGAGAAGTCCACACACCTCAACTAGAGAGGAGCCCACACTCATTGCAACTAGAGAAAAGCTCTCACAGCAACGAAGGCCTAGTATGGCCATAAATAAATAAACAGAGATTGAAAAAAAAAAAAAAAAAGCCCTGGAGATGTTTAGAATCACAAGGTACGTTGCAAAGCAAGAGAAAGAAGGCGTTCCTGACTTCTGCCTTGACATGGTTGACTTCCAGGACAGAAAACCATGTCAGCAGCCAGGCTGGCACAAAGGGGCACCCACTCTACATGGTTCCATTTACTTGAAGCCAACAACAAACCTAATGGATTGTGACAGCTGTCAGAATACTGTCGCCTTTGGGATGGGGATATTGACTGGAAGAGGGAGGATTTGGAGGCATAGGAAATCTCCATGTCTTGATCTTGGTGGTGGTTACATGGTATTATGGATTGAATGTGTTGTTGTTCAATCACTAAGTCGTGTCTGACTCTGCAGTCCCATGGACTGCAGCACACCAGGCCTCCCTGTCCCTCACCATCTCCTAGAGTTTGTTCAAACTCATGTCCATCAAGTTGGTGATGCTATCCAACCATCTCATCCTCTGTCATCCCCGTCTCCTTCTGCCTTCAATGTTTCCCATCATCAGGGTCTTTTCCAATGAGTCGGCTTTTCGCATCAGGTGGTCAAAGTATTGGAGCTTCAGCTTGAGCGTCAGTCCTTTCAATGAATATTCAGGGTTGATTTCAATTAGGATTGACTAATTTGATCTCCTTACTGTCTCAAGAGTCTTCTCCAGCACCACAATTCGAAAGCATCAATTCTTTGGCATTCAGACTCCTTTATGGTCTAACTCTGATGCAAAAATCATAGTTTTGACTATATAGACCTTTGTCAACAAGGTAATTATTTTTTAATATGCTGTTTATACACTGAATTTGTGTGTCCCCTAAAATGCATATGTTGAAAACCTACCACCTGACATATTAGGAGGTGGGGCCTTTGGGAGGTAATTAGGATTAGATGAGGTCAGGGGAGTAGGGCCTCCATGATGAGGTTAGTGCCCTTTTGAGAGTCAGAGAGACCCGGCTTCTTCTCCTCCTTACTCTCCAAGTAAGCATATTGGATAAGTCAGCTGTCTGCAGCCCAGAAGAGGGCCCTTACCAGAACCTGCCATGCTGCACTCCAGTCTCAGAAGTCTGGCCTCCAGGACAGTGAGGAATAAGTGTCTATTGTTGCTAAGCCCCCCAGTCTATGGTATTCTGTCCTAGTGGCCAGAACTAAGACAATGAGTAAAAACCACCAAGTTTTACACTGAAGATCCGGATAGCTGATGAATATATTTATAAGTCAAACATTTTTTTTTTTTTGAAAAGCACTTTGGAATTGCAGGCATACACCTGTCAGGGTTTTCCTATAGCACCCTTCAGAAGGACCTTTACTGTAGGAGTCCTGGGAGTGCCGCAGGCAGCCAGAGACTGGCCACGAGGTCTCTCTGGCGGCTCTGTGCTCCTCCCGGCTGACAAGACAACTTTTTGGGGCTGACATCTCAGCCTCATTAGCTCCCAGTGTGTGCAGAGGTGGGACCCTCACGAGATAATCTCATTTCTTCTGGAAAGACAGCTCCCAGTGGAGGGAGAGCACGCCTGTGGCCATGGTGTGTTGTGAGGTGCTCCTGGCCTAGGATCTGGGGGGCTGTCAGCTACCCCCTGCCCCCAGAGCAGCCTCAGCGAGAGACAGTCCAGCAGACACTGCCTGCAGTTGGATCCTGAGGTGACTCTCCTGGCCACCAATGTAGAGCTCATTTTGTTTGCTTTGTGTGTTACTTTTCACCCACCCCTTTCAGTTGCCAAGGAAACAGTGACGCAGCCTCGGGTGGAGCCTCAGGCTCAGTCAGCTTGGAGTCTTTTAAGGCAATGGTGGTTCAGTGAGGTGGCTCTGGCCCTGGAGCCAGGAGGGCTGGCACGTGCGATACAGGGGGCAGGGCCGATTGGGGAAGGGGAGAGGGAGTGACCCCAATGGAAGAGGCAGCAGCTTCCGGCTTTGCTGCGGGCCGGTTGGGGGGATGCTAGTCAGGGTGCGAGTCTTCCCTCAGAGCCCTAGGAGACCCAGCCTTGGCAGAGTCGCCAGTAGATACGAAGCAGATGGTTCTTGAGACAACAGGGAACAGTCTTTTCCCGTCCTGGGTGTCTGTGGGGCCTGGGACAGCTGGTCTCTGAGGCTCTGGCAGGTCCCAAGCCCCTGCAGACCAGTCAGGAAGGAGCAGCAGAACGGATTTCTAGGTGCTAACAATGTGTCTGTGGACAAGTGGGGCTGAGGCAGTTGGCTGGGAGCTAAGATTCAGGAGGACCCTTCTCCATGTGAGGAATGGCTCTGGAATCCAGAGATGAGCTCCCCCACTTCCCATCCCTCCACGGCCAGCTGTCACCAATGACACCAGGACTCTTGGGGTTTCCCTGCCAGCCTGCTCCGGTGGCAGCACCTCGGGCCTAACACCCTCCACTCCCCAGCCCCCTTCCCTGTTGTGCACTGAGTTTGTCCTGGGCCCCTACGACACAAGCAGCCCAGTCCCACGTCTGAGAAGGCCTGCTGATTGTGGGCAGGTCTATTTCTGGTCTTGTCTGAGTGCTTTTTTTTTCTTTTTGACCACATCACATGGCAATGTGGGATCTTAGTTCCCTGACTAGAGACTGAACCCCCACCCTCTGCAGTGGAAGCTCGGAGTCTTAACCACTGGACTGCCAGGAAAGTCCCTGGGTGCCTCTCTATTTAATTCTTTGCCTAAAAAGGCAGATCTGCCTGCAGCTCTGGATGGAGCACTGGTAAGGGTGTCCCTAGTTCTTTTGACCCTGGGGCAGCCTACAGCCTGTGAGCATGGCCTCTCTCAGGGGCATCCCTTCCTTTTCTGCCGCAAGAACGAAAACCCTCCACTGCCTCACTTGAATGGGTACTGGCCCTACTCGCCAACCCTCCACCTAACTTCCCTCTCCCTGACATTCTCCCAATCACCCAGTCTCAAAACCTCTGAGTTATTTTTGATTGATCTTTCTCCTTTATCAGCCTTTTCTTATCACTTATCAAATTCTATCAGTTCTTCCTTCCGAATGTCTCCAGCATATGTCCCTTCCTTTTAAAAAAAACAAGTTTCATTGTTTTTCTTAATGTAACAGAGAACTATGCTCAATGTAGAAAATTTAGAAAGCACCAATAACCAAAAAGAATATGATTAAAATTATCTGTCAGCCTCCAGTCATAGCATATATTATTGTCATATATGTCTAGGTCATCTCTTGCTTGTGCTCACATACCCACACCCTTTTCTTTTTTTCCACATCTCCCCATTCTTGCCACAATCACATCATCTATGCTTGCCTTTCCTCAGCCTCTCTGACCCTTCTGTCTACCCTGCCCCCTCTACCACCTTCTCAAGCACTGCCTCTGAAACACGTCCTAACCTTGGTCAACCATTGGCCCACAGGAAACCAGTGTCCCTCTGAATGGAAGCCCACAAGTGGACAAGCACATGGTGGGTGCCCGTGCGTGATTAGAAAAAAGGTTCCCTGGGCTTCTCTGGTGGTCCAGTGGCTAAGACTCTATACGCCCAATGCAGGGGGTTCAGGTCGATCCCTGCTCAGGGAACTAGATCCCACATACCGTGACTGAGAGTTCACTTACTACGACTAAAGATCTTGAGAGCCAAAACTGAGACCCAGTGCAGCCAAAATAAATAAATAAATATATTAAAAAAAAATAAGAAGAAAGAAGACTCCCCTTCCTCAAGGAGGAGGCAGCTCCTGGACTGAGTGAGTGGTTGACGGGCAGGGTGCAGTCTGCCCACTTGTCCCTTCTACTGGAGCTGTGAATAACTGGCTGGCAGCCCTGGTCACACTTTCCTCTGCCATTGTTCTTCTGTTGTTTAGTCACTAAGTCATTTCTGACTCTTTTAAGACCCTCATGGACTGTAGCCTGGCAGGCTCCTCTGTCCGTGGGATTTTTTTCCAGGCAAAAATACTGAAGCGTGTTGCCATTTCCTTCTCAGGGCCCTCCGCTGTGTGATGGCCAATTCTATCTTACTAACCACGGCTGCTCCCTTCCCCAGCACTTACACTCTTGAGCTGCTAGGCCAGTCTAGCCGCTGCTTCTCGAATATTGTGTGTTTGGCCTCTCCTGGGGTCTTTGCCAAAGCCACACGCTCTACACACCTCATGTGCCTGTAGGGTCCAGGCAGGTCCCCTGTGTGGGTGGAATGCTGTCTGCGAGAAGAGGAGATGGCCTAGTTTGACAGGTCTCCACCCAGGTCACCAAACGCAGTCTCCCTAGTTTTTAATGTTACTTACTGGTTCAATACTGTCGTTGGATAGCATCACTAATTCAACAGACATGAACTTGGGCGACCTCTGGGAGATAGTGAGGGACAGGGAGATCTGGTGTGCTGCAGTCCATGGGGTCTCAAAGAGTTGGACGACTTAGCAACTGAACAACAACGACACTAATTCAACACGTTCAGAAGCCTGGTTGAGGCTGAGCAAAGCTGTCCAGTCCTGCCACGGCCCATCTTGCCCTGAAAATTTCTGCACCCCCGTCTCACCTCTCCTTAATCAGCCTTGACTCTCACCCAAGGGAACGAGATATCCCTAAGTTGGCAACTTAGGCGATAGGGTTTAGTAAAAAGCAGACTTATTCATTCAACAAGCATTTAGTGAGTGACTAGGTAGACTGTGCTGCCAAAAGCCTGGGTGTGGGTTCTGACTCTACCACTTTCTTGAGCAAGTGACAGATTCTCTGAGCCCCATTTTCCTACCTGTAAAATGGGGATTAAGTAAATCTCCACCTACTCACTTGTGAAAAGGTACTGGAATGATACACATGACTGCATGATATAAACAGTGAAGCTTTGTGAAATGCCATTGCCTTCCCATCTTGTTCAGGGTGTGTTAACTTTATGTTTTGAAATGGTGTGAGCAGGCTTGCTACAGGAGTGAGTATATGTCAGACATTTGATGACTCCTCGAGGATTAGTTAATGAAATGTACTGATAGTGCTGTATCTTTCAGAAGAGGATTTGTGTAGGTGATGACAAAACTACCAGCAATGAAGTGATAATTTAATAATATTGATAACTGGCACTTCCCTGGGGCTTCAGTGGCTAAGACTCCATGCTCCCAGTGCAGGGGGCCTGGGTTCCATCCCTGGCTGGGGAACTAAAGATCCTGCAACTAAGATCCATCTGCAACTCAAGATCCTGATTGCTGCAACTAAGAGCTTGCTTGCCACAAGTAAAAAATCCTGCAAACCACAGCAAAGATGGAAGATCCTGTGTGCCACAACTAAGATCTGGAACAGCCAAATAACTAAGTAAATATTAAAAATATTTTTTAAATATTTAAAGAATAATATTGATAATGATAATAGACCCCTGCTAAGAGCTTTTAGAATCTTTTTCTCCTTTAATCATCATAATTACATTATAAGGGAAGTACTATTATCACCCCCATTACATGGATGAGGAAACAGAGGCTTATTGAAACTAACAGCTTTTCTTCTTGCATATTTGGTGAAAGGTATGGATAGGAGAGGAAACAGGGAACTAAACTAACAGAGTGAGTCAACCCATGGCCCTGGAGGGTTAGAGATAATAATAATATGTACAAAATCATTAGAAGGATCCTGGGCAAATCGTTTGCATTCAGTAACTCATACCTATTGTGACTGGGTTTTAGATTCACTACAATCATTCTTTTATTTGATTCAATCTTGACAATGACCCTGTGAGATAGGCATTATTCTGTCTATTTTACAAATGGGGAGACCAGTGTTCAGAGAGGTTTAGTGCCTTCACCCAGGTCACACAGCTGGCCTGGGACCCAGGTCCCCCTGTCCTGTTACTTCTTTGGTCAGCTTGGATTTGAGTCTCATGAATCCTTCCCTGGAAATGCTCTGCTTCTTGTAATGTTGCCGGCAGTACTTCTATGAGCCTATTAGCTGGAGGCTCCTGGTCAAGGCCTTCAAGGCAACCTCTACTGGAGCCCGCTGGCCTTGGAAATACCTATATAGCTGAGATGCTCAGGGCTGGCATCTCAGAATCAGCTCAGGCCCTCCCCTTAAATTCCAAGGGAACAAAGACTTTACAGAACCTACCCCAGCCCTCCCCACCCCCCCTTTTTTTTTTCAAAGAAAAATGAAAGAATCTGATAATTACTTCTATCTACCACCCAACTGTACTAATTACCAACCTATTTCTTCACAGTGTGACAGACACCAGCTCTGGAAAACACATAGAGATAAATTAGCACTAATTGGTTTTCCTCTGGCTGTTTGAATTAGTATTTAAAGCTCCAATTACAAAGCAGAATAATTGCTATTAATGTCCTATTGCCGTACAAAAGGCAGTTCTCTGGAGAACCAGCCCAGGTGTATTATTACTCTGATTACAGCATATTTAACCTGGCTCATTAAGAAGGAGACACGGGGGACAGTTTCAATATGGTGGACCACCACTTCCTGCAGGGTGGAAAGTTGGAGGACACAACTGTTACTTTTCTTGAAGACAGGACTGTGAGAGAGAAAAAGGTGGAAAGAGAAAAAGGGACAGGAAGGGAGGAGGAGAAGCTGAGCCTGGAAGTCCCTGGGTGGGGTGGGGGTGGTCTTGGCAGGGCTCCTGGGGTCTCTTCCTGCTTCCCTGTCTCCTTGGGGACCCTTCCTGGGTCCAGTCTACACCTCTCTGTCCACAACCATTCTCCTCCTCACCCCTAACGCCAGCAAAGCCCTTCTTGGGCCTTCCTGGCCCCTGTGTGGAGGCTTGGGAAGTGAAGTTGCCAACTGAAGGATGTGTGAGGTATCCTGGATGTTGGCATCAGACTTGTCACCAGTGGTGGGGGAAGGGGTTGTGCTCTTCATCCATCTCTCCTCTCCAGGTTGGGGCAGAGGCTTTAGGACCTGGAGTATGCTCTCTACCCTCACTGTGGAGGGTCTTGCATTTGCCCCCTCTATCCCCTGACCCCTTCCTGGCACCATTTTCCCTCCTGTTCCTCTACTGGCACCTTTCCTGTTCTGATCAGAGACTGTTGTTGAGTTAGGGAGAAGCTGAGCTCAGTGAGGGCAGCTTCTGTACAAATGAGGCAGAGAGCTCAGCTCCTCTGCTCACTGGCTGGATGGCAAGTACTCCAAAGTCCAAGAGGCTCAGTCTCTCCAGCTGGAAAATGGGCACAAAAACCTCCATGTTTCTGCTTCACAGAAGCTGTGAGGATGGAATGGGGATGTCAATCATAGAGGCTCTACCTATATAAACCAGCGTGTGTGTGTGCTAAGTTTCTCAGTCGTGTCCGACTCTTTGTGATCCCATGCAGTGTAGCCCACCAGGCTCCTTCTTTCCATGGAATTTTCCAGACAAGAATACTTGAGCCGGTTGCCATTTCCTTCTCTGGGGTACCTTCCCGACCCAGGAATCAAACTCACATCACTTGCATTGGCAGGTGGATCCTTTACCACTGAGCCACCTGAGAAATCACCTAAACAAAGGGGCTTCTCTGATTCATTAGGGACCAGTGTTGGCGCTCGAGGGAGAATAGAGCTGCTCCTTGCCAGTCCTTTCTTTGGTCCCTTCTTCTGCTTCAGTAGCTTCCCTTCCTCCTCTCTGACTCCTTCTCCATTTCCTCTTCTGCCCTTCCTGGCAGACTCGGAGATAGCATCTCTATCCTCATTCACGCTAGAATGTTGAGAACTCAATGAGTTACCCTTTCCTCGAGCAGCTGCATTTCAAAAGGGAGGGCTATGTTTAACCCAAAGAAATGAGTCACTAATGGTGAACTTTCAGGCAAACTGAGATGATATTTTGTGGGGGAGAAAGAGGATGTCACAGAGCTCCTCCGAGCCCCATAGGCAGCTCTCTGCTTACTGACACACAGGTTTGGTGGGGCCGGGTGCCAGGGGAGGAAGGAGACCCTGCGGGGAATAGGTGCCAAGGGGAAAATCCCCGGCAATGGAGAGCAGGTCCTGCGAACCCAGCTGAGGCTGCTGACCCAGGATGTTCCTGTTCTGGGGTGCTGGTGGTGAGCTCTGGCCCGTCTGTCCCCACCAGGATGTGGCTCCTGGGCAGAGCTCAGGTGGGGCATCTTTGAGGCTGTCTGGAGGAGTGTGGCCTCCCCAGGAGGCCTCTGCCTTTATCTTTGGGAAATAGACAAAGTTCACTCTCCTCTGGAAGGACTCCTTGGGGTCTTTCATCCCATCTCCATCCCTGGCACTTCTGGGCCCTCCCATCTCTCCTTTTCTCCTCCCCTGACCCCATCTTCCTCAGTCCTGCCAGCCTCTGTGTGCCACCCCCGGCTGGGTCTGGGGAGAGACTCCACAGAGAAAGAGGCAAGGCAGTGTCCTGGGAGTGGAGAACCAGGTTTGGCTGGGTCTCTTCTAGATGACGGGGCTTCCCAGGTGTCGCTAGTGGTAAAGAATCCGCCTGCCAATGCAAGAGACATAAGAGACACGAGTTTGATCTCTAGGTTGGGAAGATCCCCTGGAGGAGGACATGGCAACCCATTCCAGTATTCTTCCCTGGAGAATCCCATGAACAGAGGAGCCTAGCGGGCTACCATTCATGGGGTCGTAAAGAGTTGGCGATGACTCAGCATATATGCACACGCTAAAGGATGTTCTAGGATTTCCTGGTTCCCCTTCCTCTTCTACATCATCAGATCTCTGATACCCAAGCAGCCAGTGCCTCTCAGCACCATCCAGGCACCCCAGAGCAACAAGAGCTTCGGCCAAGGGGTTCCTGAGGTGGGTAATGACAAGGCAGCCAGGGCCCATCTGCCAGGGAGGAGCCTCTGGGTGGTCTCTGCTGGGTGGGCCCAGCTGTAGCCACCCAGAAAAGGAGCGTCACTGCCAATGAATCCTTCCTTTACAACCATGCTGGGAGGGACGTGTAAGGGCTCGTGGGTGGGTGTTCACGTACGGGGGGGGGGGGGGGATTTCTTTTTAAGAGACAAGGTGGGTGGAATGGGGGAAGCCAGCTGGCTGTGGGCTCTATTTCTACTGACAAGGCTTTACCCTGTAGGTGTGAGGAATTCCAATTAAATATGCAGCCTATTTGTCTGTGTGTGGGAGAGGGTTTGCTGGGAAGGAGGGGAACGGAGGCAGCAGCCTCTCTGCGGCATACCAGCAAACTAGAAATTAGCTCCGTTCATCACAGGCTCACGGGGCTTCCCTCAGCCCTCCTGTGCACTCACAGGAGTCGCGGGAAGGAGACAGACAGAGGAAGCGAGAAGAGAGAGAGAGGTTGGGGAGGCGGGTTCTCCCGACTTGAAGGGCTTCCGGAATCTCTGAGTGGGCAGGAAGGATTGCCTGACTCCTAGGCTCTTGCGGGGTTTCCCTTTCTGGAGGCGCTGGTGGGGAGATTTTCCCACCCATCTGTCCCCATGGGGGATGACCGGGGTCATCTGGGCGCACCCCCAAAACAACGGGGCTTCATAGGTACCCCAGGGCGTCTCCAGCCAGGGAGGCAGGTGGGTCAGTAGCCAGGGTTGCCTATGGCAGAAGCCATTGCCTCCCTCAGCAGGGCCTGAGGACCACACTTCTTCACACCTACGCCAGAGCAGCACTTGGAGGGCCTCGTGGGCAGTGGTTTCTCTGAAGAACTGGATGCTGAAATGCTGAAGTTGGAGCTCAGGTGTTGGGTGCAAGGATCCCCCCCAGCCAAGGGATTTTGGGTGAGGGGGTACCTGGGCCTGTAGAAGCATTGCAGACCTTCTGTCATCCCTTCATCTCTCCTGTTTCTCATGGATGGTGGAAAACATGAACGTTCTCTAAGGTACAAAGATACAGTCTTTCAAAAGCAACACAGCGTGGCTTTCCGGGGCTTTTCCTGGCCCCACATGAGACCCTTTGAACAACAGCTGGGCTGGATGCACTCATCTTAGTTGGTTGGTTAGTGTTAGTCACTCAGTCCTGTCTGACTCTTTGCGACCCCATGGACTGTAGCCCACCAGGCTCCTCTGTCCATGGAGTTTTCCAGGCAAGAATACTGGAGTGGGTTGCCATTCCCTTCTCCAGGGGGTCTTCCTGACCCAGGGATTGAACCTGGGTCTCCTGCATTGTGGGCAGGTTTCTTTCACCATCTGAGCCAGCCACCTTGCCCTTAGCCTGCAAACTTCTGGCCTTTCATCCAGGCGGCTGCTCCATCCTCCCGCATGCTCCTTCCCCACCACTTCCATCATCAGTCCAGTCCTTTCTGCGTTTTTCTCTTATCCTTTCTCGATGCTGTTTCTTTCCCCATTTGCAAATGCTGACTCCTCCACAGCTTGGATCCCACCATCTATTTCCCAGCTGGTTCAAATACCATCCTTGGCCATGAGCTTAGGAACTGGTTATGGAACCAGAGACAGATAGGGTATTTGGCAGGGCATATTATCCAGGCCCTTGAGGTGGTGGCTAGGGAACCCCAGCCAGATGTCTCCTCAGAACACAAAACAAGGACCACTCGGTGGACCACGAAGACCACATGGGTTTACACAAGAGGACAGGGGGGCTGTGCTCTGGTTGCTCTACTTTACAAGCCCCTGCTCCTCCCACCCCGCAGCTGCCACTGAGAATGCAAGGAAGACAGAGGACTAGAGGGGAAGGGGAGGCAGAGAGGTGAAGGAATCAGAGGAGGAGAAGAGGAGAGAACATGTGGAGGGAGAGGTGTGTCTGCAGTGAAAATATGAAAATGGTAAAATCAGGCCATATGCAAGCATCTTGGTGTTTTCTTTTTTTAAACAATATTTGCTTAAATTAGCTGTAAGGCAAGGAGGGTGAAGACCAAAATGTGGGGCAGGCTTTGCTCAAAGGGCACATTTGAGAGTCCAGGGGATAAATCAGAACTTATGCTGCCAGGCCAGAAGCTTGGAAGCACTGAGGGGTTCAGACGGGTGAGTGCTTCATGGTGGCAGAGTGAGGCCAGGGGAGTGACATGTGGCTTGGGCATGGCTGGCACCTCCACCTGACCCTTTTCTCTGGACCCGGAACTGTGGATGATGCTTCCAGAAAACATCTGGGTCTGCTCCATGCAGGGTCCGCTGTGGTTGGTGGGGACATGGCACCAGGCTATACTGGGGGAAAGGCAAGCATGGCCAAAGGTTTGACTGAGGTTGGCAGTCCTCGTGGGCATCAGCCGCACTGAGAGGATCACAGGCAGAGGGGCAGAAATGGCCTAGCTTCTCTGTGTTGAACCCTTGACACGGGACATCAGGTGTCACGTGTACCCACCCAGCACCAACCCTGCCCTCTTGGGACTAGCCTAGACAAGATGCTTGTCAATAGGAAGAAGCTCCTCTTTGTCTGGGGTGTTTCCACCAGCCCCTGCCCCCTCCCTTTCTCCCCAGAATTCCCCGTTCCTCCACAGGACCTAGGAAGAGCTGGCCCCCAGCCCGAGACGGGCTCTCAACTCATCTCTGAGATGCGCAGGGCTAAGCAACCCTTTGGGCAGAAGTCTAGGTCTTGAGACCAGAATAACACACCTGACCAACCCCTTAAATGTTCCCCTGAGCCCAGCCCCGTGAGTGGTCTGAGAGAGGGTTCAGGGCATGGGTAACTCTCTAGCAGGGGCCTAGCCCTCTGTTGCTGCAGGAGATCCATCAGGAAGCTGTGGTCCTGGCTTTGTGGATTCTGGGGAGGAGTGAACTGGAAGACAGGGATTAAACTGGGGAGGGTGAGGCCATGGGTGTGATCCTTCTAGGCTCTGAGAGCTACTGAAGCCAGGGAATGGGGGGGGCTTGACCTGGGGAGTGAGAGGGCAGAGAGGAGAGTGGGGAATGTGGCCCCAGGACCCTCAGGGGAGAGGCGGACCCTGAAGGAGATGGGCAGGGTCTCCGGGTGGCAGCTCACCCCCGGCTCCCAGCCGGCTCTGGCCCTGCGCTTAGGTTCCCCGTTCCTGATCTCCCCTTCTCACCTCCCCTCAGGCACTCCTGTCGCCCTCACAGCTGGGGGCGGTGACTGCGGGTGCCACCGGGAAAATGTTGTGAATGGCAGAGCTGTTCTGAGCCCCAGACTTCCTTTGGTGGGGGGAGCCTGGGGGGAGAATCCAACCATGAGGCATTTTCCTAGTGCTAAGGATAACCTTGTGGGAGGCTGAGAAAATCCAATTAGATGGGGAGGCTGAGGGCGTGTGGGAGAAGATTTCTTGGAGCTTTCTGGCTTCCCCATGAGAAATCACAGCCTGGATCCTTCATTCCAGCCTTGCCCCCTCAACCCCCATCGCCCTACTCCCCAGCCCCTCCTAACTCGGAGCGGGACCGTTCACCCCTTGGGGAAACAGAGTCCCCCTGAGGCAGCCCCCTCTGCCAGCTGCACCCCTCAGGCAGAAGTCCCCAGTCTTCCTGTCCTCTCCGTGGTTGCCCCCTGTACCCCTCCAGGCTGCTGCCCATCTGAACCTGGGCCTCCTCCTTGCTCTGAGCGAGATCTCCAGAGTGGCCACCTCACCCAGCCCCTGGATCAATACCTCCAACCACCCGGGGCAGATAAGTCAGTGAGCCTGCATCCTCCAAGTTATGCCCCCGAGACTCCCTTTCAGGCTTCTCAAGGGGTGCAGCTGTGGAGGCCCCCAGCAGCCCTCACCCAGGGCCCTGCCCATGGAATCTTCTCCCTTCCTTTCCTGTTGTCCCATTCCTGTCCTGTGATCCTGCTGATGGAGCTGGGTTGGGCTGCCCTTTCTGCTGAGATAAATAGGCCTGGGTGGAGATCTTCCCAGCTGGCCTCTTAGGAGAAGGTTCTGGAAGCTCAGTCTTGTTGGGGTGCAGGGCACCGACACAGGTTCCTAGCTTTCTCTCTCAGTTCTGGTGAGGTCACCAGGAAGAGGCCTTTGTGGGAGGAGGGCAGTGAAGCCCTCAGCCTCTCATTGGCCCTCCTCCAGGGTCGGGGCCTGCATACGGCTCTGTGTCCCTGTCAACTGGTGGGAGGCTGTCCTCGGAGGTGTGAGGAACTCCAATTAATTCAGCCCGTCTGCCTGTGTAGGGGGCCCAGGCTGTGGGGGAGGCAGCCTCTCGCTGTCTCGGTGACTAATCTTCACAACACCAATTATGAGCCTCTGGGGAGGAGGAGGTGGGAAGGTGGGCAGGGGAGGCGGGGGAGGCAGGGGCCGGGGGTTTCCTCACCGAGTCAGCTGCCTGGCTGCCTGTGTGCGTGATCCAGGGCAAGGAGAACCACAGGGACCCAGGCTCCCTGCAGGAGAACTCTACACGACTGTGGGGTTCAAGGTGCCCCATAATTGCCCTAATATTTTCTGAGGCCTTCAGATGTTTCAAGTACCCCTTCTCCCCACAACCCTGAGGTCGCTGGTATTGGCCTCAATATATAGATGGAGAACCTGAGGAGCAGAGAAGGGCTTGCTTGCTAGAGGTCAGCTGGATAAGAGGGAGGTCAGACTTGGTGCATGTGTCTCTGACTGCAAGATTTGTGTGTTTTCATGGGTGTCTCAGGACTGCACAAAGAGCCCTGTGGGTCTCATCAGCTCATGTAAGGCTCGGGCCACAAGCCTCCCCCAATCCATCATATGCTGTTGTTGTTTAGTCGCTAGGTTGTGTTCCACCCTTTTGTGAACCCATGGACTGTAGCCCACCAGGCTCCTCTGGCTGTGGGATTTCCCAGGCAAGAATACTGGAGTGGGTTACCATTTCCTCCTCCAGGGGATCTTCCCAACCCAGGGATTGAACCTGAGTCTCTTGCATTGTCAAGTGGGTTCTTTTATCACTGAGTCATCTGGGAAGCGCCTCCCTCCATCATATAAGGGGGAATGAAAAACCAAGGGGTGAGGGCTAGGGTTACACTCTGGCATCCACTACCTCTCCACTGGGAGAAGGAGTTGCTCGGGGGGTCAGGCAGAGTCCCAGCTGGGAATGTTCATTGGCCCAGCAAATTAAGCTCAGTTCAGTCACTCAGTTGTGTCTGACTCTTTGCAACTCCACGGACTGCAGCATACCAGGCTTCCCTGTCCATCACCAACTTCTGGAGCTTGCTCAAACTCATGTCCATTGAGTCAGTGATGACATCCAACAGTCTCATCCTCTGTCATCTCCTTCTCCTCCCGCCTTCAATCTCTCCCAGCATTAGGGTCTTTCTCAATGAGTCAGCATTTCAAATCAGGTGGCGTTTCAGCTTCAGCATCAGTCCTTCCAGTGAATATTCAGGACTGATTTCCTTTAGGATTGACTGGTTGAATCTCCTTGCAGTCCAAGGGGCTCGCAAGAATCCTCTCCAATACTGTAGTTCAAAAGCATCAATTCTTCAGTGCTCAGCTTTCTTTATAGTCCAACTCTCACATCCATACATGACTACTGGAATACTTATCTATTATTTATGGCAGACCAAGCACTTAGAACTGAGAAAGGTGAGGAAGGCTTGGGCTCTAAAAGGAGAGGTTCAGCTGAAATTTGACAGTAAGCAGAAGAGGTACTGAAGATTCCAGAAGAAATACTACATTTGCCTTGCTGGGCCTGGGAGAAGGTGTATTTGAGCCCAACTCTAGGGCACAAGTACAATGTGGGGCAGAGCAGAATAGGACCTGCAGTGAGCAGCTCGGGGGAGGCCCATAAGGGGTTCAAGGTGGCCACAGCCTCTGCTGAGAGGTCTCGGCTCTTTCTTCTGGGCTTCTGCCGTAGGGTCAGCCCAGTGGCTCCAGAGGCCTGGTGCTCTGTCTCCATGACCCAGGGGACCCTTTCAAGTGTCAATCCAAAAGAAGCACTGGGGACAGTGTTTTAAAAGGAATGAAGGGCCCTCTCAACCCTTCAGGCTTCTGGGGAAATGCTAGGTTTCAGGCCTTGGTCCCTATATGACATTTTTCTTTATAGTTTGGGCTTATGAAATATAAGACTACAGAAGGGGATGAGCTGTTGTTATCTTCCAAGGAGGACACATGAGAGGACACAGGGCTTGGACTACAGGCTAGGGGATTTCAATTCGACCCGTGACCCTCCTGAGAGAGGATGCAACACAGCAGTCTGCGTGTAGTTAAAAGTAAAATTACTTCCTGTGTGCCTCGAAGGAGGTGATGGGTTACCACTTCCTTCCTCACTCAGGCCTGGTCACTTTCACTGTTGACGGAGGCCTTTGTTCCCCAGACCCTACCCTAGCTTTTTGAGACCCAGAGTAGTCTATGCCTTGAAATCCATTTGTCCAGAGCAAAGGTCTACTTCACCCCCAAGGACGCACAGTAGAGAGAATGGGGGAGCCAGGGGCATTTGCTTTCCTGTCTCAACCACAGGTGGGGATTTTAGGGGTGCCAACATCTCATCAATGATTTGAAAGTGAAAGTGAAAGTCACTCAGCCTTGTCTGAGTCTTTGCCACCCCACTGACTGTAGCCTGCCAGGCTCCTCTGTCCATGGGTTTCTTGAGGCAAGAATACTAGAATGGATAGCCACTTCCTTCTCAACATCAATGATTTGAGGTTCTGCTAATTTCCTGGGCTGCTCTGGAGAGGATGTCCCCCAGGCAGCCAGAGGAGGGTCCTGGGAATTGGAAGAATATCCAGGTTGGGAGATGTGAGGCTTGAAGGCACAGGTTGACCTGTTACATACCTATCAGGCAGAGAAGGTGTCTGAGTCAGTGGCCCTTCATTAGATGGAAAAAAAGCAGACAGAGGCACTGAAGGGCCAGCTGGACTCCTTAGATCCCCAGTAAATCTAGTGACCAGATGCAGACTTTCCCTTCCAGAAAAGAACAGGAGGGTCTCTACGGCTCCTGTCTAGGGGGATGGGAAATTAACATGTTTCAAGTGCCCGCCACGCATCCGCCTCATGCCTGGAATTGCACAAGGGTTATCCTAGTTCATTACTCCAATAGCTTTGGGGGTAGATGTCAGCTCCCATGTACAACCTAGAAAACCAGCTCAAAGAGGTTCGGGAACTTGCCCAAAATCCCAGCGAGCAACCAGCTGTGTTGGGGCTTGAATGTGGAACTCTGGTCTTCAGAGTAGAATCACCCCTGATTCTGGGTTGGAAAATGACACTTTGCCACCTGTTGGGCTGACAATTGAACTGACAGATTTGCCCCAAGGGGTCCCAAAGGGATCAAGGAAGGCATCCCCTTCTTTGTGTCCCACCCAGCAGGCTTGGTTGCCCTTGGCAGTGAGAGCCTAGCTTCAGGCTAGGGGCTGGCTCCTCCTGGGTCCTAAGGAGGAGCAAGGAGTTCCGGGGGCTAGGGGAGGGGGCAGAGGCTGGTGGAAACTCCCCATGGCAGCAGGAACCAGGCTGGGAGAGGGGAGGAGGGACCCGGGGGTGGGTTCCAGGCTTTTCCCCACACTTCCTCAGGGATCGCTTTACATAACCAGGGCTGCTTAGTCACTGCTTTTTACTTTTTTTTTGGAAACAATTTTCTCAGCATCACAGCTCCCTTCTCCATCCCTTACTAGTCACCGGTGCTAGGGAAGTCCCTTTTCTTCCGTTCCCTAGGCAACCCAGCACATTTGCCTTTCAAATGATCCAAGGCCTGGGCGGGGGTAGGAGTTCCCTCCCCCTGTACCCAGGCCTCCCACTCAGCCACTCCCCGCCTCAGTTGGCAATGTCATGTGGCCCAGCCACCCAGAGAAATCTGAGAGACTGAACGCCCTGCCTGGTGTCAGCCCCCGCTCTAGACCCTCACATATTCAGGCTTGGAGGTTGGCTCAGCTTAGAGTTCCTGGCTCATTTCTGGAAGCGCCATGTTGACTTTAGACATGGCTGGCTCTCCTCACTGCTCTCCTTGGGTGGTGGTAGGGGAGGTGGCCCACTTTAATGAGGCCCAGGACACCTGCGGGTACCACCACGTCCTAAGACCAGGGCCTATGGGCCAGGGTGCCCTGCTTACTCTCCATGTCTTGTGGCAGGGGTGTCATGTCCTTCTGTGCCCTCTGACTCCCTCCATACTGCACAGGTCCGCCTTCATGGGACAGAGATGCCCCACTGTGATGGGGGTGAGGTGGGGGGTCTCTGGAAGTGGGAACTGGAAGCACTAGGCAGAGGTGCCCTGCATGTCCTCTCACATCCTCTTTCAAAGACTCTGATGTTGGTCCTGATGATACAAAGTTCTGATTCGTGGGTTTAGTACCACCTCTGCAGGACATTCGTGCGAGTTATAAAAACCACATGGTTACCAAATCACATAGCAGGTAGGAAACTTTCGCTCATTCACTCACCATAAATCTGCAGAGAACGCACTATGTCCTAAGCATTGTGCAAACTGGCAGGTCCAGACCTCTGCCTTCAAGGCATGAAAATACCCACACCATCCGTTAGAGAGTTTTAGAGCACTTCAGTTGTCAGACAGGGTTTCTTTGGATCACATACAGAAAAGCTTATCCTGACACACTGGAGTCTTAATTAGGAGCAAAGCCTCTTAGAACTTCTTTAAGAGGGAGATCTTAACCTAGGATTCATGAACCAGCTTCATGAGGGTCTGTAAGTGTCCAGAGGTTGCCAAACTGTATACATTTGTGAAGAAGGGGACAACAGAGGATGAGATGGTTGGATGGCACCACAGACTCAATGGACATGAGTCTGAGCAAACTCAGGGAGATAGTGAAAGACAGGGAAGCCTGGCGTACTGCTGTCCATGGAGTTGCAAAGAGTCGGACACGACTGAGCGACTGAACAACAACAATACATTTGTGCATCTTTGCTTGCATATTTTTCTAGAGAGAGAGGCCCAGAGCGTTCATAAGATTGGGGTCTATGATCCTCCAAGGATTAAGGATCATTTCTGTTATTAGAGGCCTGCCCAGCGGTGGAAGCAACTTGGTTTAGGGCATCTGAGAGTGACAGTCCCCTGCCATAGCACACCTGGGGTCAGTGCTGAGTGCCTATGACCTAGCAATTGGCTTCCAGGATCCTGGTACTCATCTCTGCCAGGACCATGGGAAGCCACCCTGGCTACCCCAAACTTTCTGCTCAGGCCCCAGGTCCAACCTCAGCCAGCAGCACTGGCTGGGTGTTTCATAAACCAGGCACACCTGGGCTCTCCACTGAGCCAGGCTTGCCCAGGTTTGGGTCGAGGGATGTGGGCTGGACTTCCTGCTTCTCTGGGGAAGGGCTGCGCAGCCTGCGCCTTCTCCAGGTTCTGTTTCCCCGTTCTAACCACACTTTGGCTTTGGCTCTATGTTTAGATCTTTCCTCAGTCCTTTCTTGAGAATAAGTGAATAATGCCAAGCAATTCTCTTTGTGCTTTGAATCCTTTTTACCTGGAAGGAGAGATGGGCGTGGCCATCCAATCAGGAGGGCGGGGGTGTACCGAAGTGTCTCCTGGGGTGTCTATGCCCTCTCCTTCTGACCATGGCCCCACTTCAGCTTCCTCACCAGGCCAAGGTGCCCCCGAGGAGCCCTGGAGGGGTGTGCAAAGGGCTGGGTCCTCCAAGAGTAGTAGCCTTGCTTTCTTGTGGCTGGTATTCTGGTGCCCAGGAGAGGCCAGAAGGCTCTGGGTAAAATCAAACTCCAAGGTTCCACCAGGGTCAGGGTGCTCCATGGGACCTCAGAGGAGAGGTCACCGGGATGCAGACATGAGGACCTCTCACTTCACCACCTGTAGTTTGAGTACTTTGTGTGTACCGGGAGTGGAGAGGGCTAGGTCTCAGAGCCATACCTGAAAGCACAGGCCCAGAGTGACTCACTGCTGAGTGACCTTGGAAAGGTAGCCTCTCTGGGACCCAGGAGGATGAGGACATCTGATCTCTAGGCTGGGGTGAGAATGACAGAGATGGGTCATGGGACATGCCCATCTGGCATGCAGCAGGCACCCCAGCTTTGCTGTTTCTTCTGTCCCCATCACTGGGACTCCACCACCAAAACTGAGAACCAAGGGATGTATAAGGGAAGATGGGCGCCAGAGAGGGCTGGGAAACACGTGACGGAAGGTTCGGCAGAGAGTTGGTGGCCAGGAAGGATGACAACAGGAGTAAAGACAAGAATACACCTGGAGGGAAGGATGCACTCAGGACTCAGAGGCCGAAAAAAGAACCAGGGCAGGCGGAAGAGGCAGACCGCAGCTACCCTGTACTTGCTTTTAAAGATCTCTCATCAGTGTCTTGTTTTAAGGAAACTGAAGCAGGGGAGTGGCTGGGACGGACCTCCTAGCTTGAGTTCTGGCCTTGTTGCAGCCACTGTACATGACCGCCTGTAGCCAACCTTGCATCCCGGGAGACACGCCAGGCTCGGGTGCTGCCAGCCGGGTGCCTGATTTAGTGCACGCCTTGTTAAGAGAAGCTAATTAACAAACCTGCATTTAAATAAGCAGCCGCCCGGGTGTTTGTAACCACCGCCTTATTGAATTGTGACAAGTTATTAGCCCTTGCATGTTAAATGAAACAGAAGCATCCAGGAAAAACCCCTAAATCCAGTCTGCACGGAGCAGGTTCCTGCTGAGAAAATGAAGGCAGCGAGAACAGATTCACTCGCCTGCTTTGGGGAGAACTCCAGGCCTCACTTCTTTGGAAGTTACATAATCCTCTGTCAATAGTGATGACACCAGGAGGAAGGCAAGGAGCGGGAGGGGAGGAGCCGTCAGAGATGCTCTGAACCCCATCTGAGGCCCCATCCCCTTTGGGGGGACCTGGAGACCCAGCCCAAGCCAGGGGGACAATGTGGGCCGTGGGGCATCTGCCTGCATCCATGAACAGGCCCTGCGGGCTTGAGCCATGGCTCGGCCTCTTCCCCAGGGCCCCAGTGGGCTCAGAACACTTTGTCATCCCCCTTGGCTCTGCTCTGGGAGGAAAGAACAGTTTAGCATAGACCCATGGGGACCCAGCCTCCCCAGGGAGTCAGCTTTAATCAGGGAAAGTCTCTATGCATTTCCTTCAAACTATGGAGAAGTAGGAGCAAGGGCCCGAGTCAGTGATGTCTTGACTAGTCTTTTATTTTTTTTGAGAATAAAGCCATTGACCTGCAAGTGCCCACTAGCAAGGTCACCAGGCCTTAGGCGATGGAATTGGGAGCTGCCGTGTCCTCACATTATATTCCCTGTCCTTCGGGGGCACTTTTGAGAACATGACCCAGACCTTTCCTTTGTACCTCCTGCCCAGCACCCAGGAACAAGGGCCATATCAAGATACCAATGTTGTTTTATTCCCTTCAGTCTAACTCTTTGCAACCTCATGGACTGTAGCCCACTGCCTCCTCTGTCAATGGGAATCTGCAGGCAAGAATACTGGAGTGGGTTGCCATTTCCTTCTACAGGGGATTTTCCCGACCCAGGATTGAACCCGAGTCTCCTGCATTGGTAGGTGGATGGATTATTTACCACTGTGCTACCCGAGAGCCCATGAAGATCCCAAGCATCCTCCAATGAGACAGTTAAAGATGGCCACATCTCTGGGAGGGGGTAAGACCAAAAAGGCAAGGATGCAGTTGAGCGTTGAGGTGCAGTCTGGTTTGGGACAAGTCTGCTGCGTGATGCCCCACCATGGACATGACGCTATGTATCTGGGCAGGGGATTGAGATGAAAGCCTGGTGAAGGAGGCAGGGCTGGGCAGTGGTACAGGTGGGGTAACCAGGGTAAGTCATGTGTCCTCTCTGAGCCCGCTTCCTCATTTAAAATGGGAAAGAGGACTTCCCTGGTGGTTCAGTGGCTAAGACTCTGCACTTTCAATGCAAGGGATGCAGGTTCTATCCCTGGTCTGGGATGATCCCACATGTTGTGGGGAAGTTAAGCCCGAGTGCCACAACTACTGAGTCGAGCCCACACACCTAGAGCCTGTGCTCCACAACAAGAGAGCAGCCACCGCTCGTTGCAACTAGAGAAAGCCTGAACACAGCAACAAAGCCCCAGAAGAGCCGGGGAAAAAAGGTTAAAATGAGAACAGGGACTTCCCTGGCAATCCAGGGGCTAAGACTCCTCACTCCCAATGCTGGCAGCCCAGGTTCGATTCCTAGTTAGGGAACTAATCCCACATGCCACAACTAAGAGGAAAAAAAAAAGATCCTGTGCGCCACAGTGGTAATTGAAAATCCTTTGTGATGCAAATAAGACCCAGTGTAGCCAAATAAATGAATGAATATTAAAAAAATAAAATAAAATGGGAAAAATAGCTAGCACACAGGGTCTCGTGAGGACTCTAAGAGATAACATCTACACATTCTGTCTGACATCAGTAAATCATTGATGAGTGTGTAGAGAAGGCAGTGACAGGCTGGGCAAACATGGAGCAGAGTTTTCTAGGCTTGCTGCAGCTTTAAGTTGACCTGGAGCTGAACTTAAATTTTCAGCTGCAGTTTACCAGCTATGTGACCCTGAACAAGGGAATTAACTCTTTCAAACCCTGGTCTCCTCATGTGTACTCATCTCCCTGTGCTGGGTAAGGAGGGAATGAGATAATGGGTGTGTAGAAAGTGCCTAGCACAGAGCAGAAAGAGAATAAATCCTGGCTCTCCTTCCCTTTTTCCCTCCCACCCACTTCATCCATCTTTGTCTCCCAGGAAGAGAACAGCAGAACAGCTAAACCATCCCTTCTGGAGGGTTCTGGATTAGAGCTACCAAGGAACGAGTACTTGAGCACATTATGTTACTTGGGGCATGTTTAGAAGTAGGATGCTTAGAAGTAGCATATTAAGAAGTAGCCCACCTATGTGGGTTTCCCTGGTGGCTCAGATGGTAAAGAATCTGCCTGCAATATGGGAGACTCAGGTTTGATCCCTGGTGGGGGAAGATCTCCTGGAGAAAGGAATGGCAACCCACTCCAGTATTCTTGCCTGGAGAATTCCATGGACCGAGGAGCCTGGCGGGCTACAGTACATGGGGTCCCAAAGAGTTGGACGTGGCTGAGCAATTAACACTTTGACTTTTCATGGGAAAAGGCTAGATATAATCCTGAACTTGGGTGCAGAGGGAGAGCAATCTCTTTCTTTCCTGTCCCTCTAACACTTAGGTCTTCAACCCACTAATTAAAGGTTGTTCATTGTAGTGCATACTCCTTACCTAGCTCCATGGCAGGCAGCATGGAAAAGAGAGCTGATAGGGAGAGTGGAAGGCCAATATCATGGGAGTCAATGTGAAGGGAATAAGGCTGGTTCCTCTAATTCAGGGGTCCCCAACCTCTGTCTCACAGACTGGTACCTCTTGTCAGATCAGCAGCGGCATTAGATTAGAAATAAAGTGCATAATAAATGTAATATGCTTGAATCATGGCTTCCCTGGTGGCTCAGATGGTAAAGCGTCTGCCTGCAATGTGAGAGACCCGGGTTCAATCCCTGGGTTGGCAAGATCCTCTGGAGAAGGAAATGGCAACCCACTCCAGTACCCTTGCCTGGAAAATCCCGTGGACAGAGGAGCCTATCCATGGGGTCACTTGAATCATCCTGAAACCACTTCCCCTCCCAGATCCATGGAAAAACTCTCTTCCATTAAACTGGTCCTTGGTGCCAAAAAGGTTGGGGATTGCTGCCTAATTCAAGGGTGAGTCCATCCAGGGATCCTTTCCAGACACCTCTCTGGCAGGGGTACCGAATCCGCATGGGTGGGAGAAAGGGCAGGATTCTAGAAGAATGGGAACCAGTGAGTGGATGTAAAGAGTTGGCACCTGTTTTTAGATATGTCAGCTAAGTCAGCATGCAGTGTTTGCACTTCAGACACAGTCAGAAGGGCAAGAATGATACAGAGGCTTAAAATCTCAAACTGATCTTGACCGGTAGACATTCTACAGGTCTGGGAGCTGGCAGGAGTGGTTGAAGTGGGGATACCAGCATTTTGTTAGGTCGCTTGTTTCAGCAGCACTCATAACCTCTCCTTTCAGCTAGAAATCATGCTTCGTCCAGATTTCCAGCTGGCCGGTGGTGGCAAAGAGGCGTTAACTAGTAACTGATAATACCTGCCCTCCTCTGCCCCTGCTAGTCAAGCAACAAACTCACACTGGAGACAAGGATTCAGCATGGCACCTGTCCCAAAGGACTTGAGTCTAGTTGGAGAGTCAGAGGAATAAACCCCTGCTGCAGTGGTTGCTGCTATTTGCACTCCTGAGCTAAGCTCCCTGATGGAGGAACAGGTGAGCCACAGTGGCTTCCTAGAGGAGATGGACTTAGGGTTGGCACGGAGAGGATGTGCACGAGGTGACACATTTAAGCTCAGCCTTAAAAGATAACCTAGGCAAATGATGGGGCTGAACTGAGGACTGGGCAGGGAAGACCCAAATGATCTGTTTGGGAAGAGAACAGGAAGGCTGATACTGCTGGGGTGGGAGGGGGGGCCATTGTGGGGGGCCATTTCTGCTGAGAAATGAGGCTGAAGAAGAGGAGGGGCAGGTCAGGGAGGGCCCTACTGGCCTTGCCAAGATATATGTATTTAACAGTTAAGTGGTTAAGGACCTCCCTGGTGGTGCAGTGGATAAGAATCCACCTGCCAATGCAGGGGACGCGGGTTTGATCCAAGGTCTGGGAAGGTTCCACATGCCTCAGGGCAACTAAAGCCTGTGCACTGCAACCACTGAGGCCTGAGTGCCTGGAGCCCATGCTCGACAAGAGAAGCCGCCACAACGAAAAGCCTGCACACAGCAACTAAATGAAGCCCACATGCAGCAACAAAGACCCAGTGCAATCAAAAATAAATAAATTTTTTTTTAAAAATTTTAAAAACAAACAAAAACTGTCAAGGGGCTTAGAAGGGGGATGGTTGGCCGGGAGCAGCCACTCTTGGGAAGATTCTCTGGAGAATACTTTGGGGAGACAGAGATCAGAAGCAGATGGCCAGTGAGAAAGCCAGTGCCTCACTCCTGAGACCCAGGAGATGTGAGACAGTGGCTGGATGGGAGGATGAGAGTGGCTGGGGAGAAGGGAGGCTCCAGGCCGAGTCTCAGTTTCTGCCTGGGGTGGCTGTGATGCTGTAGAGAAGAGGGCAGGGCAGGATGGCTGAGTGGAGGGGGAGGATATGTACATATGTGTGTGCTAAGTCACTTCAGTCATGTCTGACTCTGTGTGACCCCATGGCCTGTAGCCTACCGGGCTCCTCTGTCCATAGGATTCTCCAGGCAAGAATACTGGAGGGGTTGCCCTGTCTTCCTCCAGAGGATCTTCCCAACCCAGGGATCAAATCTGCATCTCCTATGCCTCCTGCATTGGCACAAAGGTTCTTCACCACTAGTGGGGGGGAAGAGATTCAGATTCATTTTGAATGCATTGAGAGTGAGCTTGCAGAGCATCCAGAGAGACACACAGCCAGGTCTGGACTCAGGAAGAGGTAATAGGGTATGCTGGAGGCAGTGGAAATGGATGGGCGCTTCCTGGGCCTAGTGGAAAAGGGATGCTAGGAGAACTAGGGATGGAAGAGGCGCATTTCAAAATGGGAGATGTTCAACTTTCCTGGTGGTCCAGTGGCTAAGCCTCTGAGCTACCAAGGCAGGGGGCCCGGGTTTAATCCCTGGTCAAAGAACTAGATCTCATATGCCATGACTAAAGATATTGCACATTGCAACTAAGACCTGGCACAACCAAATACATTTAGTAAATAAATAAAATTGTTCAAAACAAAAACAAAAAAGCAGGAGATGTCATCTAACAGTCACAGAGATGTCACTGGGATGAGAACCGACAAGCCTCCATCAGGTGACCAGGAGGTGCGAGTGAAGAAGGAGAAACTGCACATGGAGCCCGCTCTCAGAAGCAGCATGGCTGGGAAAGGCAGGTGGGAGGTGGAGTGGCTACGGTTGGAGCTGGGGGTCTCTGGGAGCCTCCAGAGGTGAGGGCTGAGGTTGGCAGGGCTGGGTGGGGGCACACATAGCAACCAGTACCTCCCAGTTGGGTCCAAAGTCTCAAATACACTTGCAGAGATGCCTGGAGCACATACCTGTTGCCACAGCCACCAGGGCCCCAGTTTCCTCACCTGGAAGAGGAAGGGCCTGGACTATGGCAGTACTAGGTCTCCTTTCAGCTCTCGAATTGGATTGTCCTGATGTTTGTTATGCTACGGATTCCAAATTGATACAAATTCTGAATTCTGGGTGGTGTTTCAATAATATCTACCAAAAAACCTTTGAATAGGTGAAACTTCTGACCTGAGAATTCATGCTAACAAAGTCACAATCAAGGTAAAAAACTAAGTGGGTATTCATGACTTTGTTCATCATAGTGTTTGTGATAACATATATATATATATATATATATATATATATATATATATATATAAAGATACAACCTAATGTCCAATAGTAAGGAATCGGCTGAGTAAATTATAGTACATCCATATGGTAAACTACTTCTGCACTAAAAATCATGGTGTAGAAGAATATGTGTTGACATGGGAAAATGTTAATGATATATTGCTAAGTAAAAAAGCAGGCTACATTACAGAATGTACAGTATGATACATTCATTTTTAAAATTTTTGATTAGGACACAGACCAAATCTTTAATTAATGTCATTTTTTTTCCTTCTCTTGGCAAGCGAGTAGAGTATTATCTGAAATATTGTAACTAAAAAAACTAAACAGAAAGACAGGGTTGTACACCAAGTGTGTTCATGTGAATTTGGAAGTCATTAGATAGAAAGTAGGCTGTCACAGAAGCAAGGAAGTGGAGATATTCTGAAATGGGAGAATTTTAGAAGTGGGATTCACCCTAGAGATCAGGGGGCCCAACCTCCTCACTTTTCAGATGAAGGAATTCAAGCTGAGTGGGAAATCTAGGACAGTCACTAATTGGGGATGGGGTTGGAGTGGGGCAGGCCTTGAACAACCTCCAGTTTATGCCTGCATGCGGGTGGCCCTCAGAAATCCCCCCAGTGAGGTTTAGGAGGTGACTGCATTCCTACATACTCTGGGGTAGGTGTCATGGACTCCCATGGCAAGCCTGGGGGCTTGGCCAGCTCAAGATTGCTCGAGGGGTGCAGGGCTGTCTGAGCTATGGTAGCATTTCATTGTCACCCAGCTGAACTTGGGGGAAAATGGCTGCACGCGCCCTGTTCATGTTAATGCAGTAACACTGCATCCTCTTTCTAATGCAGGCGAGATGGGCAGGTCTGACTTCTTCTTTGGCTCTATGACCCTCTGGCCATCATGTTTATGACTTGCCCAGGCTATTGCAATAGACTCCTGACGAGTCTCCTTGATCCTACCCCTCGCCCGGACCAGCCAGTGAGACTCTGGTCGAACCCAAATAAAACACGCTCCTCCTCTGCTTCTCTGCCCCACTCACTGCCTCCCAGTATACAATACACATGGAGCAAACCTGAGCCCGTACCAGGCCCTGCCTGTCTGTCCCCTCACCTCCTGGAACTCCTTTCCCAGGATTCCTCATTTGCCCTCCTGTAGCCACATCAGCCTCAGCTCTCCCCTGGACACAGCAGATGTGCACCTGCCCTGGGCTCTTTGCATCTCCCGGTCCCTCTCCCTGCAGCATTCTCCTCCCAGATTTCTGCATGCCGTGTTCCCTCACCTCCTTCAAGTCTTCATTCAAATCTTACCTTCCCCATGAGCCCCTTCCTGAGCACAGATCTAATCTTGCACACTGTGCATCACCCCTTCACCCCACAATCCTGTTCTGCGTTTCTCCCCCAGTACTTATGAAAAGTGAAAATGCTAGTTGCTCAGTCATGTCCGATTCTTTGCGACCCCGTGGACTGTAGTCCTCCAGACTCCTCTGTCCATGGGATTCTCCAGGCAAGAATACTGGAGTGGGTAGCCATTCCCTTCTCTGAGGTATCTTCCTGACCCAGGGATTGAACTGGGGTCTCTTGCATTGCAGGCAGATTCTTTACCATCAGAGCCGTGAGGGAAGCCCAACGCTTTCTAATGCACCAAATCATTTACTTATGTATGAAGCTCATTGTTGCTCATCGGTCCCCCTCCTCTAGAAAATAAGTTCAATGAGAAGAGGGATCTTAGTTTCATGTACTGTTGCATCCAGAGTGCCTTCAACAGAGGGATGCAGCGCAACCACTTAAAATATATATGTTGAATGAAAGCAAAAAATGGGTAAATGTGAAGAACTTGGAAACATTTCCCCATCAGGAAAGCACACAGAAGAAATTTAAGACAGCTTTCAGTGAGAGGCACCTGAATGTTTAGTGGTAAACACACTCGTATCACTGGTATCACACTGGTATTCATGACTCAATGGACATGAATTTGAGCAAACTCTGGGAGATAGTGAAGGACAGGGAAGCCTGGCATGCGGCAGTCCATGGGGTCACAAAGTGTTGGATATGATGGAGCGACTGAACAACAAACCATGAATGAAGTCTAAAGTTTGCCTTCCCCACACCCCCATCCCTGACTATCAGCCTTGGAAGCACAGTGTTCATTCATGTATTTGGAAGCCTCCTTCTATCAGCCTTCAATGTAGCTTTCAATTGTACGGACTGTTTGATGACTCATTCATTCATTCATTCACTCATGCACTCATTCATTTATTCATCACACACGCAAGCACAAAGCCTGATCTACTTTTGCCCCCGAAGGAGATTGCAGCTCAGAGGGAAGTGGGCATGCGTGGAAATGACTGCTCTGCAAGCGTGTGGAAGTTTCTCGAAAGGGGCAGGCATGGAAATCAGAGGAAGTGGACCAGGGTGTCTTCATAAGTCAGGGGGCATCTGAAAGGTGCCCTGAAGGATCAATGGGTTAAGAGAGGGAAGAGGAGGAAAACATTTCAGCAAAGACTAAGCTGGGACTAGAGTGTGGCTGTGGCTGGTTGGAATAACAGGCTCAAGTGGAGGTTGAAGGGGGAAATAAAGCCAGGTTAGAGCCTGACCTTGAAGGGTCCTGTGGCTACCTTTGAAAGCTGAGTTTTCTAGCTCTGAATTTGTACATTTTACAGGCTTCTGGAGAATCGGAGAGTTGGCTCTCTTCTCAGCCAACAGACGGGGTTTAATTGCTGTTACTGTCAGTGTAGTTGCAAATATCATATAAAAAGGGCTTTTTGGCTAATTGTTTTTAGAATAAAAATTCAAGAACTATGTATAGATATTATGCATCCAGGGTACTTTAAAGATCAAACTGTTTATATTACCCTTAAATACAGTCTTTAGCAGGAGGCGCTGGGATCTGTGAGTGACTGGGACACGCAATGATCCCCCAGGGCTTAAGATGCTGGAACAATATGACGGCAGTGACTTTTTTTACTGGGGGTGGGGTGGGAGGGTGGGGGCTGGTGGAGGAGAGTGCAGGCAGCGCCCTTTGATTGGCCAGAGGCCCAGAAGAATAGTCAACTAAGCTGGGTAATTTCACAGGCACCATTAACCTAAAATACTGCCTTCATGCAGACAACCAGCCTCCTCAACACCCCACCGCCCCCAGCACACACACAGAGAAGGCTGAATTCCATGGGCTTCTTGGGGGTGGGCTGTGGGGCAGGGTGAGGAAGGGACTGCATTCCCATGGGCTCCCTGAGAACCTTAGGCAGTGGAGCAGAGAAGGAGGCTGGGGGCAGGATAGCCTTGGCACTTAGAACCTGCCGCTTTCTGTCTTCAACCCGAAGGGTATGGAGAGGCTTTCTGAGCCATGCAAATAAAGCAAATTCATATCTAGTCATTGCCATCCTGTTATCGTGCTCAAGCCTCTCTCAAATTTTAATTTGGGAGGTTTTAGAAAGGCAAATTTATCCGTGACACCATCCAAATTCTATTTTATTGGAAGCCTCTTCTCAAAGGAGGCGATTGACTCCTGAGAAAGCTGTGGGCTTCTCCTTTTGATAGTTTCCAAATTCTGTGTGCATGGTGTGCGCATGCGTGTGTGTGTTCATGTGTGCACATTTGTTTTAGGGTTTTCTACTTATCTGATATACAAACACATGATGCATATTCACAAGGCTGCTATGGAAATATATATATGTATGTGTGTATTTATCACATATATGTGTAATATGCAGAGTCCTGTATGCCAATATTTAAGCTATCATATTCAATTTATTCTACAAACATTTAATTAGTACTTCCTACTCACTAAACACTATTCTAGGCCCTAGAGGTTAAGTGATAAACAAGTCAGATAAAGCCCCTGCTTCAGGGGGCTAACATTCAAATCCACTGATTTCCAACAAACGTGCTGAAATCTGTACCGACAGTCATCAAGTGAGCTGGTGGAGTATGCCAACAGGTCAGTGTCCTTTTCCTACCAGACAGACAGTCTGAGTAGAACAGTGGCAAGGAAGGGTGGCACTGGGATGCCCTGTGTAGGCATCCTCTCAGGGTTGCAAAGCCATGCCCTGCGCACATGCTTCAGTTGTGTCCAACTCTTTGTGATCACATGGACTATAGCCCACCAGGCTTCTCTGTTCGTGAGATTCTCCAGGCAAGAATACTGGAGTGGGTTGCCATGCCCTTCTCCAGGGGATCTTCCCAACCTAGGGATGGAACCCTCCTCTCTTAATATCTCCTGCATTGTCAAGTTCTTTACCACTAGTGCCACCTGGGAAGCTCTAGTAGAGTACTTCTGGGTAGTTTTAAGGTGGAGGTGAAAGATCCAGGGGCAGGGTGAGTAGGACCCATGGATGGGACTTGCATATCCAATTATCCATGCTTCTGGGTGTTTTTCAACATATTCCTCCTCTGTGAAGTCTTCTATGCTCTTCCCAATCATAACCGAAGTCTCCTTCTTATGATCTTACCCTGCTGCTGCTGCTGCTGCTAAGTTGCTTCAGTTGTGTCCGACCCTGTGCGACCCCATAGATGGCAGCCCACCAGGCTCCCCTGTCCCTGGGATTTTCCAGGCAAGAACACTGGAGTGGGTTGCCATTTCCTTCTCCAATGCATGAAAGTGAAAAGGGAAAGTGAAGTCGCTCAGTCGTGTTCTGACTCCTAGCGACCCCATGGACTGCACGCTATAAGGCTCCCTTGTCCATTTTGGGTTTTCCAGGCAAGAGTACTGGAGTGGGTTGTCATTGCCTTCTGTTATGCAATTCACCAGCACTTAATATGTCTTGTCTTATGCTGATAGCTATCATTTTTGTTCTAAGCTTATTTTGCTCTTTTAAAGAACACTTGGGGTAATTCTACTCAGTGTCTGGCCCTGGGCTCTGGGGGACACACAGATGAAGGATGCGGGATTTGCCCATGAGGAACTCAAAAACTAGTAAGAGGACAGGACAGCAAATCTGTCTTTACGAGGGCCAGGTATATGATGGAAGTGTGCAGTGGGTACCATGGGGGCTGGCGGCAGAGGGATGGCAGGGAAGTGAGGATGTTCTCAGGCATCAGAGGTGATGCTTAAATGCTCTCCAAAGAAACCACAGACTCTTTGGAACAAGGACTGTACTTTAACTCTCTTTATGTTCCCCATAGCTGGGATAATCATATTCTCTTGCCTTGTGCTTTATTTATTTTTTTTTAAATATAGCATTTAGGGGCTTCCCTCGTGGTCCACTGGTTAAGAATCTACCTTCCAAAATACGGGACATAGATCTGATTCCTGGTTGGGTTCAGTTCAGTTCAGTTTAGTTGCTCAGTTGTGTCCAACTCTTTGTGACCCCATGAACCAGGCCTCCCTGTCCATTACCAACTGCCGGAGTCTACCCAAACCCAAGTCCATCAAGTCAGTGATGCAATCCAACCATCTCATCCTCTGTTATCCCATTCTCCTCCTGCCCTCAATCTTTTCCCAGCATCAGGGTCTTTTCAAATGAGTCAGCTCTTCACATCAGGTGGCCAAAGTATTGGAGTTTCAGCTTCAACATCAGTCCTTCCAGTGAACACCCAGGACTGATCTCCTTTAGGATGGACTGGTTGGATCTCCTTGCAGTCCAAGGGACTCTCAATAGTTTTCTCCAACACCACAGTTTAAAAGCATCAATTCTTCAGTGCTCAGCTTTCTTTATAGTCCAACTCTCACATCCATACGTGACTACTGGAAAAACCATAGCCTTGACTAGACAGAACTTTGTTGACAAAGTAATGTCTCTACTTTTTAATATGCTGTCTAGGTTGGTCATAAGAGCAACTAAGCCTGTGAGTCACAACTAGAGAAAGTCCATGAGTCGCAATGAAGATTCAAAGCAGCCAAAGTAATTAAAAAAAAAAAAAACAGCATGTAACATCTGATTATAAAAAATACATACTATAGAAAATTTAGAAAAAGAACTAAACTCAAAGAAGAATATAAGAATCACTCATAACTCTACTACCCAGACCTAACTAATGCCTATGAATATTTTGGTGTCAGTTCTTTCCAATTTCTTGGGGAATTTTGTATTGTGCACTATATAATTATTTTTAGTTTCCTTCTCCATGTCATGTGAGACTGGCACAAGTATTTTATTGATGTCTTTACCCATTGATCTCCAGTCATTCTAATGGCTGCATAATATTCCACAGACCATAATTTGTTAATATGTGCCAATCATAGTTTCTTAGACAAATAATTTGCTTCTAACTTTTCATTCTTATAAGCAACACTGTTATGTGAATAAATTTCTGCTCACATATGATATAATTTTCCTAGTATAAATTTCTAGGACAGTGTCAGATCATAGGCTATACACATTTTAAAGGCATGTGATGTTTGATACACATTGGCAAATAACCCTGCAAAAGAGTTTTTTAAAACAATGAATGGCATCATCGACTCGATGGCCATGGGTTTGGGTGGACTCTGGGAGTTGGTGATGGACAGGGAGGCCTGGCGTGCTGTGATTCATGGGGTCGAAAAGAGTTGGACATGACTGAGCAACTGAACTGAACTGACACTCTCATCAGCACTATATAAGAGGACACTGGTGTTATTATTATCACTATTAATTTTTAAAAAGAAATGAATTCCAAATATTGCCAAATAAAGGCTTCAGTTGGTATGGGGGAGGGAGAGGGGTCAACACTTTTTTGTTCTCATTTGCATTTCTGACTACCAGTGTAGATCTTCATTTGTCATATGTCTATTTTGGTTTCTTTTTAAGATCTTCTTATTTCTGTACTTTTTCTAGTTTTTCTGTTTATTACAAAATAAACTAATAACAGCTCACATTTATTGAGTGGATGTCATTTATTGAGGGTGTGTCAGGCATCGCCCTGGGTACTTTCTACACTGCTTTATTTCTTTTATTCCTTCCAACAGCTCATGAGTAACATACAATTGCAGTATTATCTTACTGATTTTTAAGTGACTCATAAGTTAAAGATAGTAATCATTCGTTGTCTATATCGAAATTTTTCTAATGTGTTAATTCTGTCTGCAGAAGTTTTGATCCATGGAGACTTCAAGGTTTTATGAGGCAAAATTGATCAACTATTTCACTTTTATTTTTGCAAATATGTGTTAAAAAGTCTTTTCCTATCTTGAGAACAGAGAAATACTAACACAGATATAGATAGATAGATAGATAGATATAGATATGGGCTTCCCAAGTGGTACTAATGGTAAAGAACCCACCTGCCAATGCAAGAGACATAAAAGATGTGGGTTCGATCCCTGGGTGAGGAAGATCCCCTGGAGGAGGGCACAGCAACCCACTCCAGTACTCTTGCTTGGAGAATCCCATGTCAGAGGTGACTGGTGGGCTACAGCCCATAGGATTGCAGAGTTGGACATGACTGAAGTGACTTAGCATGCTCACAGATACACATATAAAACACACACACACACATATATATATATATATATACACACATATATATACACTGTTAATATTGGTCATTATGATAACACATATAACCACACAGATAACCATGATGATGTGATCACTCACCTAGAGCCAGACATCCTGGAATGCTAAGTCAAGTGGGCCTGAGGAAGCATCACTATGAACAAAGCTAGTGGAGGTGATGGAATTGCAGTTGAGCCATTTCAAACTCTAAAAGATGATGCTGTTAAAGTGCTGCACTCAATATGCCAGCAATTTTGAAAAACTCAGCAGTGGCCACAGGACTGGAAAAGGTCAGTTTTCATTCCAATCCCAAAGAAAGGCAATGGCAAAGAATGTTCAAACTACTGTACAATTGCACTCATCTTACATGCTAGTAAAGTAATGCTCAAAATTCTCCAACCCAGGCTTCAATAATACATGAACTGTGAACTTCCAGAAGTTCAAGCTGGATTTAGAAAAGGCAGAGGAACCAGAGGTCAAATTTCCAACATCCATTGGATCATAGGAAAATCAAGAGAGTTTCAGAAAAACATATACTTTTGCTTTATTGACTATGTCAAATCCTTTAACTATGTGGATCACAACAAACTATGGAAAATTCTTCAACAGATGGGAATATCAGACCACCTGACCTTCCCCCTGAAAAATCTGTATGCAGGTTAAGAAGCAACAGTTAGAACTGAACATGGAACAATAGATTGGTTCTAAATAGGGAAAGGAATACGTACGTCAAGGCTGTATATTGTCACCCTGCTTATTTAAGTATATTGTCACCCTGCTTATTTAACTTATATGCAGAGTACATCATGAGAAATGTTGGGCTGGATGAAGAACAAGCTGGAATCAAGTTGGCCTGGAGAAATATCAATAACCTCAGATATGTAGATGACACCACCCTTATGGAAGAAAGTGAAGAAGAACTAAAGAGCCTCTTAATGAAAATGAAAGAGGAGAGTGAAAAAGCTGGCTTAAAACTCAACATTCAGAAAACTAAGATCATGGCATCTGGTCCCATCACTTCATGGCAAATAGATGGGGAAACAGTGGAAACAGTGACAGACTTTATTTTTGGGGCTCCAAAATCACTACAGGTGGTGACTGCAGTCATGAAATTAAAAGACGCTTGCTCCTTGGGAGAAAAGTTATGACCAACCTAGACAGCATATTAAAAAGCAGAGACATTACTTTGCCAACAAAGGTCCGTCTAGTCAAAGCCATGGTTTTTTCACTAGTCAAGTATGGATGTGAGAGTTGGACTATAAAGAAAGCTGAGCACCAAAAAATTGATGCTTTTGAGCTGTGGTGTTGGAGAAGACTCTTGAGAGTTCTTTGGACTGCAAGGAGATTCAAGCAGTCATCCTATAGGAAATCAGTCCTGAATAATACTCATTGGAAGGACTGATGCTGAAGCTGTAACTCCAATACTTTGGCTACCTGATGCGAAGAACTGACTCATTGGGAAAGATCCCGATGCTGGGAAAGATTGAAGGCAGGAGGAGAAGGGGACGTCAAAGGATGAGATGGTTGGATGGCATCACTGACTCGATGGACATGAGTTTGAGTAAGCTCCAGGAGAGTTGGTGATGGACAGGGAAGCCCGGCGTGCTGCAGTCCATGGGGTTGCAAAGAGTCAGACATGACTGAGCAAATGAACTGAACTGAACTGACATATATATATATATATATATATACACACACATACTAGGGAGGTACAGTTTATGTGCTGAAATGTGAGAAATCCTGATATTTTTATGGTTAAGAGGGCAAGAAGGTGGGGATATTTAAAATTGGAAACATATTGGCCAAATCCCAAAGGTGTGATCTCTGAGCCTGAGGTGGTCACTACAGTGTCCACACCATGGTGGACACTCAATATTTATATGAACATGTATGTGAACATCATCCTATTGTCAGATATTTAGAGTCAAGTATTGGCACATCTAAAGTATGGATTTAAAGCAGTGACTCAAGTTGGCTCTTTAACCTATAAACGCACCCAGTTCCCTTGGCAGTTCTCAAACGCATGTGTAGGTGTGCATATGTGTAATTAATCTCCCCATTGAGTTTTGAGTTCCTTGAGGGCAGGAATTTAATCCTATTCTTTCAGAGCTTCCATGATGCCCAGCAGAGAGCTGACCTCAGAAGGCAAGCCCAGTAAATCATGGTTGAGTTGAACAGAATTCTCTAGCTATTGTAACAATGGACAGTTTGGTTATTAATAGCAGCTGAGAAAGCTTTCTCTGGATTTTGCTCCGTGGAAAGGACATGCTGGGCATAAGAGCCCTATTTGTCTACATGTCTCCCAAGAAGAAATGCTTGCCATGTACCAAGGAATGGCTCTGTGAAGAATGTCAGTGCCCCAGATGGTTAAGAGCTTGAAGGGACCTAGGGGATCATGCTGGCCACTCTTCATTTTACCTGAAAGGGCACCAAGGCTCAGGGAGATGAATGATTCTACTCAAAGTCAGTGAACTAGTTGATAGGAGTTCAGTGTGATTCAGAGGTGATGTGCTGGGCTTTGAGAAGAGTTTGGAAATCGAGGAGGCTTTGGTTTGGGAGTGGAGAAAGGAGAGAATCCATCTCACGTGGGGATGGGAAGAAAGAGGTTTTAAGGTGGGAGGATGTCACCAGTGGTGAGCAGGAGTGGCAGTCAGTGGAGGGTGTGTGTTTGCTGGAGAAGGTGGGTGGCAGATGGCTGCGGGGACTCTGCGGCCAGAGGACCAGAAGAAGAGAACTTTGCTGCTGTCCGTGGGTGGGATGGTACAGTGTAGCATGACAGCCTGGCCAGGGGATGAAAGCATGAAAGGTGAGGTGGTGAGTGTGTGTACCTCGGCTGGGAGGGTAGCTGGGAAGGACTGATGCTGAGAAGAATGGCTGTGCTCTGGGCCAAGGGCCAGATGTGTACCAGGGCAGGAAGAGGGCAAGCAGAGTCTTCCCAGGAGGCTGGGAAACTAGGGCACATGCCCTGGGACCACTAGGAAACAGACAGCATGGGATCCAGTGCTCAGTTGTACAGAACAGACCAAGTGCTACGTGGCAGGCCAGAGACGGGGAGGGGTCTTGGAGTCGAAGGGCAGCATGGTAAACGAGGTGGATTTTAAGCAGAACTTTTAAAAAAGAGCAGCTTTTGGAGAGGAGAGGGGTGTGTTGATCATGTCTTTCATTTTCTATATTTTCTGATGTTTTGACATCCTGAGGGCTTGCTGATGCTGGAGAGACTGCCCCTCCAGGGCTAGCCAATTTCTGTGAGTGCTAAGTCGCTTCAGTCATGTCCAGCTCTGTGCAACCCCGTGGACTGTAGCTCTTCCAGGCTCCTCTGTCCACTGGATTCTGCAGGCAAGAATACTGGAGTGGGTTGCCATGCTCTCCTCCAGGGAATCTTCTGGACCCAGGGATTGAACCCACGTCTCTTATGTCTCCCATATTGACAGGTGGATTCTTTACAACTAGCTCCACGATTCCCAGGGACAGCAAACAACTGGCCTGAAAATACACTGTTCACTAACAAACCAGCCAACCCCAAGGCCATACCCCCGACCACTTCCTATATCTCATTCTCAACACCAATTCAATATTCTCTTGTCCTAATCACCCTAGGGCCAGGTACCAGGCAATTGGAGACCACCCCCATAGCCTAGAGCCTGCAGAGATTATTCAAGCTCTCCAATCCTAAAACTGCTCAAACTTGCCTACCCTCCCTATCCATTCCTTCCCTCAGAAACCACAGTGTAGGCCCTGGGCCATCCTTGCCTCTCACTCCTTCTGCCTCCTGACTGACACTGGTGCTTCCCCATGTGGCCCTGTGTGGCCAGGCATGCCCCCTTCTCTTGGGAACTGTGAGTAATAAAGCTTCTTTTAATGGCACTTATCATTCCACATCATTACTCAGTCACTTCTATACATTAAACCTTGGAAACAGCCACAACACTAGGAAAGGGGACAGCCCTCGTGTTTGGGCAGCTGGTGCAGAGGAAACAGCATGGTCTTTGGTGGGGGATCCCCAACCAGGTTCAGACACCCTTCCTTTCCTCTGACTCTCCCTCCTGCTCCATCTCCCCCTTACCTCATTTTCCTTCACTGCCCTGTTTTCCTCCGAGTGGCCCAGTCAACTTTCAGTATTTTTTTTTTTTTTTACTGCCACTTGGGGTTTGAGCCTTAAGTCAGTCCCAGTATAAGCAGCCCTTTCAGCCTCACCTTCAATTGTGATATGATGCTTTCCCTGCTCTTAGGGAATTGCAGGTACCTTCCCACCTGACGTGAAGAGCTGACTCCTTGGAAAAGACTCTGATGCTGGGAAAGATTGAGGGCAGGAGGAGAAGGGGGTGACAGAGGATGATATGGTTGAATGGCATCACTGATTCAATGGACATGAGTTTGAGCAAACTCCAGGAGATCGTGACGGACAGGGAAGGCTAGCATACTGCAGTTCATGGAGTTGCAAAGACTGGACAACAAAGCCAACGGGGAAGAAAATTTGGGAGGAAAGGATGGGTGGACTGAGAGAATGTTTTTGGAACTACTAAAATTGTGGTCCTTGGCTGGGGCCAGGTGAAGCTCACAAAATGCCAAACTTTGATTTTGAAACAGAGAGGCTGTGAGAGCTGGGAGCGAAGTGTAAAGCTTCTCTTTCTCCTTTCCTGGACTTGGTTAGCCACCCACCACAACCACTTAGGCACCTGCCAGTCTTGTATTGATCTCCAGCGCTGATATTCTCTCATTCAGCAAGCTTGGGACAGTGACAGGAAAGAGCAGTGGGACTAAAAGTTGGGACTCTTAAATTCTGGTCCACACTCTGAACATAGAGCTTAGATGACTTTGGGCCTCAGTTTCTTCATCTGTAAAATGAAAGAGTGTGTGCCTGCTAAGTCGATTCAGTTGTGTCGGCTCTGTGAGACCCCATGGACTGTAGCCCTCCAGGCTCCTCTGTCTATGGGATTCTCTAGGCAAGAATACTGGAGTGGGTTGCAATTTCCTACTCCAGGGGATCTTCCCGACTCAAGGATTGAATCCAAGTCTCCTACATCTCCTGCATTGCAGGTGGATTCTTTACTGCTGAGCCACCCGGGAAGCCCAAAATGGAGGAGCAAGACCACATAAATCTGAGGGCCCTTCCAGCACTGGAGATCAAGAAATCTATGAAGCAGGCAACAGTCTATCCTCCAGGCTGCCACCCCAGCTTCAGACCTGTGTCAGGACCCTTTACTCCTCTGGGCAGAGGAAAATTGTCCTTAGGAGGGCATAGTCCTTGGGCAGGCTGGCTCCATCCTGTGCCTGCAGGTTACACGCGGTGGGGCCTCAAGGGACTGACTGGTCCCTCAGAGCCTGTGGGATGGTGGTTCAGGTTTACTCCCTGGAGCTGGAACCAGTCAGGGTTGGGCTGACTGTCCTGCCCAAGGCGGGGCTGCAGAGGGCAGCAGACAAGCTTCTTGGAGCCAATACGCATAGCTCTGGATCCAGAGGGAGAGTGCCAATTTCCTATTTACCTTTCACGCCGTAGGAGCAGTCCAGAATTTGGCTGAGACTGCCTCCAGGGGTGAATATACACTCTGTTTTCTTGGACATTTCCTCTTTGCTACTGGGTCCCACTAGGCCTTCAAACCTGTGCCCATTCTCTTTGGCTGCCCCCTCCCTGCCCGCTCCCTTTGAGCTGTTGCAGCTCTTTTCTCTGGGCTTCCCAGGTAGCGCAGTGGTAAAGAATCTGCCTGCCAATTCAGGAGACATGACTTCAATCCCTGGGTTGGGGAAATCCCCCGGAGAAGGAAATTCCAAACCCCCAAACCCACTCCAGTATTCTTGTTGGAAAATTCGATGGACGGAGGAGCTTAGCGGGCTACAGTCCACGGTGTCCCAAAGAGTGAACAATAGCAATAGTAGTAAATAGCTCTTCTCTCTACCCAATCCACTACTTCCTGGAGGTGTTTCTTGTTTTAAAATCCTTCCCCTCCCCACCAAAAGATGGTAACCTCCCTGAGGGCAGGCTCTTTGTCCTAAAACCACAGCAGGTAGGAGTAGAAACTTACATGATGAGAGGATGCTGGGAAAGATTAACCTTGGCTTTGGAAAACCTTTGCTAGGTCACAGCTGTGCCTGGGAGAGACGTGCCTTTCCTCACCCCAGAAAGGAGGTCCACACAGGGAGGGGGAGGGCTGGAGGAGATGCTCTGTATCAACCTAGGTCCTCTCATCAGCCCTGTGGGGTGTGTGGTGTTTTTGCCTTTTTTAAAAAAAAAAATTATTTAATTTTGGCTGTGCTGGGTCTTCACTGCGGCAAGCTGGGGCTATTCTCCAGTCTCGGTGCTCGGGCTTCTCATTGTGGTGGCTTATCTTGTTGCAGAGCAAGGGCTTGAGGGCTTGAGGGTTTCAGTAGTTGTGGCTCCCAGGTTCTAGAACAAAGGCTCAGTAATGGTGGCATGTGGGCCCAGTTCCTCCCAGACCAGGGATCAAACCAATATTTCCTGCTTTGGCAGGCAGATCCTTTACCGCTGAGCCACCAGGGAAACCTGTGTGTGCGTGTGTGTGTGTGTGTCCCTGATACGCAGGGACGGGAAACAGCACTGAGAGAGAGAGAGTCAAGGGTTGAGGCAGGGCTGTGACCTCTGCTCCCCTAAGGCCAGTTCCTTAGGAGGCTGAGGTTTCTGTAGGGGAACGTGTTCATGTCTTAGGGCAAAGCTAGAACCTGAGCTCACTCCCTGGGAGGCAGTTTTGCAAAAGCACATGTAGGCCTGCACCCACATTGCATGCACACTCGTGCACACACGCACCTGTGTGCACACCCGCATCCACGCCCAGAGCCACCGCAGCCTGGTTCCCTAGCCACGGCGGCCCTCCCCCCACCAAACCTCGCTCTCCCTCCTACCCTATATGTGCAATCTTGTGAAAACTCCACCACTCTTAAGGTTAATAAGGCTCATTTGCTTAAGATAGCACCTGTTTCTATGGTGACTCCTGCCACCCAGAATCTGTTCATCAAACCGAGACAAGAAAACAGTGACTTCCACTCTCTTTGAAAGGAGAAAGCTAATGCTTAGCTGCTTGACAGGCCAGCGACCCAAGGAGCGCTGGGCTGGCTGCTGTCTTGCACCTATTTAAGTCCCTCCTGGCTGCCCCGCCCCCACACCCAAGAAGAGCCCCAGATTCTTCCCCAGGACTCTGGACTGTGTTTCCTCCTCTTCATCCCTCTGGGAAGTGACAGAGCCCACTGAGGGGAGGGAGTTTGCTTTCTCCTGCCCCCTCAGCCTCTGATCTCACCACACTGACTCTACCATGTCCTTCTGGCCCAAGGCTGGCAGAAAAGCTGTGGGACACACACCAGGCTCCCCTCCCCTCCTGCTGACCCTGCTCAGGGCCCGTGGCTCACCCTGGGGCCTGGATTCCTCCGCCACCAGCAAGCCTCCTGCCATGGCCATCCTCCTCCTGGAGCAGGAGCCGGCCACTGGCTGACTTGCCCCAACCAGAGCTGCTCGGGCCCTGCCCTGTTCACCAGCCCACGCAGGTCCCTGAGGTGTGCAGCTGAGGTTTGTAACACCCACCTGATATGGATCCCAACCTCGGGTCGTAAATCACAGCGAAGTAGGTTCCAAGTGGGACTCGCTAATGAGAAAGCTCCCGTGAGTGATTTACCTTTTAAAATAAATGGGATCAGCTTCCACATCCCCCTTCTAATGATGCCACTCTCTCCCACACTTTGTTGACTGGGAGGGCAAGTGTCCTCGGAATTGCGGAATTGTGAGGAACTTGGAGCTTGTTTTATGTGCAAGAAGGCCCTGGGGACTGTGTGAGGCATGTGAATAACATTTTGACTCAAAGGAAGGTTGAAGACTGCTGATTAGAGGATCAAGTGTGGAATCATAGCCTCTCTGTGCTGGTCCTTATCACCCATCTAACTGTCTTATCCTGCAGGTGAGAGAATTGAGACCCACAAGACGGGCAGACCCTGGAGCAACATCTCCCAGCCAGCAAGTGACCTAGCATGCCAGTCTTCTGAGTCCTGGCCCCAAACTGTCTCCAAAGTGTCACCCAGTCTCCCGCTTCGTAGAACAGACTCCTCACAGCCCCCTACTGCCCTCCCCCACCCTGGCCTCGCTGCCTGTCTTCTCTCCTCCCGTGATGCTCTGCTCCAGGCCGGCTTGTGTCAGACTCATGTATAAAAGCCCAGTAGCTGAGAGCTAGAGGAAGCATCCAAGAGACCGTCACACCCAAGATCTTGCCCAGTCCCTGGCAGATGGCTTCTTCCTCAGCATCGCCTCCCTCCTCTCAGCCCCAGGGCTGTCAATCTCCACCCTCTGCCAACTGAAGTATCCCTCCAAAGCCAGGCCTCCTCTCTGGGCACCTCTCCTGACTTCCAGACTCATTTCAATCTCCTACTGGAAATCTGCACTCGGAGACCTAAAGAGTGTCTCAAAATTAACATGTCTAGGAGACAACTATATCCTCCATGGACTGTAGCCTGCGAGGCTCCTCTGTCTATGGGATTCTCCAGGCAAGAATACTAGAGCAAGTTGCCATTTCCTACTCCAGGGGATCTTCCCAACTCAGGGATCGAACCCCGGTCTTCTGCATTGGCAGGCAGATTCTTTACCATCGAGCCACCAGGGAAGTCCCAGGATACTCCTCCAGCTTTCCACCCTCATACCCCACCCTCCAGTGTTCCCCGTCTAAGTGAAGGCTCTGCCCTTCACTCAGGCTCCAGATCTAAGAGCTCTTACCTGCCACTTTGAATCCATCAGCAGGTCCTGTTGATGCTAAGCATCAATAAAGACCCAATACTGTCCTCTCTGGGTCCACAGCCTTCACCTTGGTACATGTCATTCTTGTCCCTCCCAGAGGAGCAAAGGGCCACTTGTAACCACCCTAGCAGCAGGCAGTGGTCATTAAAAACACAAAACAGTTTTCATCCTCCTATTTATAGTCCACCAACTGCCCATGGACCAAACTCCCTGCCCAGGCCTGGACACAAGGCCCTACAACAGTGGTTGTCAATCCCACATGCATCCTCCCTTCCTTCCTTTATTCCTTCCTTTGTGTGTGTGTGTGTGCTCCCCTCTCCCCACTGTGCTGCATGGCATGTGGGCTCTTAGTCCCCTGACCAGGGATCGAACCAGTGCCCCCTACATTGCAGTCATTGTGTCTTAACCACTGGACCACCAGGGAAGTCCTCCTTACTTCCTTCCTCCTTTCCTTCCTTTCTCTCTTCCTCTCTCTCTTTCTTTTTTCTTCTTATGGTGATAAGAGCACTTACCATGGACCTTCTTAACAAAATTTAAAAGGTACAATACAATATTGATGTTGTACAGCTGATCCCTAGAAATGATTCATCTTGCATAACTAAAACCGTGTACTTGTTGAATGACAACTCCCTCTTTTCCTCTGCAGATGCATATCATCTGCATCACCTGGGAATCTTGAATAAGCTGATGCCTGGGCTCCATTCCCAGAGGTTCTGATCTCGCTGGTCTGGGTACTGCTGCCTGGTGATTCTAATGGGTGAGTGATCAGGGCTCCAAGCCTCTATGCTTCCTAGCCTCCTGGTTGCCCTCACTGAGCTCATCTCCCCTGCATGCCCCCTTGATCACTGTGCTCCAGCTGCATTGGCCTTCTTGCTATTCCCTCTGCCTAGAGCCCTTTCCTCGCTTGCCTGGTGGATTCTACTCTGTTTAAGGGTCTGTCCAAGGGTTACCTCCTCTGTGGAGACCTCCCCCTTGCCCACCATCTCTTCTCCCACGGTTCTTGGGACTTAACTCCATCCTAACCCTCTCCACTATGTACTGTAATCATTGATTGGCTTCTCTGCTCTCTTCACCAGACCGGGCACTTCTCACTGAAAGGATCTGACTTTATAAACATTTGAGGTGCAGTGCTTGAATGAAACCTTTGGCCTAAGATGTGCTGAATGCATGCTGAATGAATGAATGAGCAGAGGTGGTCTGACTGATGCAGAAAAAGGGGATTTATAATCTTCAGTCATCTAAAACCTCTACTTCTATTGATGGATCTAAGATTATATTAACTTTCTTAACTCCTGCATTATGGTTTGACATTCTATTATTAGCTTAAAATTAGCTTAAAAATTAATGAAAAGTGCTCTGATCTTTTCCCTTCATGAACTCCTGCTATGCCAAGTCTTCCCCATTCGGTGTTTGTGCAATTGATTTGGAACCTAAATATAGAACTTGAGATTAATCTCTATTAAGTTTAATTTTTTTCATTGCAGGCCCATCCTTCCAAATTTGCCAAAATTAACTGTTTTGTGTCACTCCGCCTGTTAGCGATTCCTTGAAACTTATTGGGTGCCCTTCATTCAGTGAGCATGCTATCTATATAGATATTGAACAAGGTAGGTCCTTTGGCAGAATACCAAGGCATGTCACTAGGGACTGCCCTGGAGGTTGATGCTAATCAATTAGTCAGCATTCTTTAGGAATGGTTTGGTAACTAAATTCTGAGCCCATTGAACACAATAGTCGTAAATTGAAGCCACATTTCTCCAGACAAGAATACTGGAGTGGTTAGCCATTCCCTTCTCCAGGGGATCTTCCCTGGAGCCAACCCAGGGGTCATACCTGGGTCACACGCATTGTAGGTAGACTCTTTACTGTCTGAGCTACCAGGGAAGCCCAATCTACTAGTCACTTCAGGAATGGTTTGCTAACAAGTCACAAACCCACTGAGCACAACAGTCATGAATTGAAGCCATGTTTGTGCTCCTTGCCCACAGCTTAGCATGACTGACTTGGTCTGCAGCCTTGGTCAGTCAAGCTATACTGTGCTTACTTAGCACCTTCTTCTGGTCCACTGGACCAGTGCATTCATCAGCAAAGACATCCGAGTGGTCAGGAGTGACTTGTTTTCAGTGAGCTTATGCCGACTCACAGTATTCAATGCTTCCTCTGCTGTCTCAGACCATCTGCTTATTTAATTGTTATGGAATTTTGATGCGGATGGATATTACACTCACCAACTTAAATTCAGAAATCCACATTTTCCTTTCCTATTTCTGGAAGTGACTCTGTGATCCCAAGTCTCAGTTTTTTCTGGACCTTGAAGGTGTCATTCATCTAGAGATCTTAACTCCTATAAAGCAACTAAGTGTTTTCAGATTGCAGAACAGCTTCCTAGGGAGAGGGACCAGAGCAAGTAATGGCCAGAGTGGCCTGAGACACACGGAAGGTTTGAGACACTGCATGCAACTTGGCAGGAGCACCTTGGGGGCTGGCGGGTAAGGTAGGGCCAGAGCCAAAGGAATAAAATAATATGCTGACCAGGAAGCAAACTACTGTATACAGGATGGATAAACAGTAAGGTCCTATGTATAGTACAGGGAACTGTACTCAATATCCTGTTCTAAAACATAATGTAAAAGAAGATGAATAGAAGACTTCCCTGGCAGTCCCGTGGTTAAGACTTTGGGCTTCTACTGCTGGGGACATGGGTTTGATCCCTGGTTGGGGAACTAATATCCTATATGTCTTGTGGCCAAAAAATAAAATAAATTTAAAAAGAAGAAGATGAAAAAGAATGTGTATATATATTTATGTGTGTGTGTGTGTGTAAAAACCAAGTCACTTTGCAGTATAGCAGAAATTAATACAACATTGTAAATCAACTATATTTCAATAAAATTTTTAAAATAAACAATATAGTATACTGATCAGATAGGAATCTGTCCTGAGATACTGAGAAGTCACTAAAGCCTTCAACTAGGGAAGTAATATGATCATATTACAATTTTAGAAAACATCAACCCTTGAAGGAAAGGTAGATACTTTTGTAAGGGATGAGGTTATAGGAAGTGGCTCAGTTAGATGGCTTTTGCCATAACCACCCAGGGAGAGGTGATAAAGGGGGCCTTAATTAACTCAGCCATCTTGGCTTTTAATTCTATGTTTGTAATTTTTCTTTCTATGCTATTCACATGTCTGAACTTTTAGTTATTCTCTTGTCTTCTTGAAATACAATCCCATATCCTTTGACTTTTTTAGGCCTGTTCATAATTCAAGCCCCAGCACAGTTCTTGTCTCCATTGTGAAGCCATCACAATGTAGTATCACCTCATACATCCATCCCTCTACCTGTCCAGCCACTATCCATCCATCCATTCCTTCATTCTTTTATCCATTCATTCCTTCATGCCTTCATTCACTGATCCTTTCAACACTGATTGAGGGTCTTTTATGTTCCGGGCACTGTGCTAAATGCTCAGGATATAAGACAAAATTCTACCCTCCAGGAACTTGTGGTCTAACAGAGAAAAGAGACTCATAAATAATAACAAATCCATGTGATAAAGACACTAACAGAGGTTTGACTGAGTGTAGTAAGAGCTCAGGGCAGGACTGACTAACTTAGTCTGGGGGCCTCAGAGAGAGCCTTTCAGTAGAGGTGACATTTGAGCTGAGCCTTGAAGGAGGAGGAGTTACTTCACTGCAGAGGGGATAGCGATCTGAACTCGCAAAGCCATCTGAGTCTAAAGCGTCCAGTTAGAGTTGATGCTAATTATTCCATGAGTTCTACTCTCTGTTTCCTATACATTAGCCCTGTCTTTCCAACTGGGGAAGAGAAAAAACACATTTTCAATTCACCCAAAATTTATTCCTCAAATTATCTATCTATCATCTGTAGGTCTTACATTATTATTTTTTATAGCTGCAGTGCTGAGCACAGTGCAGGTTAAAGAGTTGGTCCCAACACCTCCTGATTAAGTCCTATGTCTGTGGTGGCTTTTTCCCTTAGGGTCTTTTAAGTGGTAACCATGAGAGCAGCTCATTCTCCTTCTAGGCTCCGACCTGCCTCTTGGGAGTGATGTAAGCTCCTTACCATCAAAGGCTCAATTTTCTAAGCTTCTGGTAGAGGAGTTAAGGGGATAGTAGATGGAAGGAGCAGCAAAACAGCAAATAGGTAGCATCTAATTGCTGGATGCTGGATACTTTACACATTTTATCTCATTGTGTCCTCACAACAGCATTCCTGTGGTTTGATGCCAGTGTATTCATCATCTATTTTTTTTAAATGAGTTTTTTCCATACATGCCTATGTGTCTCGGGCTTCCCAGGTGGCTCAATGGTAAAGAATCCACCTGCAATACAGGAGATATGGGCTTGATCCCTGGGTTGGGAAGATCCCCTGGAGAAGGAAATGGCTGCCCACTCAGTATTCTTGCCTGGGAAATCCTATGGACAGAGGAGCCTGGTGGGCTAGAGTCCAGGGGGTTGTAAAAGAGTTGGACATGACTTAGGAACTAAACAACAACTAATCATTGCAGATGGTGATTGCAGCCATGAAATGAAAAGATATTCACTCCTTGGAAGGAAGGTTATGACCAACCTAGATAACATATTAAAAAGCAGAGACATTACTTTGCCAACAAAGGTCTGTATATTCAAGGCTATGGTTTTTCCGGTAGTCATGTATGGATGTGAGAGTTGTACTGTGAAGAAAGCTGAGCACTGAAGAATTGATGCTTTTGAACTGTGGTGTTGGAGAAGACTCTTGAGAGTCCCTTGGACTGCAAGGAATCCAACCAGTCTATCCTCAAGGAGATCAGTCCTGGGTGTTCATTGGAAGGACTGATGTTGAAGCTGAAACTCAAATACTTTGGCCACCTCATGTGAAGAGTTGACTCATTGGAAAAGACCCTGACGCTGGGAAGATTGAGGGCAGGAGGAGAAGGGGATGACAGAGGATGAGATGGCTGGATGACATCACCAAGTCAATGGACATGAGTTTGGGTAAACTCCGGGAGTTGGTGATAGACAGGGAGGCCTGGCATGCTGCAGTCCATGGGGTCGCAAAGAGTTGGACACGACTGAACAACTGAACTGAACTGATGTGGCTTATAAAATTCCTTTTTTTTTTTTTTTTTTGGTAATGTCCTCTTTTACAGTTGAGGAAATAGACTCAGGGTGGGGAATCATTTGCTCACAGTAAGTTGGGAAAGCTGCCTCCCAAGCCCCTGGTCTAAGGCCCAGATCAGGGCTGCACTATGTTTGAGGTGGGCATGGCCAAGAATGGAGGTAAAGGGCAGGAGGCCAGGAAGTTCAAACTGCACCCTTCAAACCGGCACCACTTCCTCTCAGCAGCCACATCTGGTCCTGACAAAAGCTGTCACAGAATCCAGGCTTGGGTCACTTCAGTCAGTTGCTAAGTGGTGTCCAACTCTTTGCAACCCCATGAACTGCAGCATACCGGGATCCCCTGTCCTTTATTATCTCCTGGAATTTGTTCAAAATTCATATCCATTGAGTCAGTGATGCTATCTAACCATCTCATCTTCTGATTATACGTACAGGCTCTGGGTTCAAATCCCAATCAGTTGCTCACCAGCTAGAAGATCTTGGACAACTGCCTAACCCCTCTAGATCTTAATTTTCTGGTCTAGATTACCTTCATCTGGGGCTTTTTGTGAGGATGAAATGAGAAATTCATTAAGCACAGTGCCCAGTACAACACACTAGTATATAAATGTTTTGTTTCTTTTCATTTTTCTTCTCTTTTTTCTCTTTCCATTTATTCTTCCTTCTTTAATTATTATTGTTGTTGCTGTTAAAATAAGGGTATAAGCTCTAAGGAGAGTATCTTTAGCCAGGAGAGGAAACATGGCAAATAGAAACACTATAGATATCAAAGGGTATATCTAACTGATCATCTGGTCTACCTCTTGTGCTGGGGGAACATTCCTGGGTCACTGGTGAATAAGTACCTTCCTTGCTAAGTACTCCCTCCTCTGTGGAGTATGTGCTTGGCTCTTAAGCGGTTCAGATTCTTAGGAAGTCTTTTCTTACATGGCTCCCAAACTGAATTCCACGTAAATTTTACCCACTGGCTCTAATTCTCCCCAGAAGAGAAGAGCAGGAACTTCTCTGTTGTTTTCCAAATAGATTTCTTCCAATTTTAAAAGAAATCTTTAAAGACTCCTCAAAGTCAATCCTCATGGCTGCCCTTGGGGGTTCTGGCAGGCCAGTCAGCCCTGCTCTCCCGGTTTCTACAGAGCCTTGCCCTTCTGGTTGCCTTGCTCATGTGCTGCTCACTGTCTTTCTTGAAATGCTGTGACCAGAACAGAAGATGGTATTCCAGGTGCAGGATAAGCCATGCGCACCCATGGGACCTTCCCTTGATCAAGGAAGAACCGCTTGTCAAATACACTGCCACTGGTGCCCTCTTGTCTCTCCTTAGTGCATGTGCTCAGGGTGGGGGTGCTGGGGTCTGGCGGACTGTGAGGAATTAATGCCACAGCCCAGGTTCCCAATGTCAGGGCAAGTGGTGAGCTTGGACAGCTGGTCTCAGTCTCAGCCACTTTACAGCTCTGCCCACGAAGGGGAGCCAGGGTGCCACCCTCTGACCATATCAGAGCTGAGTTCAGAATTGGGTAAGCAAGACTGCTGTTCCCTTTGGGGTGTCGATAAGTGTGTGTGTGTGTGCGCGAGTGGTGTGTGTGTGTGTGTGACAGAGAGAAAAGGAGAGAGAGAGAGAGAAAGAGAGAGAAAGGAAGAGTTTTCTGCCTGATCCAGGAATTCTCCTGGATGGCAGAATTGGTTTCCATAACGACTTTCTGATATAAACATATTTGATAAAAATAAGTTAACAGCGGAGCTGTGGTGGAGCACAGATTCTCAGAGTGCAGAGAGAAAGAGAGTGAGTGAGCTCTTCAAAGGACAGCGTTTCCCTTTTTTCCCACCCCTCCTGGTCAGCCTCTCTATACACACTTTCCATATCACACCCCAAAAGCTTTGTTTCCCATATCCCTGCATATCCTGGCCCCTTTCCTGCCTGTGCACACTGTATTCACGTTCTCTCTCCCTCCCTTTCCCCCTTTCTCCTTAGTTACCTGAAGCACTACAGTATGTATGGGATAATATGATAAATTCATTTCCAATTCACTGCATTATCCCTTGAATATTTTAATGACTCATTGAATGGAGTAAAGAAAGCTATTTCAAATGAACAATTATGCTGCATTAGTCTAAGGGCTGATTATATTTAAACAGTGCTCACATGGATAACAGGACACAACGACCTCGGCATCCGAGAGTTAATTTGGCTCTTATCTCCAAATAATTTTACACTGCAAATTACCATGAAAACCTTAAGGGCTTTAAAAACATTCATCAGAAGATAATATTCCACTTTGTAACAATAGTTTATTTAAATTATTTTGAATGGGAAGCGAGGAATCCCTGTGGTGGGACAATGACAGCCAAGCGGGGATAGTGAGCGATAAGGAAATGGTGAGGGGTGCTGGGACATGTTAAAAATAAAAGTGGGGGAACTTCCCTGGTGGTACAGTGGCTAAGACTGTGCCCGCAATGCAGGGGGCACAGGTATGATCCCTGGTGGGGGAGCTAAGATCTTGCATGCTGCAAGGCACACAAAATAAAAAATAATAAATAGAAAGTAGGAGGTATTGGGGATGAAGTATAGCCCTTCCTGTAGGAGGCACATCATAGCCCTGACTGATGCTTTCAGCCAAGGCCCGTATGCAGGCTGTGGTCTGTGATGACTCCAGGCACCCCTGGTCTGGTCCAGGGGGGTCACAGGGCAATTCCCAGAGGCTGAATGACCAGATGGGCTTCCCTGGTGGCATTAGTGGTAAAGAACCCATCGGCTGATGCAGGAGACATAAGAGACACGGGTTCAATCCCTCGGTCAGGAAGATCTGCTGGAGGAGGGCATGGCAGCCCATTTCAGTATTCTTGCCTAGAGGGTTCTATGGATAGAGGAGTCTGGTGGGCTATAGTCTATGGGGTCGCGAAGAGTTGGACATGACCGAAGCAACTTAGTGCTCGCGAATAACGGCACAGACATCCTTCCCCACAATTACTTCCTCCACCAAAGCAAGGAGGATCAGGTTGGTGCCTCCAGGCTGGGCCTGGACCCATCTAGACTGAAAGGGGAAAGGATGAGCTGCTTTTACCACATGGTTTGTGTGCCTAGAATTCTTACTTTGCACAACAGGAGCCCAACAGCCTAAGGGCAGCCGCTGTGGTCAGATCTCAAAGTTGGGAGTGGTGGGGGAGAGAGTCACACTGATGGAGGTCCTACTCTTCTGTTTTATGTCATGAAACTTAAACTCATCAAACACTGGGAAATAGATATTATTGTCATGCCCGTTTTAAGGATGGAGAAACCGAGGCTCAGAGATTCCCAACTGGAAGTGGCAGCGCCTGGAGCCTCCCCCGGTTCATCTGATCCCAAAGTGCAGGCTCTTTCTTGCCTCCCTCATGGTGGCCATGTACACATCTGGTTTATAATCAGGGCCTCTGCGTTGTCCGCATCACCAAATGCTCTTTAGGGCTCCTAGATCCAAACTGACATGCTCTTAGGGAGCATAAGCCATGCTTTGCAGGTGTTAGTACTTAAAATGGACCCTCATGGGGCAGAGCAAAGCATACACGGACAAGTGCACAAATAGTAGCAACAGAACTAAAAATATAGGTCTAAATAAAGAAACTAATGAATGAATCCTATTTCCTTGGTTTGGCCTCTTCACCTGAACTTGAGGTCCTGATTGAGATCATCTATTCTTCTTCTCTTTATTATCATTAGCTGGTTTCTGAGCATATAAAAAAATTAGATTATTTAATTATATATATATATATATTTAAGTTTTTACAGAATCTACTGCTCAATTGATTAGGAATGAAGATGAATCTGCTGCTTTATAGAGTGCCTTTCTCTAGGGAGGCTTCACCTCTTTGCATATGTAATTTTCCTTTTCCTGTCTCTATCCTGAAGAGGAAGGATTTGTTTCAGCTTTACAGACAAGAAGCCACAGTATCAGAGAGGTCAAGTAACTTGCCTGAGATTTCTCAGAAGCCGGACCAATAATTCCAACACAGGAGTCCTGACATGGGCTAAGCACCTAACTGGAAAGCAAGGGGCTATGATCCCAGCTCTGTTTGTTGGCTTTCCTATTTATCTTATTCACCAAACACACTAAGAGGTCCTTAAAAAAAAAAAAAAACACCTCTCATTATGGAAAAATCTGATTCTATAGAAAAGTAGACAGAATAATGAACCCTTAAAGTCCTTTCAATTCAGCCCAGAATTGCTTGCACTTACAGTTGCCAAAGGTTGAGGGCACTGAATGAAAAGGAAACATGAACTTGCCGTTTCCTTCTCTTTCTTAAAACAAAAAAGATTTTCAGGACAAATTTTAGAATCATTGACAGTTTCTAGGAAGATTTTCTTTTTTGGAAGAAGAAAGGTACCCTTGCCTCCTTAATTGTTCTTATGTTCTTTGTCACCAGTCGTGACAGTCTTTGTGGAAAGTATTAACATACCATCTCCCTGTGTTCAATATTCCCATTAACAATAAAAATAAACCTAATGAAAGTATCTGCCTGAAAAGCCCTGAGCACTAATTTTGGAGACAAATAGAAGATGAACCACCAATAAGCATTTCTTTCTGAAATGAATGATGCAAATTAATTGATACCTTAATTAGGCTTGAGCACAAAGATTATTAATTAGGTTGAGTTAGAACTAAAAGCATCTTAAAGGAAAAGCTAAGGATGTAGCACTGTGGAGGAGAAAGGATGTTATGTATCAACGGTGTGTTAGAAATATTTTTCGCTCAATGAGAGGTTTTCAAAGAGGGGACTCAGAAAGACAGTACACCTTATGTATCAGTCCCTGACTGCCCAGATCTGGCCAGGTTTGGGGACTAAAGTCTAATCTTGTCCCTGAGCAAATGGGAACCCACAGGTATAGGGAGTTCTGAACCCAGCCAACTTCTGGAGGTCCTCGTAACCCCACTGTAGCCTCCTTTCTCTGTCTCTCTAGAGTGGAAACCCTCAGGTGACAGGGAGTACCCCTATTTTGTTTGAATTTGCAACCCCAGGGCTAGTATAGGATCTGACTTGGAGCAACCATGATAACCTCACAGCAAAATATTATGCAGAGTTCTGGGTCCTGTTCTAAGCACCCTTAAGTAAGTAAACCTGTTGTTTACAATGTGGGGCTTCCCTGGTGGCTCAAGGGTAAAGAATCTGTCTGTCAAAGCGGGAGATGTGGGTCCCATCCCTGGGTTGAGAAGATCCCCTGGAGAAGGAAATGGCAACCCACTCCAGTATTCTTGCCCAGGAAATCCTATGGGCAGGCTACAGTCCATGGGGTTGCAAATGAGTCAGACACAACTTAGCAACTAAACAATAGCAACAAACAACAGTGTGAGGTAGGAACATTCAGGATGCCCACTTGATAAGAGAGCAAGTAAAGACACAGGTTGAAGAACATGTGTCCCCCTGTACCTCAGCCCCCACACAAAAACCACAAAGCTAACACTGGTGGATTCAAATTCAAACCACAAGTCTGGCTCCAGATTTCTCACCCTGAAACACTAGGCCATAGCAAATAATGGCCAATCCATATGTGTTGAATGAACAAAGAGTACCCTGGATGCCTAGTCCTTTCTGACGGACTTCTCTCTAGCTCCTAGTTTTTCTTTAAGGACTGAAGCTTTATCCTACTCTGTCCCAGATCCCGCCAGCCTCTCACTGGAGGGGCTGCTGATATTTCACGTATTCCGAAGAAGTGGTTTATATCTTGTTACAACTTGGACAGACAGTCCAAAAAACTGTCCCTACTGAGGGGCTCCCATGGCCATGGTGCAGCCCACCACCTAATTAGGTCTGAGTCCCACAGGTGGTGCTAGTGGTAAAGAACTCTCCTGCCAATGCAGGAGACATAAGAGTTGCAGGTTCGACCCCTGGGTCAGGAAGATCCACTGGAGGAGGGCATGGCAACCTGCTCCAGGGTTCTTGCTAGAATTCCGTGGACACAGGAGCCTGGCAAGCTACAATCCATAGGAGCACAAAGAGTCAGACACAACTGAAGTGACTTGGCACACACTCATGCCCTATTAATGAGGCCAGCCTAGGTGCCAAGTTTGCCTCTGTAGTCATTGTGAATCACAGAGCTACTGTCTTTCTAGATCTGCAGTGACTTTTTGGCATGCCTTATTGCTGACACCACTTGCTGCTGAGGGTTATGATAACTCGTAGGTTTACTTTTATGGGGTTCAAGATCCTTATCAGATGTGTTTTATTTACCAAGGCAGCATTCCCCCAGGAGGGTCCCTGGAATCATCCACTTGTAAAAGGTAACCAGAAACAGAGCCCCAGGAGGACAAGCAAACCACAGAGATTATGTTTCCCATTATACAGGGAGGGCATGCTGACACGCCTTTGGCCACAGTGGAGTTGATGGAAGAGATCTGGTGTGAACCCTGACCACGTGGGATGGTGGTTTGGAGTTGAGGTATCAGGAGTGAAGACCCATCTCTACCACTCATAGCTGAGAGACTGGAATCATTTCCTCTCTGCAGCCTTTGTTTCCCCATCTGTAAAATGGGGATAATGTCTGGTTCACAAAGTGATTGAGAGGATCAGTGAAAAAAAAAGTAGTGAAAGTGTTAGGCGCTCAGTCATATCTGACTCTTTTGACCCCGTGGACTGTAGTCCAACAGGCTCCTCTGTTCATGGGAATTCCCAGGCAAGAATACCAGAGTGGGTTGGCATTTCCTTCTCCAGGGGATCTTCCTGACCCAGGGATTGAACAAATAGGAAGTTCTAAAAGTGCTTTTCACTTGCAAATTGCTGCACAAATGGGTCATATTAACAAGGACCCAGGCTTCCTGACACTGAACTCTGCAGTCTTTCTTCCAGCTGCTAAACCCCTCCTGGATACCTATGGAATGTGGATGCCCTGTTCCCTCCACCCTGACCTAAGGGGTGCCCAGGAATCTGCATTTTAACAAGCTTGCTAGCTAATCTGAATGTGCTTTAATGTTGGGGACCAACTCAGCCGTACACCAACACACAGGAACTGCTTCTGAGTCTGATCAGCACCCTCTTTTCCTTTGGCTGAGATCCATGGCCCGAGACCTATCCCAGTCTGGTTTTTATACCAGCTGTGCAGCTGGCGGAACACGGGGGCCGGCTGGCAGGCTGAGTGGACATAACTAGGGAGAGCTGCTGCTTCCTGACGGACCCTTGCATCTGGGCAAGTGGGTGACAACGCAGCGGAAACCCAAGCTTCCTCCAGCCTGAGAGAGAGGGCTGAGGGCTGTGCCCGGGCAGGTGGCCCTGGTAAGCTCTATGGCTTAGCGGTCCCGCCAGCCAGCTGCCACCTGCCACCTGTTCTGCTTCTAAGCTGGGCTGTAAGGGCTGAAACCACATTAACACCACAGGCTGGTGTGAGAAAACTGTCCTGTCCTGTACTGGGAGGGGGGTGGGCAGGCCGAGACTTCAGGCTTGGAAAAGAGCCAACCTCATGACCCCAAGGAGCCCTCTACTCTGAAATGTGGCTCAGCGGGTAAAGAACCAATGCAAGAGATGCAGGAGACAGGGATTTGATCCCTGGGTTGGGAAGAGGACATGGCAACCCACTCCGGTATTCTTGCCTGGAGAATCCCATGGACAGAGAAGACTGGAGGACTATAGTCCATGGGGTCAAAAAGAGTTGGACACGATTGAACATGCATGCGTTATCAGATTCCATTACATTCCAGCTTCTGAAATCAGGCCTCAGAGTTGCCCATAAAACCTTCTTACAGGCAGCCCTGTGCATGGGAGGCAGACTGTAAGTATGATGACCAGAGTTATGGTCTTTTCTTGAGAGTTTCACCCCTCATGGCTGCTGGGGAGTCCTGAGTACACACAGAGCCTCTGCTCTAGTTTGCGGCAGGATCCAGTACCTTTCCCTTTGGTGCTCTCAGCTCCCCTTCATTCCCTGATGGCAGGAATCTCCCCTAGCTCTTCCCTTTCACGGGATTATGGTGTTTCCAAGGGTCTTGGAGAGCAGAGCTTGGCACTGCTCCTGCCCTCCTTCTTCAGCCCTGCTTGGGTGCTGTACTGGAAGCTGCTATTGCAAGTCTCCCTGGAGGGAGCCACTACCTAGATTGTCACCAGGGCTGCCCCTGAGAACTGGCTGTCCCCCTGAGCATCCTGCGAAGGATCTGTGGTCACTGGGCGGAAGTTGGTTGCCAGGGTAACCCTCCCACCACCTCCCCACTCCAGTGGTTGCGAAAGCCCTGCCTTGACCAGGAGAGTCAATAGCTAGTTTAGACAGATACCCCTTCCTCTGCCCCACAGCTCTAGAAGGAAAAATACGAAGTCCCTATATTTGTGGTATGTGCTGTGTTTTAGAGACTGCTCTTCGTACACGCTCTCATTGGAGGACCATGACAACCATACAGAAGAGTTAACATGGCTCCCATCTTATGGATAAAGATTAAATGCCGTGAGGGTCTCCACGACATGATGGAGATAACTGAGTTGGGAACCAGCCTGGATCCAGACTTAGTCTTTCTAGGTCTGGGTTCCCACCATCTTATGGGGCTGATGCCTTTTGCACATGTGATGCAAACGCCATCGGCAGGCTTTCCAGGCAGAAATATATGGATGTCTGATGATAGTGTGGATTTTCCCCTAGTGCACTGCCACGTGCTTGCGAACAAAAGATTCAACAGTCAAGTGAGATGGGAAAATAGATGCATGTTATATAACACATACTAGGATATTAAAAGCTCTAAAAAGCCCTTCAGTGAGGAATGGGATTAATGCAGTTCAACCCAGAGTCTCCAAACCTTGCCTGGCAATAGAGCCTTTCTGGTTTATTGGTTTTCCATTTAATGCCCCTTTAACAAGCCACCGGATTTGTGTTCCTCAGACCAACACTGGAAAGGCGGAGCCAAGCACTTTTCTAATTATGGCTGATGACAAAAGGAAAAATAAGGGAAGGTCATTTGTTTTTGTACAAAGAAAAAGAGATGGATCACCAGGTCTCCTCCAGGCCCCTTGGCCCATCAGGAGCAGATCCTTCAGGAGCCCTCTGCCATGAGGACCACATAGAATCATCTGGTGCCCCCACCAAACCCAGGCCCCTGGCAGTGGTGTGCTGGAGCCATTGCTGCAGTTTCAGAAAATTTTCGATTCATTTATGAAATCACTGTAACTTGAAACTGGCTACAGTGGGAGTCTTTACAATATAGAAATCAAGAAAACAATACAAATTGGGGCTCCACCCCTACTTGTCCTGAGAACCTGCTTACCTATGTATCACTGATCCTGGGATATTTTCCGAAATTATTAGAAAACGTGTGCAAGGCTGTGACAGCTGGGTGCTGGGGGTGACCTGACACAGAAGTCCTGGCTCATCAGGGTCCCTGACCCTCCCAAATGAGAGTTGAGAACCCAAGTGAGAGCTGAGAATGACCATCTTCTGGCCCCAATGCCTGCTGAGTCTGAAAATGCCTTCTGGCCCACTTACCTTGATATCTGACACCAGCCAATGTCTCCAGAATCGAGCTTTGGGAGAAGACCTGCTGGGGGCATCTGGGTCCACCATCACCAGGATGTAGGCTGCATCCTGTAATACATTCACCAGAAACAAGTGTAGTGTCATGGCTAGAATGCAGATAGGAAATCTGTAAGGTGCAAACACTCCTTTTACCTCAATTCCAGCCGACAGTGGCTGACCCACTCCTGGAGCTTCCTACTCAGTTAAACCCTGTTCTTCTGACTTTCCTCTTGTGTCACATGCTGATTCTCAGAGAAGTGGTCTATTAAGTAGGCAGTTTAATAGTCTGGCTTTCCCTTTATGAAAAAGAATCAATCAAATAAGCATATTTACCCAGCACCTGAAAGTCCCTAGCATCATGCCAGGAGCTGGGGAGGAAACAAAGGAAATAGGGCTTCTGTTCTCAAGAAGCTCACACACGGAGTTGGAGCAACATGTCCATTAATCCAGCAAATACAAGAGAGGTTAGTACATCCATGTCATGAGCTGTACCGATCGCAAGGAATGCTCAGATTCATTCATTCCTTCAACAAACATTTTCTGAACACCTGTTATGGGCCAGAAGCTGTTCTAAGTGGTGGGAGTCCAGCAGAGAACAAGACAGTGTGACCCATACTTTCAAGATTTTACTCTAGGTAAGATACACACACACACACACACACACACACAAACTGAACAACAAAAAAACAAGGAAATGCCAACGTAGGATTAGCGCTATGAATAAAATAAAATAAAATAGAGTGGGGTTGGAGGGAATAAGAGCTTCCCTAGTGGCTCAGTGATAAAGAATCAGCCTGCCAATACAGCAGACACGGGTTTGATCCCTGGGTTGGGAACATCCTCTGGAAAAGGAAACAGCAACTCACTCCAGTATTGTTGCCTGGAAATCCCATAGACAGAGGAACCTGGTGGGCTACAGTCTGTAGGGTCAAGAAAGAGTCAGACATTACTTAGCAACTAAACAACAACAACATGCCCCCTTTTCTCACCTGGGGGCCCCTGTGCAGTGCATGCATTGCTTAACCCTGCAGAGTTGGACATGACTGAGCAACTGAGCATGAGCACGGAGGGAGTAAGCATTCTAAGAAGGGGAAACAACTGCTAAAAGGCCTTCAGGTGGGAATGAGTGAGGGTTTGAGCAACAGAAAAAGTGCCACGTGGCTAGAGGCAAGACAGAAGAGTGGACGGGGTCAGAGAGGCGGATGGGGTTTGGCCACAGGAGGCTTTGCAGACTTGGGTGAGGTGGAGGTTTTATTCCAAGTGCAATGCAGAATCACTGGAGGGTATTTTTTTTAGCCAGGACAGTGCTATTCTCCAGTTTACGCTGTTAAAAGTAGCCTTGGTGGCTGGATGGAGAGTGAATAGTCAGCAGGAAGCCAGGCAGGAGGCTTTTGCCGTGGTAAATGGCAGCATGATGGGTTACGGACTAGAATGGCAGCAATGGAGACAAAAGCCAGTAGGTGGACTGGGGGAGTATTTTTAGGGAGCGTCAGTGGGTCTTGCTGGTGGACTGGACAGTAGGACAGGGAGGAGAGGGTAGGGAAAGAGAAATGGAGAAGGACTCAAGGTTTTGGCTTGGGCAACTGGATGAACAGAGCCATTTAAGGCCATGGAGAAGACTTGCAGAGGAGACTATTTGACGGGGGATCCTGAGGGTTCTGTTTTGGACATGTTACGTTTGAAATGCCTCTTGAAGTCAAATAAGTATCTGAGTCAGAGTTAGGAGTTTGGAGGAGAGATCAGGATGGATATATGAATTTTGAAGTCATTGAATCCTAAGGACTGAAGATGGCCCTTAAATTCATCATAGAATACTGAGATGACACGTGGAGTGATTAGACTTGGGGAAGAAAAGAGGTCTCATGAGTGAACTCTAGAACATACTAACATTGAGAAGAGAGGAGGATCTAGCAAAGGAGACTGTAGCCAGGGAGACAAGGAACCACCTGAAATGAAGGTATCATGAAAGCTGACACAGAAAATGTGTCGAGGAGGAGGAATTGATCAGCTGTGTTGAATGCTGCTGAAAGGTAGAGCAAGACAAGGACACAGATGTGGCAATGTGATTTGACAACATGGAGATCTCTGTTATCTTGGCAAGACCGGGGTCAGTGGAGTAGAAAGGACCGATGTTTGATTGGAACAGGTGGTGAAGAGACGGGAGGTGAGGAACTGAAGATAGTTATTAAAGTTGATAAAAAGAGAAACTATAGTGTGAAGGACAGCTGAGATACAGAGCGGCTGTTACTAGATGGAAAGCAAGAGTCAAGAGATTTATTTCTTTTTAAATTTTTAAAGAGAAGTATGACAGTGAGGCCGTGTCTGCAGGCTGATGGAAGTGATCCAGTGGCGAGGGAGGCATAGATGTCAGAGAAAAGAAAGGGATTTATTGCAAGAGCCAAGACTCTGGGAAGGCGGGAGGGGACAGGATCCAGAGCAAAAGTGGAGGACCTAGACTTTGATTAGTGGACAATACAGGTTCAGATGTTAGCGCAGAGAGATGTGAGGAATGGGGAAATTGGATTCTCCTTACTTTTATTTTCTCAATGAATCAGAGGCAAGGTTATCGGGGAAGAGGGATTATAGAAAGTTTGGGAACAGAGAAGCTGTGAAGTAGTCATTTGGGGAGGTGAGAAATTGAGTATGCCATAGGTATGTAGTAAGGTTGGGTGTGTGTGTGCCGAATCGTTTCAGTCACGTCCGACTCTTTGTGACCCCATAGACTGGAGCCTGCCAGGCTCCTCTGTCCATGGGATTCTCCAGGCAAGAATACTGGAGTGGGTTGCCATGCTTTCCTTCAGGGGATCTTCCTGACCCAGGGATCAAACCCATGTCTCTTTACATCTCCTGCATTGGCAGGTGGCTTCTTTACCATTAGCACCACCTGGGAAGCCTTGCAGAGAAGGCACTTGCGACCCACTCCAGTACTCTTGCCTGGAAAATCCCATGGACAGAGCAGCCTGGCAGGCTGCAGTCCATGGGGTCTCGAAGAGTTGGACACGACTGAGAGACTTCACTTTCACTTTTCACTTTCATGCATTGGAGAAGGAAATGGCAACCCAATCCAGTGTTCTTGCCTGGAGACTCCCAGGGATGGTGGAGCCTGGTGGGCTGCCGTCTATGAGGTCGCACAGTCGGACATGACTGAAGCGACTTAGCAGCAGCAGCAGGGAAGCCTTCAGTCTACATGAGGTATCGAAAACAGTCAAGCTTATAGAAGCAGAAAGCAGAAAGGTGGTGGCCGGGGGCAGAGGGAAGGGGGAAATGGAGGGTTGCCGTTCAATGGGTGCAAAGTATGAATTACATGAGATGAATAAGTGCTAGAGACCCATTGTACAAGTCTGTGCCTGTGGTTGATGACACTGTTGTATGCTTCAAAATCTGTTTGGAGGGTAGGTCTCATGTTCTCACCACACACACACACACACACACACACACACACACACACACACAAGATAGAATTTTAAATTAAAACAGGGAATTCCCTGGAGGTCCAAGGGTTAAGACTTGGCACTTTTCCTGCCGGGGGCTCCAGTTTGATTCCTTGTCAGGGAACTAAGATCCCACAAGCTGTGTGATTCAGCCAAAATAAAATAAAATAGAAAGTAATCCCACTTGAAGAAAGCAGGACAGAATCAATACCCCTATCAAGCATTCTGCAAATCCCAGACCCAGACCTCGCCCTGCTGGTGAGACTGTGGGGAAGCTTCCTACATTGCCATGGGAATGCAAAAATGGGGCCAATTTATCCTTTGAGTCAGCAACCCCATTTCTGTAATATTTTCCCCCAAAGATAGCTTGCACATTTATGAAGTGACCTATGTAGTATTCATTGCAGCCATGTTTATAATAGCAAAAGTTGGAAATGACGCAGGCATCCATCAGTTGGGGATTAGTTAATAAAACACTGATACACACTCACAATGGAATAATTTATAGCTGAGAAAAGCAACGAAGATCTCTCAGATTTGATCTGAAAGACTCTCCAGGATAAATGAGTGAAAAAAAGCAAGGTGCAGTACAGTTTAATCTAGCACCTCACTTTTACATAAGAAAGAAAAAATAAACTATTTCTTCACATTGGTTTGTATTTGCATAAACAAACTCTGGAGAGATACTTAAAAAAAAAAGATGTGGGTGGTGGTGGGATATGGGTGGATGGAACAGAGGTAGGATGGAAAACTCTCTTATGTGCCTATTCTTTCATTTTGATTTTCGAGCCATGTGAATGCATTACCTGCTAAAAATAAACTGAAAAGATAAAATCAAGTGAAATGTATAGTAATCACATAGTATTATCCTAGAGATGTTAGTTCTCATCTCCCTCTATCTGGCTGAGAGGTAAAGAGGTATGGCTTTGTCTTTACGGTAGGGAGAGCTCAGGGAGTCCTCACTATATTTGGAGGTCAGTTAAGTGCAGGGCAGACCAGCGTCCTGGGCTCTGAAGAGAGACACCTGAAGTCTTGTCAATAGATCACATGCTTTGGCGTGATGATGACAACATTGAAGGAGCATTAGATCTGTGCTTGTCCAAGTTAGGTTTTTACACAGCTGTATTGAAGTATAATTTTCCTAACACAAACTTCATCCCTTTGAAGTACACATTTCAACAATTATTAGTAAATTAATAGAGTGGTGCAATCATCACTAAATATAGAACATTTTCATCACTCCCAAAACAATCCATTTGCAATCACAACCTGTTTCTGCCTCTGTCTTCAGCCAACCTCCAATTCATGAACTGTCCCTATAATCTCCTTTTACCTTTCTTGGACATTTTGTATAAGTGGAATCATAGAATATATGGTCTTTTGTGCCTGGCTTCTTTCACTCAGCATAACACTTTTGCATGTAGCATATATCAACAGATTATCCCTTTTAATTGCCAAACAATATTCCATTGGATGGTATTGGTATGCATTTTGTTTATCCACTTTGTGGACATTTGGGTTGTTTCTACTTTGGGACTGATATTATGAATCAAGCTGATATGAACATTTGCTGCAGGTCCTTATGTGGTATTTGTTTTCAGCTCTCTTGGGAAAATACCTACAGTGGAATCGCTAGGATATTTTAAAAAAACCTGCCAAACTGTTTTCCAAAGTGGTCTCACCATTTTGCAATACCACCAGGAGTGTATAAAGGTTCCAATTTCTCCACATCCTCACCAACACTTGTTATAATCCGTCTGTCTGATTGTGGTCATTCTAGCAAGTGTAAAGTAGCATCGCATTGAGTTTTTTATTTACATTTCCCTAATGACAGTGTGTTAGTCGCGCAGTCATGTCCGACTTTGAAATTCCATAGACTATAGCCTGCCAGGTTCTTCTGTCCATGGAATTCTCCAGGCAAGAATACTGAAGTGGGTAACCATGCCCTTCTTCAGGGATCCCTTCTCCAGACCCAGGGATCAAACATGGGTCTCTGAATCAAAGTTAGATTCTTTACCTGACTAGTGACCTTGAGCATCTTTTCATTTCTTAATTGACTATCTATATGTCTTCTTTGGTGAAATGCTGTATAAATCTTTCGCCTGTTTAAAATTTATCTTCTTATTGTTCTAGAAGGAATTTTAATGGTTGTATCCCAATCAAGAGTTATGGAAAATGGGAGCAGTGGGGAGAATGGAAAGGAAGGAAAGAAGGTGGCCAGAGCTGGATTTGCCTCATCCTTGAACCACTGGCTTCTGCCCTCAACCATCATCTGTATTTGGGGCCGTCTTCTTCCTGTAGCTCACCACGACTCTGATTATTCCAGCAGGGAAATGCCAACCACAGGGATAGCCATGAACTCAGGTGAGCAGACAGCACCCATGGACACTACAACCCCAGGCTCTCAGGCCACTGCCCCACTGGCCTCCTTCAGGGAAACTGTTGAGCCTTAATCTCCCTGCCTGCCATCCAGATCTTTCCAAAGACCACCCCCTTTCCACTATCTCCTTCCCAGCCCTTGGTCCTCACCACACCTGATTCCAAGGAAAAGAGTTCCTCTGTTCTCCCTCCACCTCCAAACCCTTCCACTCTGCCCTCTGAAAATGCCGCTAAATAACAAGCCACGTCATCCTCTGTCTCTCCATAAATTGCTCTACTTTCTTGCCTTTGCCTGCCTTTCCCCTCAGGGCCTCTTCCCCTCAGCGCCCTCCAGTGTTGGCATGTGTTCTCTCATGCCCCTTAAACCCCAGGAGCTCTCCTTGCTCCCTGTTGCCACATTTGATCACGTGAGGGATGGGACATAGCATGGCACAAGAGTGGTAATTCTCAGAGGCAGGCCAGCGTACCATACCTTCTGGAATTCAGGGATGCCCAGGCAGAGGGGCCTTCCTGATGTGCTCTGGGGTCTCTGAGGACCCCTCTTCCACCTTGACATTTGAGGTGTGTGCCTGCCTTTCCTAGAGAGGAGGATTGGAAAGTATTCTTTGGACAGAAGATGCTAGGATTTCAGTAGACAGCCCTGAGTCCTAGAAGTGCCACGAAGGTGCAGCTGATATTAATCACATCTTTTGTTTTCTGATGGTCTGACCTCTGGGGCTTTGCTGTCCCTGGAGAGGCTGTCGGTTCCTAGAGACAGCACACGCATACCTGAGAGCAGGCTCTTCAAGTGCAAATCTACTGATTCAGAGCCTACATCCTCCCCTTTATTGGGCCGGGCCACTATCCCTCAGGCCTGCTCATCTGGAGGTCAGCTTCCAGACAACCAGGGGCAGCTCCTCTGCTTTAGGACCAACCAGAATTATCCAAACTAGCCAATCCTGAGCATGTCTACCCTGCTTATCCTCCTTCATCAATTTTTTTTTTTTTTCCACAAAAATCACTATAAGGATTCTCACCCATGCTTTCTCCTTGTTCCCTCTGCCTCCTGATGGACCTTAGGGCTTCCCCATGTGGCCCTGTGCGGTGTGCCGTGACTCCCGTCTTTAGGGATCTGTGAGTATAAACTGCTTCCTTCATGACCATTGTTTCCATCTGGGTATCTTATCTTAGCCAATAAAAACAAATCCCAGGGGACTTCTCTGGTGGTCTAGTGGCTAAGACTCTGCACTCCCAGCACTGGGGGCCATGGATTCAATCCCTGCTTGGGGAACTGGATCCCACATGTCACAACTAAGATCCTGTAACCAAAATAAATAAATCTCAAATGCCTCAACGAAGATCAAAGGTCCCACATGCTGCAGCTAAGATCTGGGACAGCCAAATACATAAATAAATATATATATTTAAAAAATATCCCATAAGCTGCAAATAAAGATTCTGCATACCACAACTAAGACCTGGCACAGCCAAATAAATAAATTAATATTCAACAAACAAACCAACAAACCCAAGGTACATTTTAGAGTGGGGCCCTTGACTCCTTGTGACTCAGATATGTACCAAGCCCATTTGAAGACTATAGGAAACTGGGGAGTAGCTAGCATTGCATTTTCCTCATTTTCTGATATGATTATGTCTGTGGTTTTGGGCTTCCCTGGTGGCTCTGAAGGTAAAGAATCTGCCTGCCATGCAGGAGACCTGGGTTCTATCCCTGGGTTGGGAAGATCCCCTGGAGAAGGGAATGGCTACCCATTCCAGTCTTCTGGCCTGGAGAATTCCATGGACTATTCCATGGGGTTGCAAAGAGTTGGACACAACTGAGTGACTTTCATTCATTATGTCTGTGGCTTGTGGCCTACAGCCCTCACTTGTCCTGGAATGAAGGACTGAGCTGACCTGATAAGGTTAAGGGTTCACAGTCAAGTTGAATGGAGAACCATCCTCTCCAAAGCTGTACTCCTTACCCCTGCCTTAATATCAGAATCCCCAAGGGAGATTTTCCAAACTGCCAAGGTAGGCCTTTGGCCTGAGGGAGAGAGGCTGGCATTAGTGTCGATGTGGAAGTTTCCCAGGTGACACTGATGTAGAGTTAGGGGTGGGAACCACAGCCCTGAAATCTGGTTCCCTCAAGTCCTTGACCAAATCAGCCACTGACTGAAAGAAACCCAGATTTCCCTCCTTCTCCTTAGTGTACTTTCAAGGAAGACCATGTGCCCTCTATACAGAGGGCGGGCTTCCTTTGATCCTGGCTGGGGTCCCTGGTGCCTGGGGCCCTGGAGATCGAGGGGCTGGAGTGCCGAATCGAGAAGCTGAAGTCACAAACATGAGTCTCCTACTATTCATTATGAGGTTGGTTGGAGTACAAATTTAGCCTATGGTGGGTTGGTTGTGTTTGAACCTCCTCCACACAGTTCTGTATGGGAAATCTAGTTAAGAGCCTTCTTCCTGGGGGAGGCTGAGTGTAACAGCTGTTCCTTACCAGGGCTGATGGGCTCACCAGGATGCAGGCTAGGGGTTGCCCCTTGAGCCCAAAGCCTTTCATCCCCAGGGACCAACTCACATTTCAGGCTGGCATCCAGAAGAACACCATTTCTGTCCAGAGGTGCTGACAAAGACACTTTCCGGACTATGTACATGCACCTGGGAGCTGGGGCTCATGCCATGCTCTGACACATTTGGGAGGAGGTGTTGTGTAGTCACTGTGGATCAGCTGTCCTTCTTCCTTGCCCCCTCTACTACTGAGGCTGGAAGCTGTAGTACTGGATCCCTTAGCTTCTCCTGCACCAAGAGAACACGCCATGTTCTGGCCAAGAAGAGGTAGAAGAAAGTCCCTGGAAAGGGATCTCTTCCTGAAAAAAAGGCAAAGACTTACTAAGGGAAGACCCCTGTTGCCTTTTCCCCTTTCCTTCTTCCTGCCTGAAATGTAGATGTGATGTTGGATATGTGGCAGCTATTCTGTGGCCAAGAGGGGATAAGCATGAGGTTACTTCAACCTATAGGCTCAAGATGACAAAGCAGAGAGACAGAAAGAACTTTGGTCCCTGAGCTGCTGAATCAGCCCATGATGGCCAATCCCTAGACTTCTTGTTGCACAAAACAAATAAACCCTGTAAGTTCATATGGTACAGATTTTTCTTCTTTCCTCCTACCTGACATGCACATCAGTTGTTGGTGCTGGTTTTGGTAAGTGAGTATCAGAGGCTGAATTTCAGAGAGGCATCCTGATGCTGTGAAAAGATTACTCAAGTAAATGATAGAAGGCAAAGCTTGTAGCCCCAGTTGTTGCTTGTACATGCTGTGCGTTTGGAGGTAAGTCATTTATGCACACCGAGGTGCAGTTTATGGATCTGCAAAATGGCAATAATACGTGTCCCACACCACAGGGTAATTCTAAAAATAAAATGAGTTAAAGGTATGAAAGTATTTTTAAGACTGTGAAGCAAGGTCCATGGGTCAAGTTTTGTTATGGCGAACAAATGCTCTCAGAGTTTGTTCTCAGTGGTCCCTGGAGTGGCACTTACCGCCAGAGCCAGAGACTGCTTCCTCGAGGCCTGTCTCCAGCTGTCTGGAGACAGAGGGGCTGAGCTCTCCGCATGTCTAGCTCTGGACTAGTGCATATAGAGACAACTGTTCCTTCTCACCCTCCCTCTTTTTGTGTTCCCAAAGGGACTAAGTTTGCCCGGGAGTGGGACGGATTACAGAACCCTGGAATGCAGCAGGAAACGGGCCAAGTTTCCTTAAGCAAATCTAGCCAGCAAACATCTAACAGCTCCATGGTGCTCCCAGCGGTGGGTGTCCCTCACTCCCCGGGTGGGGGGGATGCGACTCATTCAAGGACAGCTCAGATTGTTAGAAAGGGCTATGTCTCACGGAGCCAAAAACTGCCCTGAAAACTCACAGCTATTCTTCTTTCTGGCATAAAACGAGTCCTGTCCTTCTTGTACGTGGCCGCTCTTCAGACATTTGAAGGCAAGGATCACAGTCTCACAGTGACCTTTTGTTCAGGCTGAAGGGCCCTTTTTCCTCAGCTACCTGCGGCTGCACCCCACACTGAGTCTACAGAGATGCCCTTGGATGTTTCACAAAACACCACGAGAGATAGACATGTAAACAACTATAGTACACCATGACAGGCTGGGACACACACTTACACAAAGGGCTCTGAGAACACAGAACAGAGAATCAAGCATGTCAAGGCCTAATGGGGTGGCAGTGAGGAGGTCAGTCTTCACAGAGAAGGTGGTAGTCAATGAGGGAAAAGAAAGGATGGTTTACAGCAGCTGAATGTGGAGATAGGAGGTGGCAGGTGATATGGGTCCAAGTAGCTCAGATGGTAAAGAGTCCACCTGCAATGCAGGAGACCTGGGTTTGATCCCTGGTTGGGGAAGATCCCCTGGAGAAGGAAATGGCAACCCGCTCCAGTACTCTTGCCTGGAAAATTCCATGGATGCAGGAGCCTGGTGGGCTACAGTTCATGTGGTCACAAAGAGTTGGACACGACTGAGTGACTTCACTTTCTCTCTTCCAGTTAAGACCATGGGCTTCCCAGGGGGCACTAGCAGTAAAGAACCTGCCTGCCAATGCTAGAGATGTAAGAGACACAGGTTCGATCCCTGAGTAGGGGAGAGCCCCTGGAGGAGGGCCTGGCAACTCATTCCAGTGTTCTTTCTTGGAGAATCCCATGGACAGAGGAGCCTTGCGGGCTACAGCCCATATGGTTGCCAAGAGTCAGACATGACTGAAGTGGCTTAGCATGCATGCAGACAGTTAAGGCCATAATTTGCTGTGGCCAGAGTCACATGACTAGGAACAAGGAGCCACTGGAGGGAACATCTGCTAAATAGAGATTATTATTCTGAGTCTACAGATGGGAAAATGAAGTTCAAAAGGATTAAGCGCATCTGTCTAAGGAAATATGTTTTAGCCATGTGAATTCTACTCATGGCTGTGTGGCCTTGGGCAGATTGCCTAAACTCTCTGGGCTTCAGATTTATTATCTCTAAAAGAGAGATCACAATAATCACAGTGATTTTCTCCTGGATTGCTATGCACATTAAGTGAGTTAAATGGCTCAGAATAGCACCTGGCACAAATTAAGCGACCAATAAATACCAGTCATTGTGAGCCATGGAATGGTTTCTCTGGGATGTAAAACCATCTCCCTTGCCTCCCAATTCCACCCTCTTTTCCCTGTGCAGAAGGGCAGGCACAGGTCTAGAGGAAGAGGGACAGATTTGACATTGACTTTTATTCCTAACAATGTGGTATTTGTTTGCATGTTGCAGATTCCTCTGCACCTAGGTCTCTGGACGCTTGTATAATTTAAAACATACATATTACAAAGATGTGCTTGTTGGCAACGCTTTCCGGCATCTCTGAATCAAGTGCCTTCTGCCACTGTGCTGCCCAGTCCTCAAGGGACGGCAGTCCCTCCACAGCATCTGCCCGCTCAAGATGGCTGGGGGAGGGGAGGCTCCTGAGATCCTGGCGCTGTGCCGAGTGATGAGTTCAAATCCTGGCAAGTTCACTGTGCTCTACCCATTGACCAAAGCCCCCACTCTGGTCCACTGACACTTTTCTGTCTTTGTAAAGCTGAGGGACTTATTTAAATTTCAAAGCCTCACATTCAGTGAAGCAGGAACAGAGATCCCTGCCTGTTGAGTGATGAATTGAGATATTATCTGAGCTGCCTGGGAGGGAGGGTGGGAGGGAGAGAAGGGAACTGAAGGGAAGGAAAAGAGAAGGAGGGCTCGTAAGCAATACAGAGCATGTGGCTCATTTCTTCAACCAAATTGGTTCCCAGACGACCATATTCACCTCCAAAGCTTCATTCACCTCCATCCTGCTCACCAGTTCCTCCTCTGACTCTCCTGTTTCTCTATGAATGGCCCTGACATTTTATCAGCCACCAAATGAAAAAGATGAGTCATCTTTTGCCTCTTCCTTCTCCGACCGTGCCCCATTCTTTCTGATTTCTAAGCTTAGGTTCTCTCTAGAACCCAGGCTCACTTTTCCTCCTTTTCTCTGACACCCTCGGGTAAGGTCTGAACTAGCTTTTTTTCCCCCCAAGGTTCAGTGAGGCAAGGATTTGATTGATTGATTGATTTTTTTGGCCACCCCAGCCATGTAGGATCCTAGTTGCCTGACCAGGGATCAAACCCACGCCCCCTGCACTTGAAGTACAGAGTCACTTGGCCACTAGGGAAGTCCCTGAAACTAGCTCCTGCCTCTACTCTTTCAATAGTCTCTTAACTGGCCCTCTTCCCTCTGTTTCCCTTCCTACTCATGCGCTGCTGGCTTGTACTAGAGTAAGCCAGTGCTGACTTGGTAGACCAGTTCTTTGGAAAACAAACAAACAGCCAAACAGAAACAAGCCCTGGCTTGTGGCACTTGTCCATTTCCATGGTAAATATTCACACCATGGCCCATCCAAGCCGCCAACATGAGACTGGAAAGAGGAGCACAGGGTTGGCTCTGGCCGACACACATCTGTCTAAAGAACAGCTTGCCACGGACTTATGACTTCAACACAAACTCTGGCATCAGACCTTTGATTGCTTGCTGTCAGTCATCCTGCCTAGCTGATCCCACCATGGCCAGACATGGGTCCACACACTGGGCATATTCCCCATCTCCCATGTGATTCCCCTTCCCTACTTTTGTACCTTTATCTGTGCTGTTCTCTCTGCTGTTGTTTAGTTGCTCAGTCATGTCGAATTCTTTTGCAATCCCATGGACTATAGCCCACCAGGCTCCTCTGTCCATGGAATTCTCCAGGCAAGAATCCTGGAGCTGGGTTGCCATTTGCTTCTCTAGGACATCTTCCTGACCCAGGAATTGAATAGCGTCTCCTGTTTGACAGGCAAATTCTTTACCACCAGTCTTTCTGCTCATTGGAAAATACTTTCCTTTCTTCAAGACATACCTCTACCTAACTCCTCTGTGAAGACTTCTGAACCTCTTGAACCAGAGATGATTTCCTTCCTATTTGAACCCTGAGAACATATTTTGTTTGTATCTTAGTGGGGTGCTTGTCAACATCTGTTATGTATCTAGTTATAGCAGGCAGAAATCTCTTAGTCTTTCTTATTAGAGTATGATTTTCTTTTTCTTGTTTTAAAAATAATTGTTTATTTTTATGTTTGGCTGCATCGGTCTTAGTTGCAGCATGTGGGTTTAGTTGCCCAGAGACAAGAGGGGTCTTAGTTCCTTGACCAGGGATCAAAGGTGCATCCCCTTGGCAGATTCTTAAGGCAGATTCTTAACTACTGGATCACCAGGGAAGTCCCTCAAAGTGTGATTTTCTTGAAGGTGGGGACTATGATTTCTTTGTTGTTCCTTAAGCGTCTAGCATATGATTTTGCACATATAGGAGGTGCTTAAGAAATATCGGCTGAAGCAGATTGACTCATTTCCTCTGTCAGGATAAGACATTGGTTTATTTTCCATGTTCTAGAAGGGGGAAAAGGTTTCTGGTCCCAGAGATGGACAAACCCTTTGTACTGCTGGCCCTGATGCTGTATCGCTGCTTGCCATAGAGCCTTGCCTTTGTCTTTCGGACCTCTGCCTGGGGGAGCCAGGCCTCCCACTCACCCACTGCCCACTAGGAAGTCAAGATCAGCTCAGCCGGACTCAATGTTTCCGTCCAAGAGACCGAAGTAAAGGGCTGGTTAGATTGGCTAGTGGGTGAGACCAGGGAGTTCAGCGTTTGCCTGAAAGCTGGGCCTGGACCTCGGCTGACCCGGGAAGCCTGGGCGGTTGAAGCTAAGCAGGACCAATTGTGCTCCGCCTGGCGCAGAGCGGGGGCTTGGCCTCTCCTGCTCTCCGCCAGAGCCGCTGCCATTGCCAAAGCCCCTGGTGTGAAGGAATTCGAGTTCTAACTTTAGGTGGCTACGTGGCTGATGGCTGTGTTTGTGAATATCTCATTCCTACTTTGGTGGCCCAGCTGGTGGGAACAGAACGGGTAGTCATGGGACTGTCATCGTGTGCTGTCCAGGTTAACATGTAGCATTTCTATTACTATTAACAGACTTTCTGCTCTTCACTCCATCTGTTCTCTGAAATAATTGCAGTTGTACAGACCATGCCTTCGCTACAGGCAAGCTCTAGGGAAGAGGATAGTGCTTTTATGAGGAAAAAAAAAAGTGTTAAAAAATAACAGCAAACATGAAAAGAGAAGTGGGAATGGAACGGACAGCAGGTTTCCAATTTCTTGCGGATTCTGGCCTGCAAAGGTGGCGTTTTCGCACTTCCTCTGGGTGACCGAGCCCAGATGGGGGTGAGTGGCTGGGCTGGTGGCTCAGGCTTTGGGAGGTGCTGTGGTTTCACCAGAGATTTGGCCCCCGTTGAGGTGGTAGCCCCATGGTCAGGCGACCCAACGAGGGGGTGCTGGGGAGAAGCAGGGCCCTAGGAACCTACAGCTGAGGCATTTTGATGGTGCGGCGTGTTCTGTGCACGGGTGCTGGAAGGTATCAGGGCCTGAAGGAAAAAGGCTGGAGTGGAGAAAGGCAGGTGGGGAGGTGGAGGTTTTGAGCCAAATGGCTGGTTCTCTCTGGGCCTTGATTGCTCCACATACAAAATGGAAGGGATGATCTTAATGACCTCCTTCCTTGAAGGGCTATCAGGAGAATGAGTGGATTATATAAAATGTCAACAATTCTTCTGATAGAGGGTTAAACTACAAAGGAAATTAAAATGTGGTATATGAAATACGATAACTATTGGCCAAAAAGTTCATTAGGGTGAACAGCAGAGGGACTCAACACACATGTATCCATTCTCCCCCAAACTCCCCTCCCATCCAGGCTGCCACATAATGAACAGCGTTCCATTTGCTATACAATAGGTCCTTGTTGGTTATCCATTTTGAATATAGTGGTGTGTATTTGACCTTCCTAAACTCCCTAACTATCCCTTCCCCTCATCCTTCCCCCTGGCAACCATGAATTCATTCTCTAAGTCTGTGGGTCTCTTTCTGTTTTGTAAATAAGTTTATCTGTATCATTTCTTTTCACATTCCACCCATTGTTAATCGGCTATTCCCCAATACAAAATAAAAAAAGTTTGCAGGTTTTTTTTTTTTTTTTTAAGTTCATTCAGGGTTTTCTGTAGGTTGTTATGGAAAACCTGAACAAACCTTTTGGCCAATCCAATATTAAAAGCTCAAATGCACTACTTGTGGATTTGAAGCACTCTGATTTGTAAGGTTGCGTGTGGGGTTTTCCTCTTTTCATGGGGTACAAAACAAGGCACATCTATGAGGATGGGTGGGTCCTCATAAAACAAGGACTGGATGGGTTTTTGTTCCCATGTCTGTGTTCTCACTACCTGGCTCGTCCATGTAGGGGCCCAGCATGGAGTGTCACATCACATTCTGTGAAACTGAAAATGGTTCTCTGACCCCGTAGTCTAAGCCTCCACTGGAATGGCCAAGAAGGTACTGCTGAGATTTTGAAAGAGTGAACTGGGCGGTGAAAGAAGACAATGAATGAAGGGAATACAGCCATGTGATTTCTAAGTCTTTTTATAATTCTAAGAAGTATTTTTATTGAAAAGAAACCTAGGGAATGTGACTGGTCAGCTGCAAGTAAGACATGAATTGGGGAAAAGAATTTTTTTTTTTGCTGGATTCTATACTCCAAATCCATAAAATGATTTTTTTTTTAATTGTGGAAAGGCTTTAGATGGAGATTCAGAGGGAGCATCTTCTGACAATGATGCTAGTATAAAATATTCTTCAGGTATTGAACAGATTCGAACTTTCTTTTCCACTTCACATCACCCTCAGAATGGATCAGCATATTCTAGATCTACTTTAAAACTAGACCCAGTGAATCAAAGAGATTGTTGGGCGTTTACTTAAGATTTTTCAAAATACAGGCAGGCATACTCATCGTTGGAGACTCTTTGCAACCCAGTGATCTACAATCCACAAGACTCCTCTGTCCATGGGATTTTCCAGGCAAGAATACTGGATTGGGTTGCCATTTCCTTCTCCAGGGGATCTTCCCAACCCAGAGATCGAACCCGAGTCTCCTGCTTTGGCAAGCTGATTCTTTACCAGGGAAGTCCCAAGGTGTGGATGAAATGTGACCTCATATGCTGGGGAAGGGGATGTCCTCAAAGTAGCTAGTTCTTTTAACATAAGAGAATCTTAAGAAACTGGGAAGGGAAGAGTTTTGAGCTATTTCTGCCACAGACTTGTTTGGAAAGAATGTGAATCAGCTCCTTGAGGGACTGGTAGGTGCGCATGGTAAGTCGCCTTAGTCATGTCTGACGCTTTGCAACCCCACGGACTGTAGCCCACCAGGCTCCTCTGTCCGTGGTATTCTTCAGGCAAGAATACTGGAATGGGTTTCCATGCCCTCCTCCAGGGATCTTCTCGACCCAGGGATCAAACCAGCGTCTCTTGCATCTCCTGCATTGGCAGGCGGGTTCTTTACCACCAGCACCACTTAGTTACACTGTATTAGTTTTTGGTGCGCTGTTGCCCACCATCACCTTATGAACCCCTCCAGGCTGGGGAATGGCAGTTGGCTCCTATTGTCCTCTACATACATGAGATGTGCAGTAGCGTGCATGCAGAACACATGAACAAAATATATGACTAATGGTGCAAACAGCGAAGAAATCTACCGCCAGCTAAATGCCTTTCCTGAAAAAGTAAACCCTGGATGTACAAACTGATATAACTGGTAATAAAAGATTATCAAACAAATTATAGCTATCCTTAACTGAAGCCCTACCACTCCAAATCCTTTGCTTTGCTTAACTCCACAGCCAACATATGGAGTCAGTACTATTATTCTTGTTTAAAGATGAGAAAACTGAGGCTTAGGGAAATGGCGTAACTTGCCCAAGGACACATTGTTAGTAAGTGACAAAGGCAAAAATCAAACCCCGTATGATTCCAAAGCCGGGGCACTAAAGCTTTCTGTTCTGCTGCCCTTTGAGGGAAAGAAATGGGATTTCTATAAAGTGCAATCATGCCTCTTTAGTCTGTTACAGTTCTTTGAGGGGGCACAAAAATTAGTGGGAAGGAAAATTGTATTTAGTCTTTCAAAAGCTTTTGACAAGGTTGCTTTCAAAATCAAAAACCTTTGGTGCCAAATATTTTGTCATTGATAGGGAGCAGCTTAGAGACAGCCACAAACAAAGCCATGAAAGGATCTCTTTCTCCGTTCACATTCACGTCTCAATTAAATTCTTTGGGGGCTCAATTCTAGGCCTTGTATTCTACACCTTTACATGACTTGTATGGGAGAGGAAGTGTGCGATAAAACCCCCAGGCCATCAGATGATCAGGAAATCCTTGGGCAGCTGGAAATGCCACCGGATGGGGACAAATCCAGGCTGACTACGGGAGGCTATCTGAGGGCAGAAATATGGGCACATGCATTCCTGGGAAGGTCCAAGCCAGGCTGAGGCCTAGACAGAAAAAATCCTGGGTACTTCTGGAAGGACAGCTCAGAAAAGGATATTGTACTTGCTACAGACTGGTCCCTAGAGACCTGCTGTGACCCAGAACAACAACAAAGGTCAGGCTTAACTAGAAGCTGTGAAGCATGCCTGCACAATCGTGTCTGAATATTTGTCCCACCATGGACTGTAGCCCGCCAGGCTCCGCTGTCCATGGGAATTTTCCAGGCAAGAAAACTGGGGTGGGTTGCCATTTCTTATTCCAGGGGGTCTTGGAAACGTGCATAAATTAGTGCTGTGCTTTGGGGCAGAGCCATCATGCACCCGCGTGGGGGCGCTGTCCTCAGTTTTGAGTGCTGCAGGCATGGGAGACGGAGAGGCCAGGGGAGGGCAGGAGAAGATACGAGCCAAGTGTTTCAAGTGACGAAGACTACAAACGTCCAAACACAGTCTTGGTCACCAAATCCTAGAAGGCGGAACTAGGTGAAATTCTTGACCCTTGAGAAAGAAAGCAATTCTTTGTCAAGAGCTCTTGACCAAGAAAAGGAATTGCTAACTTACACACTGAGTGTTGAACTCATCTACCTCATTATCCAAGAGGTGAGAAAGGTTGAAAACACAAATTGTCCTTGAAAAGGTGTGGAGAAACCTGTGGGCTATGGCTTTACAATGGCTTCTTGGGTAGACTGTAACTTAAGGACAAGCTCTTTAAGTCCCAGTGGCAGAGAGGAGAACTGGGAGTGTTCAAAGTCTGGGGGGGGGGGGGGAGGGGGCAGCGTCCAGGAATGACATGCCCAGAGGGTGGTTTGTTTCCACCCAGGGTGCCACTTCTGATGCTCTTTTTGAGTTGAAGGAGGTCAGAAATGTTATGCTTATATTCTGAGTAGACTGAGTATGGTTTACAAAAAGTCGTTCCTGAGACTGCCCTGGTGGTCCAGCGCTCCCAATGCAGGGGGCCGAGGTTTGAACCATGTCAGGGAACTAGATCCCACATGCCACCGAAGATTCTGTGTGCTGCAACTAAGGGCTGGTGCAGCCAAATAAATAAGTATATGTATTTTTAAGTCATTCCTGGTTCCTAAAATTATATAAACCCTGCTTTTCAGGTGTCAACAGGGGGAACCTTAAAAATCTGGGGACTGTGTGCGTGGTGCTTTGGAAAGCTACTATGATAAAGAGGAAGGGGCATGCCTCAGTCACCAGACCAGGACCCCAGTAATTCTATGGAGCCAGAGGAAGCCTACCCAGGGCCTCTCTTATAGCATCCTGGGTCTGTGACACATGGGGCACTGAAAAAGACAGTGACTGGTTTAATGCTCTTTTCTCACCGTCTTGAAATTCTCCATGATTTTCAACTAGGAATCCTATGTTTCCATTTTGCTCTGGGCCCCAGAAATTATGTAATTGATCCCTGTTAGGAGTGACTCAGCTGGCCTAACAATGTGGAGGGGGTGGGTGTGTCAAAGGCAGGTCAAGGAAGAAGGCCAATCAAGGCAGCTGGATCCAAACGACACCAGGAAGTGGAACACATGTAAAATGGACAGTTTCCTAGGCAACTAGTTGCTCCATCTAAGTGTCACACACATGCTTTGCTAAAAGCATTTCTTAATGGCAGGGACTAAAACAAGAGAGATCGGGCCCAGGGGAGCCTGGGCATGTTTCATGTTGCTGAAAGACCTGCTGTTCTGCCAGCCCCCTAGCAGAATCATCTAGAGAAGTGGAAAAAATAAGCCTTCGTGGGCATGGTCTCAAGGAGGTCTTTTGGGGTTGAACAGCAGCCTTCTCCTTTCCTCCCAGACATTTATTTGTATTTCTCAGAAACATTCTTAAGTAATGACTTTCACTTAATGCAAGGGCCACTCTTGAGTTCTCTGGGAAGCTACAGGAGCCTAGATTCTGATTCAAGGGTGAGGATGATACTAGAGGAGAAAAAAACAGTCAGATACTCCTAGGAACCCTGGGCCAGGCTGTGCCTCTCCATGCCTCTCATCTCTCCCATCACCATGCTAAAGTGACATTTCTAACAATCACTTTACTCCTGGGAGCCTTGGCTTCTCCATCTTCAGAGCCATTTATCTCAAATCCTCCTCAGAAAGCACAAAGGGGCAGGTTCTTGGCAGAGTCCCCACTGGCACGGTGGGGAAAGGAAAAAAAACCAAACTACAGAAATCATCAACTAGTCACTCACATTGCTCCAGAAATGATCACAGAAGAAAAACCAAGATGAACCCTCAGAAATTCTCCACAGACACTGATGCAGCTATCAACTGGTGTTTTTCATCTGAGAGAAGTTACTCTAAGTTATGAGGCTGTGCAGCAAGGAAGTCCCAAATCATAAAGCTTTGCCTGAATAGAAAATTTCAAGGGACTTCCCTGGTCCAGTGGTAAAGAATCCACTTTGCAATTCAGGGGACGAGGGTTCAATCCCTGGTTGGGGAACTAAGATCCTGCATGCTATGGGGCTGTTAAGCTTGTGCACCACAATTAGAGATTCCACATGCAAAAAAAAAAAAAAAAGGATCCTACATGATGCAGTGAAGATCATGTGTGCCTCAACCAAGACTCAACACAGCCAAATAAATGAATAAATATTTAAAAAAAGAAAATTTCAAGTATTCCAATGAAGTTGTGCAGGTTTTTCTCTCCCTTTTCAGGGAATCATGTTCTGCTCTCTCTTCTCTGTTCTGTTTAAAAAATGATAGGGATAATACTGACTTATGGACATGAAAATAATAGACATGAACTTGGGCAAATTCCAGGAGACAGTGAGGGACGGGGAAGCCTGGAGTGCTGAAGTCCACAGGGTTGCAAAGAGTAGGACACAACTGAGCGACTGAACAACAAAGACTGGCTCCAAGTGTTCAGAAGGAGAGAAGTCCTTTCTAACCAAGAGGTTTTGGAAGCATGCTCTCACCCTCTGGTGGGTCTGCTGCCCTCATCTTCAGCAGGAGACCAGTGTGGCTGAATCCTGACTCTGATTCCTCTCTGGTTTCAAGCCTTGGTCCTTAGTCGATTGGACCATGGTGGGTTGGGGCAGGCCTGACTTGGGGCAGGCAATCCATAAACTGGCTGGTGTGTGCTCTGGCACAAGAAAAGCTGGGCTGCTCCTATTCTTCCTGAGCAGTACTCTGAACCAAGGGGCATGAGCAGACAGAGGAAGAGGTCAGGGTCATGGCTAATCAGAGTCATATGTAGGTGAGATTTCTAGGGGGCCAGAATGACCCAGGTGAGGATGGTGGCACAGATGGAGCTCTGTTTCCAGGACCCGGGGGGCGCACCAGCCTTCCACTCCCTGTCTGGTCCTCATGAATCCCCACGTGTGATCCTTCTTTTACTTGATTGGTAGAAGCAGACTTGTTAGTGGACAGAGGAGAAGATTTCAATGTGGCTGAAGGAGGAATATCTAGAGTAAGTGTTAGGTGGACATGGAATGGGCTGCTTGGGAGCAGGGGTAGGATAGGGGGAAAGTGTAAGTTCACCATCACATGGGGAGATGTCTTAGGGGAGACTGGGGGACATCCTCCCATCCTGCTGTCCCATGAGTCTATACATATTGAGAGGCTGGTCTCATTTGAATCCAGCTCTATGGCCTATTGGTGAAAATGCTTTGCCATCCTTAAGGGTGAGAATCTATCCTAAACATCATGGTTATTCCACCCAGACTCGCTCTGCTCTCCTGTTCCATGAAACATCTCTCACTGCCTCCCGACTCTTTGCAACTCCATAGACTGAAGCCTGCCAGGCTCCCCTGTCCATGGGATTCTCCAGGCAAGAATACTGGAGTGGGTTGCCATGTCCTCCTTCAGGGGATCTTCCCAACCCAGGGACCGAACCCGCATCTCTTGAGTCTTCTGCATTGGCAGGCAGATTCTTTACCACTGGCACTACCTGAGAAGTCACTGCCCCCACCACTTCCAAGCCATCGTGAGACCTCATTCATGTAGGGCTTTGTCTTCTGAGCTCCTCTGGGCAAGCTGCTCAGTTACCCTCAGAACTTGGCACCATGACTGGCCAAGCATGGAATGAGGGCATGAAGCCACACACGAGTAAAGGTGGAGTCAGCAAGGTTCAGGGTGCGCAGGCTCTCTGCTCAGATCACAGAGGTTGGGACAGGGAGGACCGTGTGGAAATGGGTAGAAATGCAGGACAAACTCCTTTTCAGTTGAGTTCAATGCCCTTCTCTGACGTGGACCCTGCCCTTAGGTGGGCGCCAGGGACCCCCTTCTCTGTGTCCTCAGAGTATCACTGCACAGCACGCACACGCAGATCAAGGTGTCTGGCTCACTCCCATGGTCACCAGCTCCTCGGAGGCACAGGAAGCGGCAGCAGACGCGGAGGCAGATTGGTTCAGTGGGAGGAGAATCTGGTAACCTTAGTCAAACCGACATGGGCATCCTTGCCACCCCATCCCGGGAAACTGTGTCCTGTCCCCACCCCCACTGCAGGCCCATCTTCTCCTCTGGCTGCCAAGTTGGGGGTAACTGAAAGCCCCCACTGTGGCTTTCATAGCTTGCTTTCTCCAAGAGAGGACTAGAGGAGTGGGGAGCCCCAGTCAACACCCTCCAAAACCAGATTAAGGGGTTGGAACTGATTCCGGAGCAAAAGAGGGGAATTTGCTGGGCCTGGGGACGCCTGTTACCCTGCCAGTATCTCCCATGACCTGAGTGGCCAAATCTTGTCAGCTGCAGAAAGGGGACGTGACACAGTGATGTGGAGTGCCAGCTCAGCCCTTGTCTGGGGCTGAGGCCAAGTTCAGACAGTGAGTGTGGGTGACAGTGACGGTGGAAAGCAGAAAGGCAACACAAACAGGTAACATGGCTTCCACCCCTGTGAGTGTTTATCTCCACCCCTTAGCCCCCAGGTCATGTATTTCCTTTTCTTTTTTTAAAAAATGTATTTATTTATTTTGGCTGCACCAGGTCTTGGTTGTAGCATGTGAGATGGGATTGAACCCAGCCCCTACTGCACTGGCAGTGAGGGGTCTTAGCCACTGGACCACCAGGGAAGACCCCCAGGTCACGGATTTTCTCTTTGTATTACCTTGATTGTAGAGAAGGTGAGCTGGGCCCATTCCTCTGGGGCAGAGAGGAAGGAAGAGGGAAGGTTGGGAAGTCCATTCAAAGGCCCTATAGGGAAACAAAACTCAGAGCTGGAAGCCTGATGTTATAGTTTCTATGCTGTCAAATTCTGGCACACAGCCCTCCAAGGGGGTCTCTTTTGCTTTGAGGATTTCTTACTTTAAAGCATATCCTTGGGAACAAAGTCACCCACCCCATTCGATCCCTCATTGTCTTTAAATCTTCATCGTCTTCTGGATTCATGGGGTCTGTATGCAGGAACAGCAGGGCATGGCTGTGTGGTGGACAGAGCATCCATCACCCAGGGAGAGGACACCTCAGTTTTCACTCTGGTTTGATCACTAACAGTCTGGATAACTTTGAGCTCCCTCATCAATGAAAGGAAAGGTTGAATGAGGCAATAGGATAGGTCCTCCTCATCTCTCAGGCTCAACTTTTTTACAAGTTGAAGTTGGACTTGCCTGGGTAGCTCAGACGATAAAGAATCTGCCTGCAATTCAGGACCTGGGTTCGATCCCTGGGTTGGGAAGATCCCCTGGAGAAGAGAATGGCAAGCTACTCCAGTATTCTTGCCTGGAGTATTCAATGGACAGAGGAGCCTGGTGGGTTACAGTCCATGGGGTTGCAGAGAGTTGGACACGACTGAGCAACTAATACACAGACATAATTGATTTACTGTGTTGTGGTATACAGCAAAGTGATTCAGTTTCATATATATGTTCTTTTCCATATTCTCTTCCATTATGGTTTATTACAGGATATTGAATATAGTTCCCTGTGCTATACAGTAGGATGTTGTTGTTTATTTTATATATAGTCATTTGTGTTTGCTGATCCCAAACTCCTAATCTATCCCTCCCCTCTTTTTCCTTTGGTAACCATAAGCTTGTTTTCCATGTCTGTGAGTCTGTTTCTTTTTTTGTAAATAACTTCATTTGTATCATATTTTAAATTCCATGTATAAGTGATATCATGTGATATTTATCTTTGTCTGACATTTCACTCATTATGAAAATCTCTAGGTCCATCCATGTTGCTGTAAATGGCATTATTTCTTTCTTTTCTATGACTAATATTCCATTTTTCCATTCTATATATGTACCACATCTTCTTTATTCATTCATCTGTTGGTGGACATTTAGGTTGCTTCCACATCCTGGCTATTGTAAATGGTGCTGCAATGAACACTGGGGTGTGTGTGGCCTTCTGAATTAGTTTTCTCTGGATATATGCCCAGGAGTGGGATATGCTGGATCATATAGTAACTCTAATTTTAGTTTTTTCCCTGCAGTGGAAGCACGGAGGCTTAACCACTAGACTTCCAGGAAAGTCCAACTATTTTTAGTTCTGTAAGGAACCTCCACACTATTCTCCATAGTGATTGCACCAATTTCCATTTCCACCATTTGCAGACCTTTTTTTAAAAATGATAGCTATTCTTCCAGGTGTGAGCTAATACCTCATTGTGTTTTTGATTTGCATTTCTCTGATAATCAGCTATATTGAGAATCTTTTTCATGTGCCTCTTGGCCATCTGTGTGTCTTCTTTGGAGAAATATCTGTTTAGGTCTTCTGCCCATTTTTTTTAATTTGTTGTTTGTTTTTTTTGTTATTGAGCTCTGTATTGTATTATATGAGCTCTTTATATATTTTGGAAAGTAAGCCCTTGTCAGTTGCATCATTTACAAATACTTTCTCCCAGTTTGTAGGTTGTTTTTTTGCTTTATTTATGGTTTTAATTTACTGTGCAAAAGCTTATAAGTTTAACTATGTCCCATTTGTTTTTTTCCTTTATTTCTATTGTCTTAGGCCTGACTTAAAAAAAAATTTTTGTATTTATTTTTGCTTGCACTGGATGCTCATTGCTGTGCATGGGCTTTCTCTAGTTGTGGCAAACAGGGCCTACTCTCAGTAGTTGTGGTGCATGAGCTTAGTTGCATGTGGAATCTTCTCAGACCAGGGATTGAACCCATTTCCCCTGTATTCTTATCCACTGTACTATGAGGAAAGTCCCCTGACATACTTATTTTACTTTTGGGCTGCACCGTGCGGCATGAGGGATCTTAGTTCATCCACCAAGAATCAAACCTATACCCACTGCACTGGAAGGAACAGTCTTAATTGCTTGACCACCAGGGAAGTCCCAGGCCTGACTTTAAAGTTCATGCAAGAGCAGAGGCGCCAGTGTCAGGCAGCCTGTCCACCAGCTGGGAAGGTGACCACAGCTTGTCCCCTTCTCTGTGGGCCCAACCACCACCCATTCTACCACCATTCCTTCCAACCGGGCGGCACCTCGGAACACCATCAGGGAGCCTTGGGTTGAGTGCAGGAAATCAGATGAAGGCCTGGTTTCACATACAGAGGAAAACTCGGGGTCTGAGTGCCACCCCCAGAACCCTGCAATGCGCCAGGTGAGAGGCTAGGGCAGGGATGGCTGTGGCGAACCATCGAGACCTGAGTCTGCACTCTCCGTGGGGGTAAATTGCTGAACTCTGTGAGCCAAACACCTCAAAAGAGCTAAAATGACTCTAAATGCCTAAACATTTTAAAACAAACCTTACAACTCGAGGCTTTTAATTTTTTTCTCTTTGCCCCAGTGCTAAAGCTTTCTCTCTCTGTCACTTCCTCTTTTGGGGGAATTCAAAAGCCGTTTTATGCCTCATTACCTGCACACCGTGAGTGATGTCTGTCGGTCCATGGGCTGTAAATACCTTAAATCATGCTTCATTAAGAATATCTATGGTGCTATTAAAGAGCTATAATAGACAACGAGTTAACAGATGATTAAAGATGAATTCCATTTGTGTCAGTCACCAGCCAGAAAGAGACTAGGGGCTGTAAGTTCTCAATTCATTATCCAGAGAGTGCAGCTCTCCTGGTCCCCGGGACTGGATTGGTAAGGAGTGGGGAAGCGCGGGAGGGCTGTCTGCCAGCCTGGAGAGGAGTTTGGGCCCCATGGTGGTGCTGTGGGCTGGACCAGGGAAGGATGAGCAGGTGGGACCAGCCAGAGGGGGATGAAGAGGGAATCCTATGGGGAAGTGTGTGTGTGTGTGTGTGTGTGTGTGTGTGTGTGTGTGTGTGTGTGAGCGAGCACGCATGTGCGTGCATATGCACGAGCACTCACTCCCATGCACGATGTCAGGAGCTGTGCTCACTGTCTGACAGTGCCGTCAGCTCTGCCTGGCTGTTTCCATGCACAGAGTCAAATTCCACTCGAAGCCGTGAGAAACAGATCAATCTCGAATGCCTGGTAGCCAGAGAAAAAAGACAGGTGGGAAAAGGAGAAGATGGAGAGAGTGGATTTGGGGTAGTAGCAACTGGAGGTAGAGAGGAAGAAGAAATTTCCTTTCATCCGCTGTGTTTTTAGGGAAGAAAATGTGAGTCTCACCAAGAAAACAAAGGTTTGGCAAAAAGGTGGGATGGCTGAGAGAGTGGAATTGTGTCCCTTTAAAGACAAAAGTGTCCCACCTCATCCCTAGTCTCTTTGTAGAAGCTCTAGCCAGTGTCACAGAGAGTCAGAGCTTCATTACTCCCCTTCATCCTAACACAGTCCATAGGCAGAGATCGGGAAAGAACCAAGCATCTTCATTCCCGACAGTGCCTGTACGCAGAAGTGGATGGGTAATATTATCACCAGAAATGGAGACAAAGGACTTCCCTGTGGTCCAGTGGTTAAAAATCCACCATCCAATGCAGGGGACTAGAGTTCTATCCCTAGTTGGGTAACTAAGATCCCACATGCCTCGAGGCAATTAAGCCTGTGAGCTGCAACTAGAGAGAAGCCCACAAGCAACAACCGAGATCCCATGTGCCGCAACTGAGACCCGATGAAGCCAAAAATAAATTAATATAGCAAATATTAAAAAAAAGAAAAAATGAAGATGAGCACAAGTCAGGTCTAATAGACGGCTTAAATGCACTCCATGGATATTACATTTTTCCTTTAAAAGAGGGCTGGGGGGACTTCCCTGGTGATCCAGTTGTTAAAACTCCATGCTTCCAATGCAGGGGGCACAGGTTCAATCCCTGGTCAGAGAACTAAGATCCTCTTAGACTGAACTAAGTTCAGTCAATAAATAAATAAGCTTAAAAAAAAAAAAGAGGATTGGAATTATTCTCCCATTTTACAAGTGGAGAAGCTGAGGCACTGAGTTAAAGGAAAAAAAGACTATGGCTGTTGATTGGCTAAAAGGTACTTCATGGCTTCTACTTACATATTTTGGGCCTAGTGGAGGCCTTGAGGACATGGTCCTAGCCCCCACAGTGCTTCACAGAGTGAATATGAAGGTGGGAATCCCAGAAAGAAACCCACCAACCAGGGGTCAACAAAAAGGCAGCGAGATGGAGGTCAAACACGTGCAGCTCCGAGTGTTGCTGAGAAGATTCATACACTGGGGCTCTTTCCAGCCTCTTCTGACCCAGACAGTATTTCCACGCCTGCTGTGAAGCCACACTGGCTCCGCAGGTGATGCTGACGTGTGACATTATGCTATTCACATTCCCCATGCTGCTGTCACGATCTCTGACATCCTGCATGTCACCTGCCATGCTGTCTTGAATGTGCTACTTGGCCTGGGGTGTTACTATGACTTTTCACTCTTTGCATTTACTTTTTATGCAAAATAAAAAGTTTTTTTTTTTTTTTTAAAAAAAGATGTCAAAATCCAGTGTTTCTGATTTCTTCTGCACGAAGCCAACCCCAGACATCCATGTGTCTGTGGCTTTAGTCCATCTTTTGTTGTCGTGGGATGCAACTGGCCTGGGAAGGGGACTGGGAGAGAGTATACTCTGAGGAGGGGGTGGCATGGGTGTCCCTTTGATAAAGGCTGGATAGAAAGAAACAGGTAATGAGCAAGAGAGGGTGGGGGGAATGGGCGCAGAGAGACTTGATCCGGCCTGGTGCTTTGCTGTTCACCAAGTCCCTCCCCCCGAGAAGGAAATGGCGACCCACCCCAGTATTCTTGCCTGGGAAATCCCATGGACAGAGGAGCCTGGCGGGCTAGAGTCCGTGGTGTCACAGAGAGTCGGACATGACTGAGCGTACAAGCACACACATATACAAGTCCCTCCACGAATGCTGATTCCCTGACTTCCCCAGAAACTCTTGAGAGAAGAGGCATGATTATCCCCTTTGAAGACAAGGAGGTCTGCGTCTTAGAAGGGATAAGCAGTGGTCAGAAGGACATGGGCCGCTGAGTGGTAAGGCTGGGGTCGCTGCTCTTCTGGCTCCAAAGCCTCCCTGGTTTAGGGTCAGGGTGGATGGACACAGCAGAAAATGATGGCATCTGTAAAGGGCGGGAGGGATGGGGGGGTGTGTGTTAGCCACTCAGTCGTGTTCACTCTTTGAGACCCCATGGACTATGGCCTGCCAGGCTCTTCTGTCCATGGGGATTCTCCAGGCAAGAATACTGGAGTGGGTCGCCAGTCACCATCTGAGCCATCAGGAAAGCCCCAGAAGGATGGAGGAGCCTGTTGGCTAGTGTTTCAACAAAGACTGGCCAGCAGTGGGAAGGGACAGGAGCAGGAATGGGGAAAGGGACAAAGCCAGGGTCTCCTCCCTGGATCGAGCCCGGCTGCTTGGGAGAAGTGTGAAGCCAAAAAAGAAAGTTGTCTTCAAACAGCCAGAAAGATAAGTAATGATGAGACAGCAGCTCGGATCTGGCCCAGGACTTGGGGTTGCCTTTTTAACAAAGTGATTCAAAGCTGTGCCACCTAGGAGGGGTTCTCCTTGGTCTAAAAAGGAGTACATCCTTCACAGTGTGTGTGGTGTGTGTGTGATGTTAGAAAGGGCGTGGGCTATGGGATTAAGTCTGAAGGTAGCATCTGCCATTTGTATAATGGAGGCTCTAACGCCTTCCTCCCAATGTGGCTTGAAGATGACGTGAACACATGTATGGAACGGTGCCTGGCTCATAGGCAGGAAGGTTGCTGGGTGCATACTAACAGCTTCTGCCTGAAGGACCCTTGGAGAGGGGTAGGAGGAAGGGGACTCTGCTGGGTTCCCAGATCCTCTCATTGCAATGGGATCCAAGTTTAGAAAGGAGCTGGAATAGACTGGGGTTTGGATTCCACCGGCTCCATGCCACGTCCCACTTCCAGGAAAAGAAACGGGCTTGTTGGAAAAAGAAAACAGACTCAGAAGGCATCCTGGGCATCCAACAGCTCTTAGGAAACAGCATTTGGGCAAACATCATTGAATCAGCAACACTTGGATCCTGTTTCCATTGAAAGCTTCACAAGCTGGAGAGCGAGAGGCTGCGGACCTGGGAAGGCAGCCTCCAGGGGGTGATGCCAAGTGAGTTGTGCCCTGAGTGACAGTCTCCATTTCCTCCTTCCCATTCAGGTCTTGCCTGCAAGGTGCCTCTGTGTTGTGTGCTGTGCTAAGTTGTTTCAGTCATGTCTGACTCCGTGACCCCATGGACTGTAACCCTCGCCAGGTTTCTCTGTCCATGGGATTCTCCAGGCAAGAATACTGGGGTGGGTTGTCATGCCCTCCTCCAGGGGATCTGCCTGACCAAGGGATCAAACCATGCCTCTTATGTCTCCTGCATTGGCAGGTGGGTTCTTTACCACCAGCCCTACCTAGGAAGCCATAAGTTCTAACACACAGGACTCCACCGAGACCACTGGGCCGCCTGAGGACAGGGATGCAGAAGACCCTGACTAGAAGCTAGAATAGCTTGCTTGAGTTTTGGCTGTATCAGTTACTGGGTACCACAATGCCCTTTATTTGTGGCTTTGTATTCTAGATTCTTCTAAATTAATTTTTGAGACCAAATACATTCCTGGTCAAGGAAGTACTTTGGGACCTTCAATGAAATACACTTAGATGCCTTGGGATTTTAGAATTAGACCCTTTGACCAGAGCTCATCTGGTATAACTTTATTGTTGTATAGAGGAGGAAATGGAGGCTCAGGAAGGTTAAGTGACTCGCCCAAGGCCACACAACTGCAACACTCCAGTGCTCTTCTATGGTGCCACCCCCTGCACATCAGAGTTAGTTCTGAAGCTGACAACCAGCAGGAAACCCTCTCTTTCTTGCTTATTAGAATCCTATCATCCACAGCTGCCAGAAAAAGAGGACACGACACATCTCCCCAGAAAGCAAGGTGAGGATGGGCGGGGGAAGGGGGAACACGCCTCGGTCCTGATAATTGAATCTTGGTGCCGAGAGACAGCCAGGCGCACAGCAATTGAGTTAAGTGGAAAATGCCATTTCCGTATTGTTAGAAGCTTTCTCGGTCCAAGGCCTGATCATTTACTCCAAGCACCCGGTGGTCTCGTGCATCTGACCCCAGCTCCCAGCTGAGCCACGGGCCAACTGGATCAGCCGTGTGGGGCAGGGAAGGAAATTAATTTTCAATCCCTAGGGATGGCGGTTGGTCGCTCAGCAGCCAAGGATTATACGGACCCGAAGAGAACAGAGCGTGGTCCCTCGAGGGTGTGGGGTGGGGGTAGTTATTGAACTCCCAAACCTGCTGGTGGGGACAAGGCAGAGGGAGGGAAGAGGGGGAAGTGGAAAGGGACTTTATCAGCAATCCCATCAGTGGAACTTAATGGACATCTTTTGCTGAAGACTTTGCCTCTTTCTGATTTTCTCTTCCGAATATTTAATTTCAAACTCTTGCCCTCCACCTCCAGAAGCATCAGTCCTTAGAAAGTATAAGAGCTGAGTTTCTTTCTTTCTTCTTTCCCACCTACCCTCCCCCACCCAACCTAGTACAACCTGTTGTGCCAAGGTAAGAAATTGCTTTTGTGAAATGGCCTGACTCTGATTTACTCTTGTATTTACAAATACATCTTGTGGGGGTCCCCTCCTCTCCACCTTCAAATATCTTCAGAAGAGCAAAAGCCTCCTGATTTCTTTTCTGAACCCATGTACAGAGGAGCAAGCTTTGATCTGCTTTCCCTCTGAGCCCACCTTTTCTAGGAATTGGTAAATGAATAGCACTTAAAAACACCCCACCACAACGCCTAACCAGAGAGAGCCTAGGAAAGTCTGTTTTCCAACACAAACTTGGTTCCAGCACAGTCTTCTGTGAGTGTGAAGAAAATACGAATTATGGTTCCCGGCCATGCAAAGTCCTCACTAAAAAGGAAAAAAAAAAGGAAGAAAGAAAATGCTGCATCTGTTTCCATTTCACTCGCTCACATGTTTCAATACATGGATGAGACATTGATCTAAATTTACCAGGTCCTAAACGATTAACAGGCTTCCCAGGTGGCACTAGTGGTGAAGAATCTGTCTGCCAATGCAGGAGACGTAAGAGACACAGGTTAGATCCCTGGGTTGGGAAGATCCCCAGGAGGAGGGCATGGCAGCCCACTCCAGTATTCTTACCTGGAGGATCCCATGGACAGAAGGGCCTGGTAGAGATACAGTCCATAGGGTTGCAAAGAGTTAGACACCACTGAAGAGACTTAGCATGCACGCACACAAACGATTAACAGTGAAAGAAAGGAGGGAAGTGAGAGAGGGAAGAAGAGAGAAAATGGAGAGAGGGAGGAGAGAGAGAGGGGGAGGAGAGAGGGAGGGAGGGAGAAACAAAGGAAGGAAGAAGACAAAGATGATGGTAATGTTTCTGAAAAATGCAAAAGGCTCAGATATGCTGCTTTCCTGGGCAGTCTAGACGCTACGTGAAAAGTGGAGTGAGATCTCGAAAAACCAATAGAGCCTCATTAGTGCAGTGAGATGCCCACATCAGCCCCCAGCAATTACCATCCTGAGAAGCCTGAGGGCAACAAGGTGCTTTCATTACCGGGGGAGTAAGAGATCACTCACCTCAAGCCCCCATCTTGGGCTAAAACAAGCCCTTTTCTGCATTAAGGATTCCAGCTTCCTTGAAATCTGTAATTGCTTTGATTTCAGGACGTAGGGACTGTGGTGGCTTCATGACTAAGAATTATATTAGTCAATAAGTTGACTACATATAGGAATCATTAGTCAGCCCTCACTTTAGCCAGCCCCACACTGGTCTGAACCAGTGTAACATTTCTTTTTTCTACCTGTGGGGAGCAAGTGAAATTTCCCTTCAAGACCACCTGTGCCAGGGATAATTAGTTCTGTGGGTCACAGAGGTGGGATAAAATCAGCGGATGCAAACAGGAAGGGTTATTGCTGCTCCACACAAAGGGGGGCCAATGCTGGCCACAGGAGGGAATTTACCACAAATTCCTGACGTTTATTTAACGCTTCCATGGTGGCTCAGAGGTAAAGAATCCACCTGCCAATACAGGAGATGCAGGAGATGTGGGTTCGATCCCTGGGTCAGGAACATCTGGAGGAGGAAATGGCAACCCACTCCAGTATTCTTGCCTGGAGAATCCCATGGATAGAGGAACCTGATGGGCCATACTCCATGGGGTCACAAATAGTTGGACTGAGCACAGGCAAACACATACATACACATCAGGGCCTTGCTAGCAAAACTCTCAGTGCATGACTCCATGTGCCAGAGAATTAAACATGGTTCATGAAGAGTTTACTGAGTGATAAAATGGATTGGAGATTAACAATAGTCTAATGGAATGGTATTCGTCCTCACTGCACTGTCCATGGGGTCCTGATTCCATAAGAAGATGGATCCTGGGACTTCCCTGGCAGTCTAGTGGTTAGGACTCCACACTTCCACTGCTGGGAACACAGGTTCAATCCCTAGTCAGGGAACTAAGATCCCACAAGTCACGCAGCATGGCCAAAAAAATAAAAGGAAGAAGATGAAGCCCGATTGGCAATTTTATTTGGATTTCCCCACACCGCCTAGGACAATTCTCTTCACTAAAGACTCACTAACACACATTCACCACCTACCAGCCTTTGGGGCCCTAAAGGGCCTGACACCCACTCCTACATAAACAGCATACACAAGCTCACTGTAGGGAAAACAATGATAGAAATAAGTGGTGTTACTGTAGGGACCCATTTCAGGAACATTCCTGGTAGATACAAATGCAATTGTTCCTTGGTGACATTCAGGGACAAAAAGAACCCTCAACACTGTTAGGAAAAGCCCGAGGAAAACTCAGGCACTGGGGCCATCAAGAAGCGGAAGGGTTAATGTCTTTCCTCCCAGTCTTCATTTAGGGAATTTGAATTCTTGATCAAGCAATTTGTCAGGATTGTTGTATATTTACTGTAATTACAGAACATCAAATGTGCATTGACGTAATTACCATAAATATGTGTAAAGACATTATAACGTGTAATTATGTCATATAATTCTTTAATAAAGCATGCAGAGGAAAAATTACTCTGCACATGCTCAATGCCCATCATTTTCTTACTTTTTCTACTGAGGGTTTATTCACTCCCCTGCCCCAACTTTCCTCTTCAAAATTACAGAGATGGTTTTTCTCATTTAGGATTAACCAGCAGAAGAGTGAAGTTAGAAAGTGTGTCTGCAAGGTTGTGTGAGTGAGTGTGAACATGTGTGCTTACACACACACAGGAAAGAAAGGCATTTTCAAACTCTGGCAGAGGTGTCACGGCCCAGGTGTGGATAACTCAGGGGTCAGTGGTTTCCATAGCTGATAGCAGAGCATTGCCACCCTCGCAGTGAAGAGATCACCCACTCTGTTCTCTTTCTCACTTGTAATTATCTGGGGTGACTTCTGGCTCTGCACTTAGTGGACACTTCAGGGCACAGGCCACCCAGTTTGGTGGCACTGGGAGTTCCTGGGAGAGGGGCGTTTAGGAAGATGTTGACATTATTCTGAGCCCAGGGACTTTGTCTAAAGATTTGGAAGAGGTTAAGCCCACAAGTGAGAGAACTAGAGATGTTCAAGCTGAGTCTGGACTTGTCAGATTGTCACCAGGAGACTAGGACAGCTGTAAATTCCACTCCCAGCCTTCGGAGATGCTATCGGATGTGGGATCTGTGTTCAGATCTACACTTTCCATATTCTCCCTCTTTTAACCGTGGGAGGAAATGCAGCTCTGAAGGCCAAGATTCTGGTGATAAAATAGCCTGAAGTATTATGTTTCAAGGATTCAGAGTTAAATTAATGAGAAAGAATGTTCCAATGAGTGGCAAAGCTTCTCAATAATAATTTGAAAATAGAAATCATAGTAAAAAAAAAGTGATGGAGTAGATTATGCCAAAATGGATAATCCCTCTGCATCAAAAGAAAAAAAAAAAAAACACTGTTCTGTGGAGTGTGGGGGCCCACGTGGTAGAGTTCTTTGAGGTGACCAGGATGGCTTATGATATTCTTTGTTCTTGCTGCTATTATAGCGAAGGAGGGTTCCTCTCTGGCTCCCAGGGAGAAGGCGAAGCTTCAGGTGAACCAACAGACACAGCTATCAAAGCAGGATGGTGTGGGTGAGGAAATGGTGAAAGGAATCATCTAGATTCCTGCATTTTTTCCCATCAAGTTCCTTTCTCACATGTTGGGCAGCAAAATAGCTGGGCTGTCCAAAGAGCTGAACTGTTTCTAGCACTGTGCCCCAAGAAGGGAATCAGCCTGGCTTTCAATGAATAACCACTCAGATTAAGGCTTACTGTCAACCTCAGAACGAGAATCTCCTTCTTCTGTTTCCATTTGGTAAACACAGGGATAAGGAGCATACACAATACATATTCACTGGCCAAGGTTTAGTCCCAGCATTCTTGGAGAATGCATAGTATCATGTGTTCAGATTTCAAAGTATGTCATCCATTCATCTTCCGGATAGTCTCAGAAAGCAGGAAAGGGATTAGTGCATTCATTTTTGAGATGAAAAAACTGAGTTCTGCCGGAGTAGGAGATGGTAACCCACTCCACTATTCTCGCCTGGAAAATTCCATGGTCAGAGAAGCCTGGCAGGCTGCAATCCATGGGGTCACAAAGAGTTGGATACGACTGAGCACATTCACACACACACACACAGGATAACTGAAGCTTTAAAATCTTAGTCAAATAAGTCACAGAGCTACACTGAGAGGGTTGTCTTGAGCCATCCAGATCACAGCTCCATCAATACTCTGGGCAACTATTCTTGCCCAGAGAATCCTATGGATAGAGAAGCCTGACAGGCTACAGTCCATAGGGTTGCAAAGAGTTGGGCACGACGACTTAGCAGCTAAACAGCAACATCTCATCTTCAATTAAAAAAGGGGTCTTTTCAGAACTTCCCTGGCCATCCAGTGGTTGGGACTCTGCTTCCAATGCAGGGGGGGGGGGGGTTCCGTGGTTAGGAAACTAAGATCCCACATGTTGTGGAAAAAATAAAAAAAAAACCAACAAACCAAAAATATGGGTCTTTTCTGCTTAATGAAATATATTTTCTTGACCCCAGAAGAGTGATTCAGCAATTAAATAGTCAATGGTTAAGTATCCAGGACTTAAAAGTAGAAGAAGAGATGGAGGGAAGACTTCAAATAGAGCAACATGGGTTGATCAGCTGGCAAAAGGAGCTGGAAGTACAGTCAGTCATTTCTGATAGAGGAGAGAGGACTCTGGCAATATTAATAGGAATTAATATTTATTGAGGGCTTCTCATGTACCCAGACACTGTTCTAAGCCCTTAAACAGGTGTCAACTCTTTCAAACTTCACAGTATCTCTAACATTATACCTGATGTATCAGATGAGAAAACTGAGGTTTCAAAAGGTTGAGTCACTTAGCTTCTCTAGGAACACAGAGCTAATAGGAGTGGAGGAGATGGAACTTGAGCCTGGACCAGGGTCCACTCTCTTAACTATGATGCTGACCCTTATTGCCACAGCAGACCTACTGGGATTTAATGTTGGGAAGTGACTGGAGGAAGCTATTTGCAGTGAAAGGCAGCAGTAGGAAAATCCCTTGGAGGAGAAAATGGCAACCCACGCTAGTATTCTCGCCTGGAAAATTCCATGAACAGAAGAACCTGGTGGGCTATAGCCTATGGGGTCATGAAGAGTCAGATACGACTGAGCATGCAAGCACAGCAGTAGGATTCTCCAGCACAACACAGACAACATGGAGAATTAAATGAGCAAAGGCCTGTTGCCTTGAACTCCTGCCATCACACCATATAAAACTGCTGATATGGGTAAGTCCGTCCATGTCACCCTCCTGATCCTTGTATCCCCAGGGCTAGCACATATGCCCATCTTCTGCACAGCCTGCTCCAACAGGAAATGCATTTCAGGTGCTCCAAGAGTTTTTGGTTGGAAAGCAGGGCTCTGAAACTGGTAAGGAGACTTCCTACAGTTTCTAAAGCTGCGTTCATAGCAGTTGGCAGCATTTTCTGATTCAGGGTGAAAGCTGGAGAGGGAGGGCTAGCTTTCTGTGGAAGTGTGCTGGCGGATTAAACTCTGATGAACAGTGGTTAGGGTCCTGTGGGCCTATACCTACTGTTGCAGAGAGGTATTTCCCACTCCTCTTTACCCTTAACTGATTAAAGCACCAGTCACTGAACCAACATTCAAACACAGATTTGTCTGCAGCACTGCTAGTTGCCATGGCAGAGACAGAGGGTAGGTCCTGCCCTCCAGGGGGTCCAGACATCCTGCTCAAGAGAAGGGTGCCACCTGGGCGGTGATATTTGGTTCAATTCCTGGGGCGATGTTTGCCCCGCCAGTCTAACAGGAAGAGGAAAAAAAAGATTGTCTCCCTGGATTTCTCATTAGGTAACTGTCAAACATGTCTCATGTACCCTGTCTTTTCCACAGCACCTAGTCCAGGCCTTTATCACCTCTAATTGGTCTCCTGGCTTCCACTCTTATCCCATCAAGCTTGCCCTCCTCCAGAGCAATGTATTTAAAACTCCAACCTGACCAGGTCCTTTTTCTGTTTGCACCAAGATCCTTCCCAGCCTCACCTTCCACCTTAGCACATGGAACATTTCCACCATCAGCAACTCTGATCTGTCTCTTTTCCATCCTGTGTTTGTTCCCAGAATGCCCTCTTTTTTTTCTGGATTAACTCCAATTCTCAATTACAGACTCAGCTCAGGGAGTCATCTCCTCCAGGAAGCCTTCCCAGATTATAAAGTGAAGTGAAAGTCGCTCAAAGATGTCTGAATCTTTGTGATGCTATGGACTGTAGCCTGCCAGGCTCCTCTGTCCATGAGATTTCCCAGGCAAGAATACTGGAGTGGGTTGCCAGTTCCAATTATAAAATAAGCCACTGACTCCACTAATCCCTGCTACCCTCCCTCCCCATCAGGCTGGGTGAGATTTCTTTGCCCCTACAACGGTCTCTGCAGAAACAACTCTGTGAGTCTACCTATTTGCACTATAGTGATCAACTTCTATGCTCTTCTCTCCCCCTGAACTTCGGCTTACTGAGGACAGGGAATGTCTGATCCCTGAACCTAATCCAGGGCCTCGCAATGAATGTGAAGTTTTGTTGTTGTTCAGTCACCTAGTCCTGTCTGACTCTGCGACCCCATAGGCTGCAACACACCACGCTTCCCTGTCCTCCACTATCTCCCAGAGTCTGTCCAAACTCACATCCATTAGTCGGTAATGCCATCCAACCGTTGGCCAAGGCAGGACCACAACAGACTACAGAAAATTTTGGGTTCTGACCCAGGGTTGAGCATACCTCTGGGACCCTAACTCCGGCCTCAATTCCCCCCCCCCCCCCCCCCCTGGGAAAGCCTGGGAGTGGGGAAGAGGGAGGAAGAGGAATCCAAGTTACTCTGGAGGCAGCAGTTCCCATTCATTAGCATTTGTAAAGGGCTTGGAGAGCTGCAGATGGAAGCTGCACAGGCAGGCAGCTTGTTAAGACTAAAAATAGAGTTGTGTAGCACCTTCCCCGCAGAAGCTCCAGGAAGGGTGGAAGGGGTGAGAACACAGGTAGCCAGAGGTGGAAGAAACTGACCATGTCGTAGAAGGTGGTCAGTCCCGCGGTGATCTACCGCAGGAGAGGACACCGTGGCCACCGCCCAGCCGCCCAGCCCCTGCTCAGCCTGACGCCCGGCAGCGGGAAGGTCAAGGGCAGGTGGCCCGCCTCACCCGGAGGCAGGGGGGCAGCCTGTGGCCTTTACACGGTCTGAGGACGGGGTCGCTGTCCCTAGAAGAACTGCTTTTGCAACAACAGGGAAGGAATGGGGTGGAGAGGCGGGCAGGGTGGAGGGCTGGGCCGGGGCGGCGGGGACAGGTATCCCAGACACCAAGAGGAGGCGGCGGTCGGGGGCCGCGGCGTATGGGGCCCCATCACGGTTGGAATGGTGTGTGTGTGTGCTGAGAGCGAGGCTGCGCCCGGGACCAGGAAGAATCGCCGGGAAGGGGAGAGGGGGCCCACGTTCTCCTGTGACTCAGGTCTGACTCAATGCCATTTCTGAGACAGCCTGGGGGGCGGGGGAAGGTGTTTTTTCAAAATGACGAAACAACTCCATGCTCAGGGCAGCCTTGGAAGAGCTGCGGGCGGATGGGAATCACCCCGGGTCTCCCTCCAGCAAGTCTCCCGGCTGCCCACCCACGGGCGCGGCGGCGGCGGCGGCGGCGGCGGCTGGACCCTCGCCTCGTTGCCCGGTTTCCACTAGCGCAGCCTGGGCGCTCGGCGGGGTGCTGGGGGCGCATGGGGTGGGGGATGGTCCCCCCCAATGCGGGGCGGAGCTCGCCGCCACCCCCCCGGCCGCTCCAAGAAGGAGCCCTGGGGAAGAGCTAAAAAAAGGGCAGGCGCTGCGGCGGGTGGCTGCGTCTCGCCCGCCGGGGAAGGAATTCCCTCCGCCCGGCGCACACGCGGCCCCCCGCCCCCGCCCCATCCTGCTCAGAAAAGAAGCGGATTTTGCCGGAGAGTAGGAGGCAAAGGAAGACTCAGTTCTAGCCACCGCCACCCTCCCCTCCCCGCCCGGATCCCGGTGAAGGGCGGGAGGATAGGATTCCCCATAGCCGGATCTGGTGGGCGGGGGAGGATGGGAGGGAGTGGTGAGGAACGGGGGCCCCCAGAGGAGGTGGCGGTGTCCAGGTGGGCCCGGTGGGCTCGGACCAGGACGGAATTCGGGGCATCCTGCTCATTGGCCGGCTCATCCCTGGCTCTGCGGGCTCGGGCGCCCCAACACCCACTCCTCCGACGCAGGACCAGAGGATGCGCCCAGGGGCCAGCACGCTGACCCGGGGAGCAGAGAAGCCCTGAGCTGCGGTGCGCACAGCCCGGCCTCCGGCTTGTTTCTGAGGACATCGGTCCATGCCAGTGCCCGTTAAGAGCCAGAGAGGAAATTAAGAGCTCACAACTTCACCAGCAAAGTTCTGCAGTTTGCAGAGCAGGTCCACGAAGTTGTCCTGCTTGTCTCCTAATCACCCTGGCGTCTCCATTTGACAAATGATGAAACAGAAGCCTCAGAAAGCAATGTATTGTCCTGCTTTAGCTAATAGAGATAAGGCCCAGCATCTGCGCTGCCCAGCTCGCAGATCTTTGATTCTCTATTTCAGGAACTTTTATTTGACTCCTAGCTCTAAGCCTTCTTCCTTTGGGGTCTTTCATGCATTCAACCTTTTGGAGATGCTTATTAAGTGCTAGCAAGATGCTGGGGACAGAAAGATCAAAGGAGAGTCACTCTCTGGCCTCAAGGATCTCACAGCTGAGTGAGAAAGCAAGAAAACAAAATTATGGATTAAAATGCAGTGTAAACCACACTGTTCTAAACACGGAAACAAAGCCAGTAACTTGCTCAGGTCTTAGGACTATAGTTGTGCAGCCAGGATTTGAACCCAGACATTCTGACTCCAGAGCCCACCCACACATAACCACTATACTAAACTGCCCCCCTTTTTTTGCTTAACTATGTACCCTTAAGTGAGGAGGGGGGGAAAGCAGATCACAAAACAGCATGTACAGGATGCTCCCAATTAGAATACATATAAACACTCAGAAAAAAAAAAAAACAAAACAGAAGAGTATATGTCAAAATGATGGGTGATTTTTGTTTTCTTCACTTTTTTTTAATAAGCTCCATATTTTCTGCACTGAACATGAATTTTATAATAAGAAAAAAAGGGAATAAATGGTATTAAAGTACAGCTTGCTTGCAAAGCTTCCAAAAGACGGTAATGCTTGTGTGGTAAGAGCGCCCCTGGGGAGAGAACAGTGTGCCCCAGGGTTCAAAGGCCTGGCCAGAGGACAGGCCAGCTGAAGAAACTGCCAGGAAGTTTGTCTATATGAAAGGAGTGAAGAGGAGGCCAGAGTGTGGGTGCTGAGGCCTCAATTGAATTTCTTGGCAAATCCCTCAGATAGAGAATTCCAAACCCCTAATATTACCCTAAAGGGTTTCCCAGGTGGCTCAGTGGTAAAGAATCTGTCTGCCAATGCAGGAGACTCAGGTTCAATCCCTGGGTTAGGAAGATCCCCTGAAGAAGGAAATAACAACCCACTCCAATATTCTGGCCTGGGAAAAATTCCCCAGACAAAGGAACCTGGCAGGCTCCCATCCATGGGATCACAAAGAGTTGGACATGACTTAGGGACTAAACTACAACAATATTAGCCTGAAACCTTTCCCGAAGGGTTAATTCCTTTGGGGACCTAAGAGAGCAGTCTAGGAGTGGGCTGAGATTCCTGAATGTTATTATTGTGTTATAAATCTTTTTCTGTTTTCGGAAGTGAAAAGGCTGGGTGTGGGGCATTAGACTCAGGTCAACATATTTGGGTCAGAAGGTGCCAAAGAGCCAAGTGGAAATCTTGGAGGCTGCATGGCTGTTACCATGCACATTTTCATTAATCTGTCCCTCTTTCATAACAATTTTACTCTCGCTCAGATCCAAGCCTACAAAGACATTCCATCAGTAACTACCCCTCACCCTGCACTTGGGTGAACCAGTTCTAATATCAGCCGTGGCTTATTAAAGCACTAGATTTTCAGGTTGTGGATGGCAGGTCTTGTCCTCCGGATCCAGCCCAGGCTGCCCAAAGAGTCCAGGTTCCCCTTTCCCTGCTGGAGAACCTGGGACAAAGGCCAGTTCATTGCTCTTCCCCTTCTTGGCCCCAATCCTTTCAGACACATCCTAAACCCCTAGCTCCCCACCCCAAGAGCTGCAACATTAGGAATACAGGATACAGAGATGCAGGTTCTCTGCAGATTCTGAGTTCCAGGCTGGAAATAGAGGGGCCTTTGCTCACGTCATTGCATGAAATTCACCATCTGCCACTTGAGCAAGAGAGACTCAGGGATGTTTAAAGTGAAAACACTGCTCTTGCTTGGGCGATTGACTATTTCAGGGTGAGGACCACAGCTAGCAGGTTAACCCTGGGGCCTGGGTTACTGATATGAGGGATTTGACCTAATACTGGTCTATTGTGGGGTTGAACTCATAGCCACAGCTCTATTCCCTTTAAACAGCTAGCTCTGTGCATGCACAGGCCACAGATCACAGGACCCAGCCTGGTTTGACAGGCAGTGGAGGGCAGAGTTAAGGGAGTAGGAGGGCTAAAGTGACTGCCCCTGAAGCCAATGGGCCCCCTCTCAGCCTTCCTTCTCTGTCTTTACCTGACTTTTAGGTGAATGGGAAGGCAGATGAACTAGGAGGAACCCTTACAGTAATCTTCAAAAAAAAATCTGAGGTTACTGCATTTGGGCAAGTGGTAAAACACCAGCCTCATTTCCCTTTCTTGCCAGCTTCTTAGAAATGAGCAGTCAAGGGGTTTGGGGGGTGTCCTTTATCTGATTTGTCTTTAGTATAATCTGGGGGGGCTTGGATCGTGTTCATCTGCCTTCAAGCCTCAAGAGAGGCTGGTGGGAGCTGCCTTCCGGGGGCGTGCCTCTTTTATGTGTGGTCCTCCTGTACTCACTCCCACTGCCCAGTGATACCTGGACAGAGGTAGGGGTGGAGAAATTGAGTTTTATTCTTCTTTCTGTTCCTCATAGCTCTCAGCCCAGAGTCTTACACACAAACTCTCCTGAACTCCAAGCCCACCTATCCAACAGTCTACCTGATGTCTCCACCAAGATGACTAAGAGGACAAACTCATTGTGTCCAAAACAGAATTCCTGATATCTGCCTCCCACCCCTTTCCCACCTCCAGAAACCTGCTCCTCCCCATCTCAGTGAATGATGTCCTTCCAATGGCCCAGGTCAAAAATTTTAGTATAGTCTGTGATTCTCCTTCCTCTCATCCCCACATCAAGTCTATTAGAAGCTCCTGTTCTGGTTGCTCCTCTGCTCCACTCCAGCCACATCCTTGACTTTCTCATCAGGTGCACTCCTGCTTCATGACCTTTGTACCGACTGGCCCTTCTGCCTCATCTCTCTGCCCTCTTGCCTCCTCTTTGCTTAAGCTTTCCTTTCCAATGGAGCCCATGCTGCCACCTTATTTAGATGGCAAACTTCCCGTGTGCCAGCACCTCCAATCTCCCTAGTTCTGCTCATCTTTTTTCACATTGTACTTCTGGAAAGCTATACAATATGCTTATGCACATTTTCCAGATACATCTCTATGTGTATTCTTCAGTATATGTCTTTCCTACCAGAAAGTGAGCTCTGAAAGACTCAGAGCTTTTTCTCTTTTGTTAACTGATACATTCCTGGGACTTAGAACAGGGTCTGGCACAATGTAAGTGTTTAAGGAATGAATAAATATGTGTTGGTTGGAAATGAATGATGGTGACAGGCTCACCCATTTCCCTAGGAAGCCCTGTCCCCCCACAGTTGGTTGGGCTTCCCAGCAGCTTGGAGAAAAGGAGCTATGGGTCTGCTGGGCACACAAAAAGAGAGAACATAGCTGAATGGGGTCAAGAGAATACAAGTCACAGACAGAGAAAATCTTCGCAAAAGTCATAGTTGATAGAGGAATGGTATCCAAAATATACAAAAATTCTTAAAACTCAACCATAAGAAAACAAACAACCTAAGGTCAGGTCAGAGCAAAAGACCTGAAGAGACTCCTCACCATATAAGATGTATACATGGTAAATAAGCATATGAAAATATGCAACATCATATCATTTTGGGTTTGCAAATTAAAACAACAATGAGAAACCACTATATGCCTATTAGAATGGCCACAGTCTAGAAGACTGATATCATCAAATGCTGGAGAGGATATGGAGCAACAGGAACTCTCATTCATTGCTGACAGAATAGCAAAATGGTACAACCACTTTGGAAGGCAATTTGGCAGTTTCTTATAAAAGTAAACATACTCTTACTGTACAATCCAACAATATGCTCCTTAGTATTTACTCAAAAGAGTTGAGAACTATATCCACACAAAAACCTATATATAGATATCTACAGCAACTATATTTATAACTGTCCAAACTTAGAAACAACCAAGATATCCTTAAGTAGATAAAAGGATAAAGAAGTTGCATTACATCCAGACAATACTATATTATTCAGTGCTAAAAAAAATGAGCTATCAAGCCATGAAAAGACATGCATATTAATCATGGATAAAGACAAATTCATATGACTAAGTGAAAGAAGCCAATCTTAAAAGGCTACAGATTGTGTGATTCCAAAATGACATTCCGGAAAAGACAAATCTATGGAGACAGCTAGAATAATGAGTGGTTTCCAGAAAGGGAGAGATAAATTTATGAGTGGAGCCAAGAGGAGTTTTAGGGCAGTGAAATTCTCCTGTATGATGCTATAATGATGAATACATGTCATTATGCATTTATCTAAACCCATAGAACATACAACCCCAAGGGTGAACCCTAATGTAAACTGTGGGCCCTGGGTGATAACCATATCTCCGCATATGTTCATTGCCTGTATGAAATGCAACATTCTTGTCTAAGATGTTGATGAGGGGAGGTAACACATGTACATAGACAGGGAGTATATGGAAACTTTCTGTACTTTCTACTCAGTGTTGCTTGATCCTAAAACTATTCTAAAAAACAGAGTCTACTAAAAAGCCAAAGAACTGAATGAGCCACAGGTCTTTCCAGCATTAGACCTGCAGGCTCTGAATGGCTTCTTCTCACCTTTCCAAAGAATCCCTTGGCCTCTGCCAGAGATGGGGCTTTTTTCTGGAATGACCCTCACTCATCTCAAAAGTCTCAGCATACCCATCCCCAATTCCCTAACTATCCCTTCCCCTCAGCCTTCCTCCCTGACAACCATAAGTTTGATCTCCAAGAAGTGAGTCCGTTCCTGTTTTGTAAGTTCGTTTGTATCATGTTTTTTTTTTTAGATTATACATATAAGGAATGCCATAAGATATTTCTCCTCTGTCTTACTTACCTCACTCAGTATGACAGTCTCTAGGTCCATCCATGTTGCTGCAAATGGTGTTAGCTCATTCTTTTTAATGGCTGATGTGGGCTGGGTATAAGGGATAGTTAAGGAGTTTGAGATGGACATGTTCAGTTCAGTTCAATTGCTCAGTTGTGTCCGACTCTTTGCAACCCCATGGACTGCAACATACCAGGCTTCCCTGTCCATCACCAACTCCTGGCTATATTTAAAATGGATAACCAACAAGGACTTACTGTATAGCACAGGGAACTCTGCTCAATGTTATGTGGCAGCCTGGATGGGAGGGGAATTTGGTGGGAGAATGCATGCATGTATTGTACAACTGAGTTCTTGTCCTCCTGAAATTATCATAATATTGTTAATTGGCTATGCTGTTTAGTCACTAAGTCATGTCCAACCCTTTGTGACCCCATGGACTGTAGCCTACCAGGCTCCTCTGTCCATGAGATTTTTACAGGCAAGAATACTGGAGTAGGTTGCCATTTCCTTTTCCATAATTGGCTATACCTTCAAAACAAAATAAAAAGTTAAAAAAAATACACTCAGTCTCAAGAATGGCTTTAGGTAGAGGTATGGGGGGGTTCATCTAGGAAGAGGCTCTACAGATACTTTGGACTTGTCTACTTCCTGCTCAACTAGACAATGAGAACGGGGACATAAAAGAGACTTTCTGTTGGTGCCCCTACCCCTGGCACCAAAGTTCTTGGAAAGCAAGCATTTAAAGTAACCTGTGGATTAAATGTATTACACTCAGCACAACATCATCATTGCTCCCATTACCCTCTCCCTCCCAAACTTGATTCTTGAGGAAGCAGTACTGTTTTTAACATACTGATATTTATTTTAATTCCCAGGGATGAGGTCACGTGCAGCCTAAGAGGCGGATGTAGAATGGGGAGCTGCAGCCCTAGATCTTGACCTCAGGGGTGGTAGGAGAGACTTAAGGGTTGGTATAGTGCATGAGTTTCAGGATTTGGGGGTTGAGGCCCTTCTCTGTCCCTCTCTGGGGTCCCCACAGCTGCCTGGTTACCATGTTCGTGCCCCACTGGGGATGCTCAGCTTGCTAAGCAAATAGAGGTGAAAAGCTAAACCCAGCCCAGAATTCCAGGTCACAGGCCCCTGACTCTCTAGGTTTGGAGCCCATCTTGTGGTTAAGACTGTGGGGGAAGGACAAAGGCCATCAGAACACACATCTCAGAAACCCAGACTCTGTGCCTCACAGGGGCTGGAGGAATTTCAATAAAAAGAAAATAAGGTCAGAGCAGGGGAAAGGGAAAGAAGTCAAAAGCCCCTTTTGAAGTCCCTGGGAAAATGAAGGGGCCAAAAAATTATTATTTCAATTACTATGAAAATGAGGATTCATCACTGACACTCAAAGAGCCTGAAGAGCAATATCCCACACTATAATATCCCCGTCTCCATGCGGGGAGGAGGAGTTATTGAATCGGAAGATGAATGTTTTGCCGTTCAGTTAACTGCATCTGCTAAAAAAGAAATAGTTATAAACTTGCTCTGGATCCCCTACTCCTCCCCATGAAAGCTGCCTGTGCTAGCCCTCAACCCTCCTTATCTTCAATGATCTCGACCCCTCCCCCTTTCACACTATTCTGGTATATGAAAATGCAAGAGGAAGAAAGGGGGGGGGAAATCAGCAAATTAAATGCAAACCAGAGTTTTTTTTATTATTAAAAAAAAAACAGTTGCATATAGTTCAATTGTCGCAAAGTGCTACGATGTAAATGCGGTGCATTCTTATGTATAACAGCTTTTCCTTCCGCTCCCATGGCAGCCTCAATAACGCTGCGCTTCTGTTCTGCATGAATAAATATGTATAAAATGTAACGCTGCAAAGAAATAAAATCCGATAACTGAAAGATACCATTTCTTGGGTTCTGGGAGCAACATGAGGCACCAGCTTTTCTGATTCTTTGGTATTTATGTGAGGAGCCATTGAAATGATAATGTGGAATTTGGTTTTTTTTTTTCCCCAGGGGCAAGTAATTTTCAGCTGTTCACTGGGGTTTCAAGAATGGAGGTTTTGGTGGTCTTCTTCCTCATGTGGTGGTCTAGGTGGGGGTCTCTGGCTGTGTCCCTGCTCCCCCATTCAGGCTATATACCCACCCCCACCCCCAACCTCGAAATCTCTTCCCTTTGCCACCTTGGGAGTCAACCTTGTTAGTGAAATAATGGATTTATCCCTTGGAGCCAGCTGTGCACAGCCTTTACACCAGGGAGATTGTCCTGCAAAGTGATTCTCAAGCTCTTGCCAGCTCTAAGCCAGGGCATGGGCTAATATGCATATTCCCCTCCCACAAAGGCTAACCCCACCCCTTTTCCTTTCTGGCCAGGAAACCATATTGGATATTATTTTATTAATAATCTCAAATAGGAGATTACTGGCTTTTAAAAAACTGCTTATGAACTTTGGTATATTCTCATCTATAACAGTTCTTGGTATCCCCACTGATAGTTGTGGGGGGCTTGCAGATCATCCCCTCTCCCATCTTTCTTGCTTCTCTCTCCTTCACACTGTCCTGAGACCCGCATCGAGTCTCATGCTATGCTTTAAAATACTTCCCAAGTTTTCCAGGTCTTCTTGTCATTGCATTTACTCTTCCCTCCACTCCCTCTAAGTCCCAGAGTTTGGGGATTTCCAGGTGGCTCAAGACAGTAAAGAATCTGCCTGCAATGCAGGAGGCCAGGGTTCGATTCCTGAGTTGGGAAGGTCTCCTGGAGAAGGAAATGGCAACCCACTCCAATATTCTTGCCTGGGAAATCCCATGAACAGAAGAGCCTGGTGGGCTACAGTACACAAAAGAATCAGATGTGACTGAGTGACTAACACTCCACTTTCCACCCAGAACACTCCTTCTGACTTTTTTAGACTTGGTCTCAGGTTTCGAGAGTCAGCTCAAATGTTCTCTCCTCTGTAACCCCCCCCCTTTTTTCTTTATTATCAGGCAGCTCCTCTGCATTCTATATGTACTATGTTGTTAAGTGGCTCAGTCGTGTCTGACTCTTTGTGATCCCCTGGACCTCAGCAATGCCAGGCTGTCCTGTCCTTCACCATCTCCCAGAATTTGCTCAGACTTATGTCCATTGAGTAGGTGATGCCATCCAACCATTTTGTCCTCTCCCCTTCTCCTCCTGCCTTCAATCTTTCCCAGCATCAGGGTCTTTTCCAATGAGTTAGCTCTTCTCATCAGGTGACCAGAGTTTTGAGGCTTCAACTTTAGCATCAGCCCTTCCAAAGAATATTTAGGGTTGACTTCCTTTACGATTGACACATCTGATCTCCTTGCAGTCCAAGAGACTCTCAAGAGTCTTCTCCAACACCACAGTTTGAATGCATCCGTTCTTCGGCACTCAGTCTTCTTTATGGTCCTACTCTCACATCTGTACATGACTACTGGAAAAACCATAGCTTTGACTATATGGATCTTTGTTGGAAAGTGATGTCTCTGCTTTTTAATATGCTGTCTATTTGTCATGTGTACTATGGTGTTGTGTCTCCTGACTCTTTCTGCCAAGTTCCTCCAGGGCAGAGATGGTGTCTTGGGACACTCTGCATCATGGGTACATCATGTCCATGGTGAAGTTCTGCTAGGGTTTGTGGAAGGATGGAACGAATGCATTACTCAGAAGAGGTGGCATTTGGCTCCTTCTTCAGCTTCTTAGGATTTGTCCCTCTAGCCACCGTTCCAGGAAAGGATTTGCATGGGATTACCTAGAAGTGCTTGAAAAGCCAGAAACTGGGGGAAGGAGTCACCATGCAGTGAGGAAATCTTTTGGTGGCAATGGTGAGCTACCCCATCCCGACCTCAGCTCAACACCCAGGGACATGCCACAGATCTGTTTCACGTGTGTTGATAGTGCCTGGCTCATGTAAATGAGCAGTACTTGAAGTATATAAATGAGAAGTTAATGAATGAGCTAGGGATTGTTTCCTCTTTTATTTGAACAAAGCTACTTATCAGGTGGGACACCAGTTTCCCCAGAGTAAAGCCAATACGTTTCCTTGCTGACCCAACCAGGTAAGCACATTTCTGTAATGTGAATGATAGAAAAAAAGATGCTGAGTTTCGATGATCCTCTCTTCATCCGCTGTGTGACCCTGGGCCAGTTACTTAACCTCTCTTATCTATAAAATGGGAATAATAAGGGTATCTCCTTCATGTGGTCCTTGTGAGGATCTAAATGTAAATTTCATAGCAAGTGTTTGGAACAGAGAAGCTCTTCATAAACATGAGCTATTTTTTTCAAATAATTTATTTATTACTTTTAGACTGTGCTGGGTCTTCGTTGCTATACAGGTTTTTCTCTAGTTGGAGCGAGCAAGGGCCATTCTTGAAGTGCTCCAGCCTCTCATTGTGGTGGCTTCTTTTGTTGCAGAGCACAGGCTCTAGAGCATGCAGGCGTCAGTAGTTTTGGCTCCTGGGCTCTAGAGCACAGGCTCAATAGTTCTGGCCCACAAGCTTAGTTGCTCTGGGGCATGTGGGATCTTCCTGGAGCAGGGACTGAACCCATGTCTTCTGCATTGGCTGCGGGATTCTTTACCACTGAGCCACCAGGGAAGCCCAACATGAGCTATTTTAATTGTGGTTTGGGTTCAAGGATTTTTTTCCTGTTCTTACACCTGTATCAAATGGACGTCATTGTTTTAGAATTTTCTTCCCGAACCAGGTTCTCCTATTTAGTCAAAACACAGCTGAGAACTGACAAGGCTTGATACCTCTGTGCTGGTTGGGAAACTGAGCCCTTCAGCCTCAGGGATAAGGTTTCTGAGCCATTTCAACTGTTTTGGTGGCTCATAAACTTTTTTCCCTCCCTTCCTGTCCTTGGACATATAGATGAGGTCAGACACTTGGGAGGAAAGGGACTATTAGTGTATAATGAACATATCATTAAAGAGTTACTTTTCCTGACATAGAATCAAACCCTAAGGGACAATGCAGAGCTCATTTCAGCCTGCTGGGTGGGTTAGTTGTGCTAGGGACTGTCATGCCTTCGATAGTCAGGTTTTTTGCCTTTACTTAAGTAGCCCAACACAACCCAGGTACTGGGCTCCAGTGTGTAGCTAATTAGAGCTGGAAGATGCTACAGGAGAGGGGTGGAAGCTCCAGACACTGATCCCGGAAGCCTGAGGCCCCAACAGGCTGCAGACACATGGTAGGCAGCAGTAGGGAGGCTCCTAGTCCTGTGGTTCAAGTCCAGGGAGCTCACCCATCCTGCTTCCCATCCTGTTACAAAAGTGTCAGGGACGACCACACTCATGGGCTTTTCTCAAACTGACAACAGCATCCTGTAACCCTGCAGAACACGAGCTGCTTGCATAAACACTGCTTCAGAGACACCAGCAGTGGGGGATGCATGGAGTGGGGGAGAGGTAGAAAATACGGAGAAGACAGCTTCTCCACCCCACTACAGTGTGTATGTGTCAGTCGCTCAGTCATGTCTGACTCTTCATGACATCATGGAGTGTAGACCACCAGGCTCTTCTGTCCATGAGATTTCCCAGGCAAGAATACTGGAGTGGGTTGCCATTTCTTTCTCCAGGGGATCTTCCTGACCCAGGGAACAAATCCAGGTCTCCTACCTTGCAGGCAGATTCTTTACCATCTGAGCCACCAGAAAAGCCCACCCCACTACAGAGGGGACATCTATCCATCCATCCATGCACATGCACAGGCTTTGTCAACAGCTCAGTAGCAACTGGGAGGCAGGAAAGAAAATAGTAAAATCAAGGGGCCTCAGTGCCCCCATCTCCTCCCACACTCTCCTCCAAACCAGACTTGACTGGGAAAGGATCTTTTGGAGTCTCTAGTGCTATTAGGTCTTAACCAGTGAATCCATTATAAGCACAGGAGGCTGACTACACAGCAACTCCTAGGGAGTGTGTGGTAGAGTGGGGATGAGGGTGGTGAGGTAGGAAGGGGCTAAGTCAGTCCCTGGCATGGAAGGCTGGAGAATATAGTACTAAGAGGAGACATGGGTGCCTCCACCTAAATCCTATATATGCTGTTCTCAGTTGTGTCTGACTCTTTTCAACCCCATGGACTATAGCCCACCAGGCTCCTCTGTTCATGGAATTTCCCAGGTAAGCATGCTGGAGTGGGTTTCCATTTCCTTCTCCAGGGGATCTTCCTGACCCAGGAATCAAGCCTGCATCTCCTGTGTCTCCTGTCTTGGCAGGAAGATATTTTACCACTGAGCCATCAGGGACCCTGCATCCTATATAGGTCAAATCGATCTGCAAAGTGTGGATGTTCAGGGAGAGGCCTCTGAAAGGTGGCAGAACCGGGGGGTACCACAGAAGGCTCCTCTACCTGGGTGGAGCTTCTGCACTTTTCTGCTTGTCAGTGTACCTGACATGCCAAATTCGTGCTGTCGCTGCTGCCAGGGGAAGCTCCGTCTGAGTCATCTGGTTGCTCAGTTCTGATCACAAAGTAGGCACAGGAGAGCCCAGTGGTGCTCCTCAAGTCAGAGCCAGCCGGGGAGGGGGTCTCCTGCCTTCCTCTTCCAGGATGTGTACAGGGGTGACATGCCCAACAGGGGTGTGTCCATGATTTCATTAAAGAGCTCAGAGTTCCTCTGGAGTGCAATGGAACAGAAAACTTAAGACCGAGGTCACGCTGGATGCCAAGGGAAGAATATCCCTCCCATCCTAAGGTTTCTCAGTCTTTCAGATGGTGGCTACAGTCAAGTTGCCATGGGTAGATCCCAGAGGCTACCAGGAACGTTTAGAATGGTGCTGATCTGATTTCCTAAGAGAGAACCACGGGTGAGCGCAAGAGCTACAGATTATGGTTCCTGCTTCTGAGTGTGGCTCTGGGCCCATCCGTGGTATCTCCTCTGTGTACTTGATCTCTTGGGGAAGGAGGAAAGGATGGGTCCTGTGCCAGGGGAAATGCTTTACTACAAGTTAACATCTATCCAGGTCTTACTACAGCTGAGGGTGTCCTAGGGCAGGCCGGCCACACAATGAGAGTGTGAAAGGCACACAACATATTTTCTTGTGATGTGTTTGCTTCTGGGCCATCCAGTCCACCAAACTTTGAGCCCCACAGAGGCAGGGGGGAACCCTAGACACCTTTGTGCTTCCAAACCTAGCACTGGGCCTGGCACACACAAGGCATTCATGTGTTAGGGACATGTGAATCAGTAGCAGAGATGGCATTAAAACTCAGAGTGGACACTGGTCAAAATGGCCATCAATGAAAAAATTTTACAAACAATAAATACTGGAATAGGGAGTGTTGAAAGGGAACCCTCTTACACTGTTGATAGGAATGTAAATGGATATCACCACTGTGGAGAACAATATGGAAGTTCCTTTAAAAACTAAAAATAAAACTACCATATGATCTAGCAATCCCACTACTGGACATATACCTTGAGAACTGGACATATACCATAATTAAAAATGACACATGTACCCCAATGTTCATGGCAGCACTATTTACAATAGTCAGGACATGGAAGTCACTTAAAAGTTCAGTAACAGATGAGTGGATAAAGATGTGGTACATATATACAATGGAATATTACTCAGCCATAAAAAGGAACAAAACTGATTCAGTTGTAGTGATGTGAATGAAACTAGTCTGTCATACAGAGTGAAATAAGTCAGAAAGAGGAAAACAAATATTGTATATTAAGGCATATATATGGAATCAAGGAAATTGGTAATGATGAACCAATCTGCAGAGCAGGAATAGAGACACAGAAGTAGGAAACAGACTTGTGGACACAAGCCAGGGAAGTAGAGGATGAGATGAATTGGAAGAGTAGTATTGACATATATACACTACCATGTGTGAAATGTATAGCTAGTAGGAACCTAATATATTGTTACAGGGAGCTCAGTTCAGTGCTCTGTGATGACCTAGAGGGGTGGGATGGGATGGGGGAGGGAGGGAGGCTCAAGAGGGAGGAGAAAAATAAATCAGTGTAGAGAGATGATTGTAATAAGGAAGAACAAATCCGACGCCATATCGGATGTGTTTTTTCTTTTTTACCTTAAACTCTGTATGCTATTGCTTTTGCTACAAGAATGCTGCCTATAGCCTGAAATATGCAGCACTACCCATTCTCAAGGCTCTGACCTTTAAAGGTACAACACTTTCCCATTCGTATAGAGATAGAAGATTGCAGAACAGAGAATAAGATTTGTCTTGTTGGAGGTTTATAGGGACATGATGGCCGGATGTACACGGATGGCCGCAAGGATAAAGGATTCCAGCACCAGAGACTTGCAGCATGAACCACAACCTCTCCCCTTTAAGTACAAAAGAAGTACTAAATTCTAACTTGGATAAGATGGTTCTTTCGGACAGTGGTCCACCATCTTCTCAGTCTGCCGGCTTTCCAAATAAAGTCCCCATCCTTGCTCTGACAGCTCATACCTCTTGATTGATTGGCTTACCATGCAGCCAGCAGCTCTCAAGGGGAATGTCAACTCTAGGAAGCATCAAAAGAGGTGTAAAGAACCCTGAGATAGCTGAGTTCCAACTCTTCAGTTGACAAAAGAGAAAGCTGAGGTGCACAGAGGTTAAGCCACATACACAATCCTATGCGGCTAATTCAGGGCAGGCCCAGGACTGCCCGCTAAGTGTCAGCCTGCACTGGTGGGGGAGGACAGTGAGCATGGCGAAGGGGTGCTTCACACCGGGGGAGGTGTGATTCCAGGCCTTGGGGCACACACACCCTTGGAAACAAAACTGCATGATTCAACACACATCTGCAGCAGCCGTGCAATTATCTCTGAGATCTAAGCAGTGATCGATGGGAGTTTTAATTACCAAAATCTCTTCATCCTCCCCCACGGAAGGAAAAAAAAATTTTTTTTCTGGGATGCTTACTTCACTGTTAAATATGATGAAATTCTACTTCACTCAGGCAGGCATTTTGTATTTGCACAAAAGGACGGGGTGGGGGGGTTGCTAAACGTCATTTTTTTTTTGTTCCTGAACTGAAAATATTGTTCTGATTTCTGCATCCGTTGACGTTTGGCTGCAAATTGGAATTAGTTGCACCCAGAATTGGGCTTGAGAAGGGGGTTGAGGGGAAAGGTGCTACTAGCCAACAGCTGGGCTATGTTTTTCCTGTTTGGACCCAACTGCTGGCTCCCTGAGTTCTGAGGGAAGCTGACCTGGTCACTGAGATCTGGCCTCTGATGAAGGCTTTGTGCCTTCTCTGGTGTCTGGAGTTTTCCAGCTTGCAGAGCTTAACATAGGAAGGGTGAGGTCTGTTAGGCTGGGCCCCTCTACAGCCAATGTATTTGTCCATTCACTTCTCCTGTCTTCCTCCTTCCCTCCACTAGGCTGAGTGCTCCCTGACTCATTCACAGCTATGTACCCTCAATGCCCAGAGCCATTCCAGGCATCTGAAGGGTACAAAATAGAAAGAACTGAAACCTCTAAGTTCCAAAGAGTTCTCCTCATGGGGCAATGCCTTTCCCTGGGGGTTCATTCTCCCTTTTAGAGGTTCCCTCTCCTGGAATTAATACCTACTGCCTCTTGGGATGTATCCACTGAGTTCTTTTTGGACAAAGCTGCCCATGTCAGAGGGAGCAGCAGAGTGCAGTGAAGAGGAATGAGGCTTTGGACCCGAGACCTGGCTCTTCACTTACTGCTTGTGAAACACCCAGCCAGTGACTCTCTGCTCCTCAGTTTTCCCCAGCTGTAAAATAGGCTGAGAGGGTCTGCTCCACCCTAGGGCTGTTGTAAGAATTAAATAAGGCAGTTTATGTAAAAGCCTGGCTACCTGCAGGGGCTGAATTCCTGTTATCCTGATTATCATAATCACCATCATCACTGTCACTGTGAAGTGAAGTGAAAGTTGCTCAGTCGTGTCCGACTCTTTGCGAACCCGTGGACTATATAGTCCATGGAATTCTCCAGGCCAGACTGCCAGAGTGGGTAGCTTTTCCCTTCCCTGGATCGAATCCAGGTCTCCTGCACTACAGGTGGATTCTTTACCAGCTGAGGCATAACGGAAGCCCAAGAATACTGGAGTGGGTAGCCTATCCCTTCTCTAGTGGATCTTCCTGACCCAGGCATCGAACTGGAGTCTTCGGCATTGCAGGCCGATTCTTTAACAACTGAGCTATGAGGGAAGCCCATCACTGTCACTGGGAGAATCTCAAATCCACAGGAGGGATGAAGGAGAAGGGCTGAGGATCCCTGGGTGGTTTCTCTGGTTTTGTGGCCATCACTGATTTTATGTGAGGATTAGAGAACCCTACCCATCTCCTTTGCTTTTCTGCTGCATTTCCTCTTCCTTTCCCCTAATTTTTTAGAGAAATGAAGCATTTAGAACTGGGATCTATCCTATTTCTCTTTAGGGAAGGAAACTGATACCCAGAAATGTGAAGCAGCCTTGCCATGGCTACATGGGCTGTTACTGGTGGAATTAGGAGGTGTAGGATTTTTGAAATTAAAAGTTGCTTGCTTCTTGGAAGAAAAGCTATGACAAACCTAGACAGCATATTAAAAAGCAAAGACATTACTTTGCCAACAAAGGTCCGTCTAGTCAAAGCTGTGGTTTTTCCAGTGGTCATGTATGGATGTGAGAGTTGGACCATAAAGAAGGCTGAATGCTGAAGGACTGATGGTTTTGAACCATGGTGTTGGAGAAGACTCTTGAGAGTCCCTTGGAATGCAAGGAGATCAAAGCAGTCAATCTTAAAGGAAATCAATCCTGAATATTAATTGGAAGAATTGATGTTGAAGCTGAAGCTCCAATACTTTGGCC